>CM035158.1:72850211-73222711 GCA_020205615.1 Panax quinquefolius
AAGTTTCATGCATGTAATGAGAGCAAGGACTTAGGCATCACTAAATCAGCCGCAGCATGCCCTTGATCTTGAATCGATATGTCATGCGCCATGGCCTTGGTGCGAGTGTTTTGATAGATGACTTAGGTTTTGAACTTCAATTGTTCAGAGACCTATAAGAGTAAAGTTTATGCACTTCATAAGTGTATTAAAACTATTCTTATACTACCTATACTAAGGTATATGGTATTGAGACTTAGGAATTAAAGGCATGTTAGTAATGTATGAACAAAGAACATAAAGTGTTGTCAATGATCCTTAATCGGTAAACAGCGTTGGTACTTCACCAATAATGTTTGAGTCCGGTTAATAACGTAAGTTGATTAATAAGTCGGGACGAAGGGTAATAAGTCGAGTTGAATTTATTAATGATATTAAGTTAACTAAGACATAGAAGAGAAAGAAGTTGGTAGGAACAATGTGAACAATTGTGTGATAGCTAATTGTAGTGTGCTATGTGAATATATCATGTAGATTCTGTAAAGGCTGTGGTCAGTCAATTAAATTATTTGAAGACGCTGAAAGGCAAGTTTTCTTAACGCTTGTCTGACTTTCAAGTTAGCCAAGTTTGATGTGATTCATTGTACTGAATTGCACGATTGGTTTTAAAGAAAGGGTCAATGCCAGATTTAACTCGGCTAAACTACTCGTAAGATATAGATTGATTGATATTCATATCTTTCTATATAGAAATTTTAACGCTATCCTATGCCAAGAAATTAGTACGAACGTGAAGGTAAGGTTTGTCTGTGAACAAACAAAAGTATTTTTCATCGATATTTCGATGGGCACGCGAGTTTGCCAAATGTTAAACGTAAATACGTTTAACAAATGAGTGTTGATCAACATAGAGTACTATAGGCTGATCACCTAGAAGTGCTCATAAGTAATGCAGATGTACAACCTTAGTGATGTGATATCCTTTTCAAGTATGAAAATAGAAAGCTACTCTTCATGGTCTATCGACCGGTTCAGAATTCCTAATCTATTCTATACTTTGGGAATTGATGTTGAGAAATGTTAAGGTATTATTGTTTCATAATACTTCATAACTACTTGTTCAGTTATGTAAGAATTATTATATAATTCACGAATGTGGTATTACTGTTATCTTTTGATAAACTTGCTGAGCTTGTTATGCTCACTTCTTGCGTGAATTATATGACAACAGTTAAGGATGAACGTACTATGAATGCTAAAAGAGATAAGGGCAAAGCTAAGATGGATCTTTGACCATCGTGTAATAGACTAGTATGTTTGTATATACTATACATTATGAACAACGAACGATGTAATTGGTTTATAAACCTGGGAAGGATTATACTTTGATTGTAATACGAAGATAGTGATTACATTCATTACGTTGTATTTCAATGGAATGATTGTATAGTTATGAGTACCGTGTAGCACCATATGTCGGGTTGGAAGATACCCGAATTTGGGGGCATCACAATAGATTTAGTCTGAGGCATCATAGTGAGCTCAGCTAATTTGTCATTGAAATATATAGTTTTCCTTGGATTTTCTAAAAGTTTGTTTTAATATTGCAGTTTGCTTCTTTAAGTGATCATTTTTTGTCTGAACCTTCAGTGTTTTTTATTGGTCGGTAAGAGTTTGGTATTCTATTAAGTACTCTTCCTAGATCCATTTTATTGTGGATGTTGGCTTATGAATATCTTAAAAAGACTCAAGTTTTGGAGTTGGTTTAAACTTTATCTATCTGTGTTCCTTTATATCAAACTTAATTTTATTTGTTGGAAAAATTACTAGTGTCTATTTTTTATTATATGGTGAGATTTTTAATTTTTGTTTGAGGTATTATAATTATTCTTGTTTTCATTGGTTCTTAATATTTCAGGCTTGTGTTTGGCTACTAGAGGGAGGATATTTTGGGATGGCATGATGCACCTGTACGTTGTATTGAGTACTCGTACGCAATAGGTTGGTTTGATTATTATTGCGCTAAATACCTATTTGTGATTCAGAGGTTACAACAACTTTGTGTATTACTGATTGAGCACTTGTTGTGGTTGATTGTATTGAAGGTGTATGTGTCCAAATAGAAACAGTTCTTAGACAAGCCCTTGCAGAAAGGATTCGACCTGTCTTGACTGTGAACAAGATGGACAGGTGTTTCCTGGAGCAATTTGATTTCTTAATGCAGAGTTGTTTTATCTTCTCAAAATTTGATTATTTTTTGTTTTTACATTGGCATAAATGTTTCTTTTCATGATCAGATTCATTTCTAGTTTCTACAGTATTATGTAACATGTTCATTTATATTTATATTGAAAAGTGAATTTGAGATGCATAAATGGATAGTTTGGTATATATTTTGTGGATGTAGAAATTTGAAACTGTAAACGAATGGTATTATTGGGATGTATTTTGAATGGTTGATACATTTTGGCTTTAAATTTAAATGAGAATCTAGACCTTTTAGCTATATATCATCGCATTAGCATATTGAAGGTACATTGGAAATATAGGTGAACCACAACTTTTTTTTTCTTTTTTTTTATCTACATCATTTTAAAAACATTGTGTAAATGTGCCTAAATATTGTCAGATAAATTAAATTACAACATTTTTAGCTAGAAAATGTTGTAGAATCATACCTTCTACAACGTTTTCAAGCATCTGCTAATTTATGGAAAATAAATCTACAACGTTTTTTTCTTAAAAAACGTTATATAATGTGTCTAACTACAACGTTTTAAAAACGTTGTGTAAGGGTGTCAAATAGATGACACCCTTAACCACGATGTTTTTCTGATTGAAACCACAACGTTTTTTTCGCGTTATCTATTTACTGTTTTGTAGTAGTTATAATACATTTTAAAATATAATATATATATATATATATATATATATATATATATATATATATAATATTTAGTTATAGTTTTTAAAAATCAAAAGCCATAAGGCTTTATTAGGCAAAACTAATTAAAATAAAGACTTAATCATTCCTTAAGCCTTGTTTGGCAAAACAAGATTAAAATAAGAATTTCAAAAGCTCTAAGGCTTTGTTTGGTAAAACCAAATTAAAACTCTTTTAATTTATTTTCATAAGTCATTTATAATATAGTTTATTGTCACACTTCATTTTATTGTTAAACTATTTAGCCACATTAAGTAATTACACAATTATAACATGTATAATTACTACACTATAAATTATGAAAATACCTTTGTAACTAAAATAAAATCTCTAATAAAATAAATATTTAATTTCCACTAAAATAGTTAATACTTATTCCACTAATTATTTTAGTTAAATCAAATGAATTATATAATTATTATATATAATCATTTCATTCATTTTTCTTGCATAAATTGTCTCAAAGACAATTTATTTAATCTATACATCTAATCACCACTTAATTATTAATTCAATTTACTAATCTCTAACCAATAATTATTTATAGGTATATTAATATTTCTTGTCTCACCATCAATTTATATTTTATTAACATCATTCAAGATACTAAACATTTTCATATGTTACCATGACATGTAATATATATTAAGAATACCAAATTTAATTAGCAAAACTCATATATTAACTCACTATTTTAATTAAGTGAATTAACCCTTTTATCCATTTTACTACAACATCACTACCAAGTAAGGTTTAAATATTCAAACAATATTATTCCATAATATTGTTTCAACTTAATTTAAATTACCCAATATTTATAGGGTTAATTTCCCTTGCCACCAAATTTCTTATCGTGACTAATTTCTTTTATTTCCCTTAATAGTTTAATCAACTATTAAATATTATAGAAATTTAATTTTTTCACACCAAAACACATAATTCAAAATATTTACACATCATAATAAGAATTTTAATTATTAAAATTTTCTTTTAATAATCTATAAAAATTTGGGTTGTCACATCCTTCCCCACTTATAAGGATTCCGTCCTCGGAATCACCGAAACCCTACCTTATTCAGGTTTTCATCAAATCTCTTTTAAAAAAACTTAAAAAAAAAATATCGTTAAATAACTTCCAGGTTTTATATTTCCTACTACATTCATTTCTTCAACAAATTCTAAGTTTTATTGTGACGCCCCCAAAATAGGTATACATCACCTATTCTGAGTCGCCAAAAATATTGTACAGAATACAAATATAATCTTTAATATACAACAAGAGAGTCATGTGAGTTTTAATACAAATACTATCTTCTGCAGACAATATCCACTCTCGAATAAAGTCTCATTACATTTATTGTCACACTATTTAATAGAATAGTGAGGACTACAAATACTATCATCCGGACCGTCACTCCGCTCCCAGACTAGTCCTAGCTACGTTCTCATTTCCAAGAGAACAAAGGAAAGAAAGGGTGAGCTCAACTAGCCCGATAAGAAATATTATGACTAAGATAATGCGAATAAATTATCATTAGTCTTCAACAATGTTAAACCGATAAAATACAATAGACATCAAGTTTAATCTGCAATGAAAACAAGCAATCCATTAAAAGAGTCAAGTAGAGAATAAAATCTACTATCTTTTATGATTTAAAAGGTTTTTCATCACTTTTATCATTTGGGACTCAAATTTTAATAAATAATTCATATCATCCCCGCACTACGGCCAGGGATATTCATTAGTATCACAACCACAAATTATCCATGCACTACGGGCGAGGATATTCGTGTATTCATCAATGGTCATGATCATGCCAACAACTTTCCATCAATGCACTACTACTACCCGATGAGGACTTTTACCACATCATTTGTAACATTACGGTTACCATGATTACACCGAATAATCCACAGTCATAATCATACCAAGTCCATCTATGCACTACAAAGCCACATATGACTTTCAAAAAAATATATAAATATGAGGATGATGAGAATGATATAAGAATTCAATAAAACAAGTTCAAGAATTAATTTATTCAGGAACTAATAACGTCCAAATTGTCAACATGATACTTCTTTGTAGAGTAAAATTTAAGAATGCTCAGAAGAATATTTCCACGAAAAGATACTGGATGAAGCGCAAATATCAAGGATATTCAACCAATTTCATGGAGTATAGAAGTCAAAACTTTAACCAACTAAGTATAATAAAGAATGAAATAACAAAAGAAATCACCATGCATGCGGTACTTCGCATAAACAGGTTATTCCAATTGAATAATAAATAACGGAACCAGTCGTCGCATAATTAAATGCAAAGCGGGATGTTCCAACAGAATAATAAAGATTTTAACCGTGTCCCACAGAAACGCATGCATGTGGATATTCCAACAGAATAATAAAGAGCGGAACCAGGTCCCACAGAAACCTTGCATGTGATATTCCAACAAAATAATAAATAATGGAACCAGGTCCGGCGTAAATGAACAGACAGGATATTCCGACAGAATAATAAAGTACGAAATAATAGAATAATTTCACCAAGTATAGGGTAACCCGCGTATACAGGTTATTCCAACAGAATAACAAAGAATGGAATAACAGAAGTTCTCTTCATTAATACAAAAGGAATAATACCCCTTACCGTAAAGAAATTGGATATAGGAAAAGAAAGGTAGCATACTTCTCTTCTTCTTTCTCTCTATAATTTTCTCTCTAGAGTTTCAGTGAATTTGTAAGAAATAATGAAGGAATGAGCTTCTATTTATAGAAAAATGGACTGCATAGTAACTAATTCATGAATGGTCCAGATTGATTTACTTTTAATCGGACGGTCCAGATTTAAAGCAAAATCTTTTAAATAAAATATAATATATTCTATTTTTCATAAAAAACAAAACTTATAAAATATATATATATTTATAACCTTTGCCTTACGACAAAGGCTTACTAAATCATTTACTGAATTTGCTTACACATTCCTCCACCAAAACCCACTCACACATATAATATATATATATATATATATATATATATATATATATATTCCACACATGCTTAAAAAACTCTCCCACCCGAACAACTTGCTAGATTCATTTTCCCCAAATACATTTTCAACACCCGTGGGCCCCACGTGTTCCCCTCCGACCAACATCTCATAATAACATGAGGGTCCCATTATATATATACTAAACAACTTTTTACCGATTATTTTAAAAAATAGGCAAATAGGGGTCCATAAAATAAGCAAAACTTCATAAAAATCACTTTAATAATTTTAACAACATTTATCACCATTATTATAATTTGCAATATTAATCGACCAGGTCGTTCCCAGGAAAGAGGGGGCTTTCCAATAAGGATTTCTCCCTATTGGTGCACAATTAGGTGACCAAACCTCTCCTTGGCAAAACTTCTAGACATCGTTAATATTGCAAATAATAATATTAATAACTCTGTCATCTCAATTATTGATTTAATAATATATAAAATATCGACAATAATTGAATAAAACTGAATGACTTCTCACGTAAGCACCAATAATCAATATCGTGTGCTACTATGTAACCACGCGTATTACTATACTTTTACTACCAAGTAGTTCAACAGTATTAACGGTAAAACTTCCGCCGTTATTTTCAATAAAATATTTTTGTCGTTTTCTCAATCCGACAATAATTACATTAGGGGTCCACTAATGATTGTCTTCGTCGTCTTAATATTTCTGTTAAAACGAATATTCCACGACCAATCAAATATTATATAACAACTTGCGTACTTTGCAAAATTTATAAATATTACCCACAACTATTTTATCAACTTTATTCCATAATATTCAAAAATAATATTTATAAAAAATTCATTTTTATTCATAAAAGTTGGGGTCTTACAATCTCCCCTTCTTATGAAATTTTGCCCTCGAAATTAGGGTACGTACCTGGTATGTCGAAGAGGTAAGGATACCTTGAGTTCATTTCAGATTCTAACTCCCAGGTCATTTCCTCAACATCGTGGTTCCTCCATAAAACTTTGACTTGAGGTATCACCTTGGTGCGTAGAATATGTTCCTTCTTATCCAAGATTTGAACAGGAACCTCTTCATACTCAATAATGTGGTTTGGGTCTTCCACATATTTACGTAACATGGATATGTGAAAAATGTTATGAACACGAGACATATTTGGCGGTAAAGCGAGTCTATAAGCCACAGTTCCTACTCGATCGAGGATTAAAAATGGGCCAATGAATCGAGGGTTGAGCTTTCCTCTCTTTCCAAATCTCGTAACTCTTTTCCATGGAGCAACACGTAACAACACATGATCTCCAATATCGAATTCCACGTCCTTTCGATGAACATCAGCATAACTCTTTTATCGGTCTTGTGAGGTTTTTATACGTTGTCAGATCATTTGAATTTTTTCCGTAGTTATACGTACCAACTCCGATCCCAACAACGTTGCTTCACCCACCTCATCCCAGCATACTGGAGAACGACACTTTCTTTCATACAACGCCTCAAATGGAGTCATGCCAATACTTACTTGATAACTGTTGTTGTAGTAAAACTCGCTTGATGGTAAGAACTTGTCCCAACTTCCTTGAAGTCGAGGACACAGTCTTAAAATCTTCCGAGTTTGAATAGTCCTCTCGATTGTTCTGTTAAATGCGAGGATGATATCTTAGAACTAAATCGTAAATCCGTGCCCATAGCTTTTTGCAAACTAACCCAAAATCGTGAAGTGAATCTTGGGTCTCGATCAGGAACTATGGATACCGGCATACCATGCAGTCTTACAATCTCGTTTATGTACATACGACCAAGACGTTCAAGTGTATAAGTTTCTCGTATTGGTAAGAAGTGAGCAGACTTGGTCAATCTATCAACAATGACATAAATTACATCTATACCTTGAGAAACCTTGGGAAGACCAGTAACAAAATCCATGGTAATGTGCTCCCACTTCCATTCAGGAATTTAAAGTGGTGCAATAGACCTTTTGGTACTTGATGCTCCGCCTTGACTCATTGACAAGTTAGACACCTTGAGATAAATAGCGCTATCTCTCTCTTCATATTGCTCCACCAAAATGTATGACGAAGATCACGATACATTTTGGTACTCCCCGGATGGATTGAAAATGGTGTGTTGTGCGCCTCCATCATGATTTTATACTTTAAATCAGGGTCGTTAGGAACACAAAAGGTCTAAAGTTGACTCAAGTATTCCTTCTTCATCGATTCTTATTTACGGCATAGCACCTTCTTGCACTTTCTTCCTCATACGCATCGGCTCCGGTCCAGAGCTTGAGAAGCTTTAACTTTATCAATTAAAGCCTGGTTCTACTTTATTTCGCCATCATCACATGGGTCCTCTGAGTCTTTATCTCTATCTCCATCCTTTGCAAGTCATACAAAATGGGCCTTTGCGTTGACAATATCGCTTTTCATTCCGCATATGATCTTCTACTCAATGCGTCAGCTACCACGTTTGCTTTTCCAAGATGGTATTGGATGGTATGATCATAATCTTTCAACAGTTCAAGCCAACGTCGTTGTCGCATGTTTAGTTCCTTTTGAGTGAAGAAATATTTGAGGCTTTTATGACCCGTAAAGATCTCCACTTTCTCCCCATAGAAGTAATGCCTCAAAATCTTTAGTGCAAAAACGACTGCTGCCAACTCTAGATCATGAGTAGGATAATTCCTCTCATATTCTTTGAGTTGTCGAGAGGCATAGGCTATGAATTTCCCATGTTGCATGAGAACACATCCTAACCCTTTGCCCGAAGCATCACTGTAGATGATAAATCCCTCCGAGCCAGATGGTATTGTCAGAACAAGTGCTAAAATGAGTCTCCTCTTGAGTTCTTAAAAACTCTTCTCGCATTCCTCACTCCAACCAAATTTTGCATCTTTTCGAGTCAGTTGAGTTAATGGAGTAGCGATTCGAGAAAATCATTCCACAAATCTCCGATAATAACCAGCTAAATCGAGAAAGCTACGAACTTCAGTCACTAATTTAGGTTGCTCCCAGCTTTGAATAGCTTCAATCTTTGCCAGGTTAACAGATATTCCATGACTTGATACCAAATGCCCAAGGAATGCTACTTCCTCAAGCCATAACTCGCATTTCTTCAACTTGGCATAAATCTTATATTCACGAAGCTTTTGGAGTATCAGTCTCCAGTGTTGCTCATGATCTTCACAGCTTTTGGAATAAATAAGGATGTCATCAATAAAGACGACCACAAAGTGATCCAAATATTCCTTGAATACTCGGTTCATCATGTCCATGAAGGCAGCAGGAGCATTAATCAATCCAAAAGATATGACTAGGAATTCATAATTCCCGTACCGAGTTCTGAAAGCCGTCTTTGGAATGTCATCGGTTCTAATCTTCAATTGGTGATATCTAGAACAAAGATCAATCTTTGAAAAGAATTTGGCTCCTTGCAACTGGTCAAACAGGTCATCAATACGTGGAAATGGGTACCTATTTTTGATGGTGACATGATTCAACTCCCAATAATCAATACAAAGTCGTATACTCCCATCTTTCTTCTTCACGAATAGAACAAGAGCACCCCAAGGAGAAGTACTAAGACGAATAAAGCCAATGTCTAACAATTCATGCAGTTGGGTCTTTAACTCCTGAAGTTCAATAGGAGCCAATCGATATGGGGCTTTGGAAATGGGTTTTGTACGGAGTTCAAGGTCAATACAAAATTCAATTTCATGCTATGGGGGTAGGCCAGGAATTTCTTCAGGGAATACGTCAGGAAATTCATTAACAATAGAAATATCATTCAAAACTAACGTATTTTTGTTTAGATCCGTGACATGAGCTAAGAAAGCTTGACATCCATTTTTTAATAAACGAATAGCTTTGTGGCTTGAGATGACAGTGATTGATTTTAATGGTTTGGTTGCTTAAATTCGCATAATAGGTTGGTTAGGAATATGAAAGCTAATAACCTTATGAAAACAATCACTTTTTGCATGATGAGTAGTAAACCAATCAATCCCTAGAATCACATCAAATGCAAGTATTTTCAATGAAATAAGATCGACAGGTAACGTGAGGGTACCGATTTAAACCAAACAAGACTTATAAACAGTGGATGTAATGAAGGTTTCTTCAAATAGAGTTTCAACAGATAAGTCAAAGTCCAATTTCTCCGGAGTCAAATTTAAACGTTGAGCGCAAGTAGGAGAAATAAAAGAATGGGTAGAACCGGTATCAAATAAGGTATATACTTCGCTAGAGTTTATGATAAGCGTACCCGTGATGACCTCGTTCGGGTTCCTTGCTTTCTGGGAGGTCACAACAAACGCTCTCCCTTACACTACCGGCTTTAACTTTTCTAGGACGGCCTTTGGTGCCTCTATCCTAGCTGAACTTGTCTTCGGTGAATGACAAAATTGGGCTAGGTGACCTTCTCTTCCACAATTATAACATGCTTTGGACGGCATCTCGCAGTTTAGACTGATGTGTCCCTCCCCTCCGCATTTGAAGCATATGATAGGTGGTCGTTCTCCTTCCTTAACAACGGGTGTTGGTGCTGACGTCTTTCCATCATTGTTGAATCTCCTCTTCTTGAAATGTCCATTGTTATTGTTTTGCCCCCGATTACCACTAAAGCAGTTACCATTTCTGGCCTGTTGATTCCCTCCACGCTTGTTATCACCGCTTCGATGACTGCTCTCACTAGTATTATCATTTTGTCGGCTACTATCTTTTGATTGGGTTAACTCATTATCATTCTCTCCTCATTATCAACCAAATGGGACGTAAACCGGGACAACTCGGCAAACTTGGCTTCGTACTACAATACTGTCATGTTGTTTTGCTCCAGCTTGATGAACTTTACCTCTTTCATGTGACGAATACTTTCGGGAAAGTACTTGTCGTTGAACAGTTCTTGGAACTTCTCCCAAGACATCTTTAGTGCGGCAGGTTGAGTACGCTTTCTGATTCCCACCAATGTCTGCCTCCTGCACAATGACATGAAGGTGGCAAAGGGAACCTTTTGCTCCTCGGAGCATCCCAAGACATCAAATATCTTGTTGATCTGCTTAATCCACGTCTCCGCCTTAAGTGGTTTTGGCTCTCCAAAAAACTTCGGTGGTCCCAGTTCTTTAAACTGCTTGGCAGTGACCGTCCGAGAGTTGCCAGTATTTCCACTTGTATTTTGGACAGGAGCCGCTCTTACCTGATGTTGCCTGATGAACATTCCATCGTTCATCATTTGGTAAGTGTTGTTGTTTGCCTGAGGATTGTCGCCTTCCTGATGCACATTATCCTGATTATTGATCTGTGGAGACTTAACAGTCTCCTATGCTCCATTGATGTTCTCAACATTCTCAGATGCCATTTTCAAACAATGCCACAAAACAAGGGTTAATTAACATATCACATATTATTCCTATACTCTGACCGACCAATTAAATATCAAATAAACTTAGGTAGGTCATACTAGCGAAGGAATTCCCCGTCTCTCCCCTCCTAGTTCTTGTCTCACATCTCAGCCAGGGATCATATCCCTAAGCTTTGATACTTAACCGTGACACCCCCCAAAATAGGTATACATCACCTATTCCGAGTCGCCAAAAAACATGGTACGAATCTGAAATACAATCTTTAATATACAACAAGAGAGATGTGAGTTTTAATACAAATACTATCTTCTAGACAATATCCACTCTCAGAATAAGTCCTCATTACATTTATTGTCACACTATTTTACAGGATAGTGAGGACTACTAATAATATCATCTAGACTGTCACTCCGTTCCCCGACTAGTCCCGACTACATTCTCATTTCCTGAAGAGAACAATGAAAGAAAGGGTGAGCTCAACTAGCCCAGTAAGAAATATTATGACTAAGATAATGCAGAATAAATTATCATTAGTCTTCAACAATGTTAAACTGAAAAAATACAATAGACATCAAGTTTAACTGCAGCGGAACAAGCAATCCATTAAAAGAGTCAAGTAGAGAATAAAATCTACTATCTTTTATGATTTAAAAGGTTTTTCCATCACTTTTATCATTGGGGATACGACAATAAATAATCCACATCATCCACCACTACTCGAGGATATTCATTAGTATCACAACCATAAATTATCCATGCACTCACGGGCCAAGGATATTCGTGTATTCATCAATGGTCATGATCATGCCAACAATCGTCCATCAATGCACTACTACCAATGAGGACTTTTACCACATCATTTGTAACATTACGGTCATGATTACACCGAATAATCCCTAGTCATAATCATACCAAGTCCATCTATGCACTACAGGCCACAGATGACTTTCAACAAAATATAAATATGAGGATGATGAGAATGATATAAGAATTCAATAAAACAAGTTCAAGAATAAATTTATTCAGGAACTAATAACGTCCAAATTGTCAACATGATACTTCTTTGTAGAGTAAAATTTAAGAATGCTCAGAAGAATATTTCCACGAAAAGATACTGGATGAAGCGCATATATCAAGGATATTCAACCAATTTCATGGAGTATAGAAGTCAAAACTTTAACCAACTAAGTATAACAAAGAATTGAATAACAAAAGAAATCACCATGCATGCGGTACTTCGCATAGACATGTTATTCCAACTGAATAATAAATAACGGAACCAAGTCAGGCATAATTCGCACCAACAGGATGTTCCAACAGAATAATAAAGACGGAACCAGGTCCGGCGTAAAATGCATGTAGCGAGGATATTCCAATGTAATAATAAAGATTTTAACCAGTCCCAAGGCGTAAACGCATGAATGGATATTCCAACAAAATAATAAATAATGGAACCCGAATTAAAGGCGTAACGCGATGCATGTGATATTCCGGCGAGAATAATAAAATCTGAAATAATAGAAGAATTTCACCAAGTATAGGGTAACTCACAGTATCTGAGTTATTCAATGTAATAACAAAGAATGGAATAATGAAGTTCTCTTCATGAATACAAAAGGAATAATACCCTTACCATAAAGAAATCGGATATAGGAAAAGAAAGGTAGCGAGACTTCTTCTTCTTTTCTCTCTATAATTTTCTCTCTAGAGTTTCAAATGAATTAAGTAAGAAATAATGAAGGAATGAGCTTCTATTTATAGAAAAATGGACCGCGTAGTAACTAATTCATGAACGGTCCAGATTGATTTACTTTTAATCGGACGGTCCAGATTTAAAGCAAAATATTTTAAATAAAATATAACATATTCTATTTTTCATAAAAAACAAAACTCATATAATATATATATATATATATATATATATATATATTTATAACCTTTACCTTACTAAGAAAGGCTTACTAAATCATTTACTAAATTTGCTTACACATTCCTCCACCAAAACCCACTCACATATAATATAAATATATATATATATATATATATATATATATATATATATATATATATATATATTCCAAACATGCTTAAAAAAACTCTCCCACCCGAACAACTTGCTAGATTCCTTTTCCCAAATACATTTTCAACACCCGTGGGCCCCACGTGTTCCCCTCCCACCAACATCTCATAATCACATGAGGGTCCCATTATATATATACTAAACAACTTTTTACCGAATATTTTAAAAAATGGGCAAATGGGGGTTCATAAAATAAGCAAAAATTCAAAAAAATCACTTTAATAATTTTAACAACATTTATCACCATTATTATAATTCGCAATATTAATCGATCAGGTCGTTCCCAAGAAAGATGGGACTTTTCAATAAGGATTTCTCCCTATTGGCGCGCAATTAGATGACCAAACCTCCTCTTGGCAGAACTTTTAGTCATCGTTAATATTGCAAATAATAATATTAATAACTTTGTCATCTCAATTATTGATTTAATAATATATAAAATATCAATAATAATTGAATAAAACTAAATGACTTCTCACGTAAAGCATCAATAATCAATACCGTGTGCTACTATGCAACCACGCCAGACATCGCATTTTTTTACTACCGAGTAGTAGTTCAACAAGATTAATTCAGTAAAACTTCCACCGTTATTTTCAATAAAATATTTTTGTCATTTTCTCAATCCGAAATGATTATTATTACGTGTAGTTGCATTTAATATTTCTGTTAAAACGAATATTCCCAATTAATCGAATATTATATAACAACTTGCGTACTTTGCAAAATTTATAAATATTACCCACAACTATTATATCAAATTTATTCCATAATATTCAAAAATGATATTTATAGAAAATTCATTTTTATTCATAAAAGTTGGGGTCTTACATTTATTTTATAACTTTCACTTGAACTCAATCATATTTTGAGTATTATATATTCTTTAACCCATTCATTTCCTTTTCTAAGGATCATTATCATATACTCAACTCATAAACACTCGGGATGTTACATTCACCCCTTCTTCTAAGAATTTCATCCTCAAAATTTTATTTATTAATCTTCATTTATTCAATCTATCAAAATAGATTTTACTTTAATATTTTATTCATTCATTGGGTTCTATAACCACTTTCTTTCCACAAAGATCATTCTATATTTATTAACGTTTCTATTAAAAGTTTGACATTATTCTTTGATAACTCGTCTCATTCTCATTTCAAAATTTCTTTTCTCACTTATTTAATATATTCATCATTCAGTGTCGCATTCTACGAATTATTTCTTTCTAAGGAATATCATCCTTACCACATTCGCCTTTTAGAATAACAAGAATCTTCCAATATTGCTCAATAATTGAGAAGCAATATGAATAACTCATGAATTTAAAAGATTCTCGAATCATGATGAGGGTTCATAAGACCTTGAACTTCGTCCATGGTTATAAGTGTTTCTTTCAACTTAAACCTAAACAGTTATTAGATTGTAGGAACTCCCGTACTTAGGGTGTTAAGCCCTTCGTACGATGTATTGTGCACTCTGTCCAAGGTTATAAGTATTTTTTTGCAACTTAAACCTAAACAGTCATTAGACTATAGGGACTCCCGTACTTAGGGTGATCAGCCCTTCGCACCATATATTGTGCACAAACATCTAAATGCTTCTGCGTACTACCTTATAAAAGGGTTGTTCACCTCAGTTTTTCAACACCTGAATCAGCACCAAAACAATTTGGTTTGGCATAACTTCTCAAGAAACGCTTGAACTACATAAACATCTTTCAATATTTGTCTAGCTGAATCAAATAGCATAGACTTCTAACAACAACTCGAACATCAATCGAAATATTTTTATCCAATTCATATGGCATATCTTTCTTAGTTTAAAGAAAACTAAAAATCCTTTTATGATGACATGATACCGTACTATCTCGACAGTACGTTGAGGATTCAGTCATTATATAACTTTGTCATGCTCCATCATACCATAGTGGGCTGACAATCTTATGATCACATCCAACACAAGGATCAATTGCATTAATGACTTCCTCGTTTGTCAAATCAGCATCATATTTAGTGATGCCTTAATGACTATGAAAAAAAAAACAAAATACATGTTGATATTTTTAAATCATTTTTGTCTAGCCGAAACAGTTAGGATAGACATATGAATAATGGTATTGTTTTTAAAACTCATTGGTTCCATCGTTTGATCTAATGTTTTTCAAGAAAAATAGAAGTGCAAACATTAGCACGAAGTCAATAAATTTCAAAAATCTAACAAAGCTATAAGATTTGGAATATCTAATTTTGTCCATAAATTTCAATTTTTACTCCATTAACTCATTACTAACTTTTTTTTTATTTCTAGCACCACCAATGCTCTTATACTAAATATTCTTATATTTTAACTTACAATCTTCCTATACCCCCAGTATAGTACATCAAACTTACCACACATTGGAAATTCAGGAACTTGCCACAATAATATGTGTTTAAGAACTTATCCTAGTCAGACCATAGGCGTCCATTCGCTGAGGAGTTCAAAACATACCATATGATTATAAGTCACGAACTTACCATATGCATTAGTTTTAAGATCTGTACCTAATCTTAATATCTTCTAATCTAATCTTAAAAGCCTCTAACTATCAAATATACACATGAGAAAAAAATCACATTTCCACCATATATACATTGATAGCGCGACACTGACATTCCAATGATTATCATTGTGATAAACCAAGTACATGCACAAAACCTCTACCCATACAAAGGTTTGTACAACTTAGTCACTATATGAGTCCTCAATTGAAATCCCACCTAACATTACCTTACTCTTAACTTATTCTTAACTTGCCCTTAACTTGCTCAATATGAATTCCTCATATCAAATTATCTATAACTCCTCGTGAGTTTATCTCGTACTATATCATAGTACATTATCTTCATATCATCAAGCTATAATTATTCAAACATTACAGACCATCTTTCTTATCTTTTTCATCATGTACGATTTCATTTATGCTTTTAATCTTACAAACTTTGTCTATTCATCATTATTCATTATCTTGGCTATTGGAGTTAGGTAACTTCCAATTCTTATCCTTATGTCTCTTCAAGATTCTTCTTTGAATTTTCTTGTTTACATAACAATTCTTCCTTTAAGAATTTCTAACTTCATTTATATTTCTCAACATTTCATTCGAGTTCCACATTTTTATCATACTTATCCATTTTCTATACTTGGTACACATCAAGTCTCTAATAGTTTCAATATGGTATGCTAAGTGGTTTCCCACAAACAACCAATAAACTAGGTTCTGAGTTGCTATTTCGTATATACCTCCATTCTATGAAGGAATCGTTTATCCCAAATACCATACCCCAACTATTAAAGAGTACGATTGTACCATACTTAAATATAATTTTTTTTCCTAACTTCTTTAAGATTATCTTCTTATAGACATTTTCTATTTATTATCACCTTACATCCTTATTATTGGAGTTGGGTAACCCCATATTCATATTCCTTATAACTCTGCGAGATTCTTCTTTGAATCCTCTCACGCATGTTTTAATCCCTTCTTTATAAATTTCTTAAATTACTTCATATTGTTCAAACTCTATTTGAGCTTATTCTTTCATTATCTTCAACTCTCTTCTCTAAGGTTATAGCCTAAGGTACTCTTACCTAAGGTTTCTAACCTATCAGTTTTGATACCAACTGTAACGTCCCAAAATTCATAAAACTCAACTATCGACTTTGGTCGTTAATAATATGTCTAACTTCTAATTTTACATCATTATTCGATGTTAAAAACTTAATAAAATGCGGAATAATTTAAATTTTTTGTCTTCTAACTTTAATTCCCTGAATCAAAACCTTTATCATATACACATCTCTGAATCAAGTTATTTTATGATTCGTTTCATCAAAGTTATTATATAGAATCTTACATTTAAATCTGATAACCTTTACATATCAAATAACTTAAACTTTACAGTTTATTATTACATAATTATTGTGATTTATCAAGTACATTTCTCAAAACCTTTATATTTACCTACCTTTAAACCGTACTTTGCTTATTACTCACGTTATTAGAGTTAACAAATTAACTTACATCCAGCTTCAATACCCTTTCATACAACAAACAAAACTTAAACTTTATAACTCAACATCTATTAAACATCATACATTATTTGGAACCTTAAACATGGTTAAATAATAATAACTCAGCCAAAGTGTATAAATCTTCAAGTATCACATCAGATTCATGTCTTTCAAGTAGCACATAACTTTACCTTGAATCCTTAACCTGCAAAAATGGTTATTTACAAGGTTGAGCTAGACAACCCAGCAAAATCTAACAGTTTTCATGCATCACGTATCACATAATAAAATGCTTATCATACATCTCATAAACTATTGGTCTAATATAACATATATACTACAGTTCATATAACAAGTATAAGGATTAAGTTGCTACTTAATCAGAATTCATTACTCAATCAATGTAGTCATAAATTGACTTTAATGTTTCATACTTTCAACATATATATAACACTTCTTGTTATTTGCAATAAAGATTTAAAACAGTTCACATAGCAAATAGGAACTGAAAGACTTGCCTTGATCGTTGTTTACCAATAACAATTTAACAGCTTACAGCTATCTGCACTTCACGTGCCCTACACAATTATATAATCATGCACATAAACTATTAGTCACATAGCAATGCATAGCAGTTGTAATGTAAACTTTACCCTATATCTCATAACCCTTCCTATTAATCAATACACAATGTTCAATTTGATTATGTTAACTTTCAATTTATATCTCACTATATTTCTTCTTAGGTCACACTCGAAGTTCATTCTAGTGTTTAAGTCATGCCAGGACTACTTATTGGTTTTATATAAACCTCATTTCATATCTTATAACATTCATTTTGTGACAACCCGAAAATTTGGATTCTCCAGAATTTAAGATTTAAAGAATTAGTTATTAATAAAAGGAATTTTTATTAATAATATTTTGTGCAATGTGTTAATTAATCGTTCTAGAACCTAGAATGATTATTAATTGGGAGGATTCTAGATACGAGCTAGACTGAAAGAGTAAGAATTTTCAAGACGAAAATAAAAAATTTCTGGGAACAAAATCTTTCAGGGGAAAAAGACGAAATAGGCACTATTCAGCCGACAAAACCCTAAAGGTTTGGGTTTGAATAACCTAAGCCTTTTCGAGAGTTCGATATATCAAAATAACATTCCGTTGAAAGATTTGACACTATTATATCATGAAAAGTTAAGTAAGTCAATAAAAGTTTTTCTCAAAAAACGTATAAAAATCGGACGAAATAAAAATGACGAAAAGTACTATTATGTACTTTTCACTTGTTTAACTACGTTAGGAGAAAACGTGAAGGAAAACGCTTAACGTGGAAAAGTGTTTTTCAGTTTTTCGGATATCTGAAGAATACGTAAAAGTTAATCGGTAAATGAAAGAGGAAATATCCAAAAAAAATTGGATTCTGAAAATCGCAGTTTTTGAACTGTCGAACGAATTTCGCAAGACGGAAGCACGAAGCTTCGAAGGGAAGCTTCGTGAATAGTAAGGAGGTGTGAATAGTAAATCTAGAGGCAAAATAACTATTTTGCCCCTAGCTTTGAAAATCTATATAAGAAAGGTGTTAGTTGATTTTTTTCAAAATCAACCAACACCTTGAAAAAGAGAGAGAGAGTTCGGATGAGATAGAAGAGGAAAAGGAAGAGGAAAAGCTTGCTTGTGAGCAAACTTTGTCCGACGGAAAGAGATTAAAGGAGAAAGGTAATCCAAAACCTAGTCTCCTTTAATATTTCTTTAAGTTTTCTATGTTTAAAACATAGCTTAATGAGAATAAGAAGTGAAAGAATTTAGGAATGGTTTCATATGGTTAAAATCATAAGAAAATGAAGAAATAAGAATTACAAATTTATTTTATAAATTTCTTAAGGAAGTATTAGATTCGTAATTGATTTTGAACGATCTAAATGAATTATATGAATGATTCGGTGAAATAATTAAGGAATGGTGTTTTATAACATCAAATTCCAAGAAAAAGTGAAATTGTAATCAAAATATTGATTAAAAATGAAGAACGAACGAAGAACGTGAAGAACACGCAAAGAATGCGAAGAACGTTGTTAATGGACAAATTTAAATCCATCGTAGGATAATTTTTGTTGATGGACAAGTTTAAAACCATCGCGTATAAGTTATATTCTTATTGCTTGGTTAGGAATGGTAGAAAAATTCATGAAGAACGAATTAAAATTGAGCTATAAAGAAGTTATGGTGAAAATTTTGTAAAAAACGAATGAGAATTAGAAAGTTAGTAAATGAACCCGAATGTGCAGGGTTTAATAATAATGTGAGAGAATGTAGAAAAATTGAGCCGTGGACTTAAGAACGAAAGAATTCTGAGTTCGGATGACCAAATTACAGATAAATGAACGAAGAATGTTAAAAATGAAAAATGAACAAAGGACGAAGATTTAGCAAGTTGAATGACATGTTAACGGATTCAGAATGAAGTTCTATCTAAGGGGGCTTAGAGTACATAAGGCTTGGCGCCGCAGTGCGAGCCGTGCCTTGGGAGGCGGCGCCATAGCGCCAGCCCCGACAGTTAGACAACTGCAGAGTGGCACTGCAGCGCGAGAGATAAAGAGGGAACCGGATTCTCAGCGCCGGTGCAGGGCAAAGCCCAGTAAGGAGCTTTGAACTACTCAAATCCTGGGGGAAGTGTACCTAAAGCTAATGAATGTGTAGTTCATCAAATGTAACACTTAATCAAGTGTTTTAAACATTTAATGAAGGTTGAACGAAAAGATTAAACAAAATTAAAAGACAAAGATTGTGAATACGGGTTATAGAACGGGTATCCGGGGACCGTAGTCGCGAAAAACAAACGTGGGGGATTGCTATGGTTGTGGTTCCTTAGACGTTAAGTAACGAGGGTAATGAATAACATTTAGATGTTATGTTATGGTAACGAGAGATAAGTGTAAAGCGTTTAGACGCTGTGAACGCAACACTGTTGCGATGAACAATCGGTCTTAGCATACAACAAACCGTATGGCTTCGACATTAAGGAAGAGTAATGAACATGGGGTTCATGTAATGGATAACGAAAGTAAGTAAGATATGAATTATCAAAAAAGTCGTAGCGAATGGTAAGAAGATTAATGGAAGCCAATCGTAATTCGGATGGAGAATATTAGAATGAAATGTAAGTGTTTAACACTTTAATCGACGTGAAGGCTGAGTGCACATAAATACTAAATGGATAGAACCTACACCCCATGTATGGTTTGACCGTAAGATAATGAAGACCAATGATTAAACTATGAATGGTGAAGAAGCTAAATTAAATATAAGTACGCATAACATAACGAAGCCGAGTTAATGATTAACTTGAATGATCGTTCTAAGTATACAAAAGACTGTATGACTTGGCTGATAATGAATGAATCCTGAGGTATGGCATTTAGTTGTCAGAAAGCCATAAGGAATGAGAAATTGACTTAACAAACATTATAGTTTAATAGTTCAGATAAGTTAAGATAAGTTTAGGTTATAGTAAAATCGTAACCTTTGATGGTTGACATATGGGAGTTAGGCTAAACAATTCCTTAAAAGAGCGAAGGCATATACGAAACTGGCAACCGATTTAACTCACTATGATGGCAGTGTAGATGAGACGAGAACTTGTTTGTTGGTTGCTGTTCAATAAGAGAATGTTCTATTTATACATGAACCGTTATTGTTAAGTCTGTGCTAAAGATTCTAGCCAGACACGATGTGTGTGAAAGAGAGTAGAGAATGAAAGTATTTCAAAGTGAATGTGACTAATGTTTTAAAATGATAGGAATCGAGATTATTCCTATTATTCAAGTTGCTTCATAACCTTTGTTCGATTATCAAAGTTCTAAAAGAATGTTAAACTCTTGAAGTTGTTTGTTCAAATGTTATGACTTGCTGAGAAATTGAATGCTCACACTTGCTTAAAATGAAAAACATTTTCAGCGTACGGTGTTAGAAGAACTTAAGGATCCCATAAAGATCAAGCTAATCAGTATCCATAAGAAGTGTCATTCATTAGATGAATGAGCATGAAGATCAAGCGAAGACTTGTAATGTAGAATGATGTAATTAAACTATAGAATAGTTTAATAAGCAGTTATGTATCCTTGGTGGCGGATAAAAGTCACTCGTGTAAGATGTAAAGAATAATATAATTATCATTATTTGTAATGAAAGAGGTTATAAGGTTTTAGAACCTGGGAATTGAGAATGTATGTTGTTATATTTTAGTATATAATGATGTATGTTTGGAAAGAAGTGGGACCGTGACGTACGGAATTCAGATATGAAGATAAACTGGATTTCGAGGCATTACACATTTTATTTGACTTAAAACACTTTTTACGTTCATTAACACTTATCACAGTGTTTCGACGTTTATTCGTCACACGCCTCAATTTGTCTCTCTTGTGTATGTTTAATATGCTTATACAACTTATCTAATACTACCTTCGTTCCTAAAAGATTATCGTTTAAGGTTTTGGCACATGGATTAAGAAAGTATCATTTACCAAGTAAAATTTGTTTGAAATTCCATCACTACCCCTTTATGGGAAGTTAAAAACTATTAATACAAGGGAAGGTAGGGGTAATATAGGAAAGTAAATAATTTATTCTCCTTGAAAGTTGTAAACGATAAACTTTTTGGAATAAATTTTTTCTTCTAAAATGACAATCTTTTAGGAACGGAGGGAGTACATCATTTATTAATGTTAAGCATTATTATATTTACTAACATTCATGTTTATAACTTAGAACAACATCTTTTATCATCAGAAGCACTACACTTGCATACGTGCATGCCCAACTCCCTCCGATTGTCCCCCAAAACACAACAATCCTGAAGATGACTATTTTTACCCCTGTTACCGACCTCAGATTGAAAAACTTAAAGAATGAGAGTTGTAGGTATATTCTTCCTCGTTCCATATCAACTTTAATCGCGTCAATTAGAGTTCGTATGAAAACGTTATTCCCATTTTAGTAAAACATGTCCGGTCAGATTTTTTCAACATTTGTAAGTCAGACCACCCCCCCCCCCCAGGGGTTTTGCACTATAATAGCTCGTCGGGGTGGGGGTACCTTCTGCAATTCGTGATTGAACACTATAGAAAACAAAATTAGGCCTAAAAACTCCTTTCTAACAACCATACAAACTTACCCAAGTTATAATAGGTTTTTAGAAACAGAAACTAATGTTTCTAACACGTTTCTAACCACATAAACATCAAAATTACAACCTTTAATTTCACTATTTCTGTAACGCCCCGAAATTTTGTCTATCTTCACACCCAGATTCCATACGTCACGAGTACATCATTCCTTCCAACATACATCATTATATAGCTAAACATAACAACATACATTCTCAAATCTCAGGTTCTAATATAAGACCCCAACTTATTATAAATAAAATTAAATTTCCTCTATTTATTATTTTGAAATAGTAAGGGTTGATTTGATTAATGTGGTTAGTTATAGGTAAAATGCGCAAATATTTAAAATAAGCAAGTGGTTATAAAATATTCATTGTTGTCGGGGAATATTCGTTTGGTTGTGGAATATTCTTACTATCGGGGAATATTCGTACGACGACGCAGCCTTGTGTGGGCCCCATAACGGAAAGCGATTGGATGAAGAAAATGACAAGTATAAGTTGTTTATAAATAACGACGTAGTTATTTACAAGTTATCTTGTTGAAATACTCGGTGGTTAAAACACAGTAGCACACGGTATTGCACCAATTATTGATTCTTACGTAAGAAGGCATCAATAATTGTTACAGTAATTCATGTTCAATATTTTATTTTATTGATTCAATAATTGCTACGTTGATATTTTATATTATTGTTGTTTCAATAATTGTCATTACATAGTATTTTCCATTATCGGATCAATAATTCATATTATTTGAATAATATTATTAGATAACATTATTAGGCAATGTCCGGAAAGTTACGCTCAAGGAGAGGTTTGGTCACCTAATTCATACGCCAAAGAAGGAGAAATCTTTATTGAAAGCCCCTCTTTCTCAGGAACGACCAGTTGCCAGATGATTGTGATTCTGTAATATTATTTATGAATAATTAATTATTGATTTATATGATCAGGAAAATATTCATTTTATGTGGATATAGATGGAGAAAATTTTTAATGTGGCAATTGTTAAAAATTGATATTTATCTTTTCTGATAAAATATATTATTATATTTTAATAATATAATAATGATGATATTTTTACAATGAATGTGGTATATATGAATAAATGAGGAGGAAGAGTATTTTTGTTTCAATAAATGTTTAAAACATGTTAAACATGTCGGTGGACCCCATTTCTTGACTGAAATTGGATTATTTCCCGTAAAATCGCCCGTTTGTGGATTTCGGTAAACTTCTGCTTGGAATTTGGAAAAACTTAAGCTTACAAAGTTGTAGAAAATGGAATTTCCTATGAAAAAGATATAAGGTTTGAATTTTTTCTGACAAAAGGGCTATTTATTATGAATTATTGAAGTTCCGAATTTCCGAAATAATTAATTTTTGAAGTTTAAAATATTTTAATTAAGAAAAACATTTTTAATGTTTTGGCACATGTGTGGCTGATGTTGTGGGCTAGTAAGTGGGCGTAGGAAATTTGAAAAAATTATATTAATATTATATTAAATTTTCTGCTTTGGTGTTCTAAGCATTTTCCTATAAATAGGGTGCTTAGGTTAGAATTGAAAATCACACCAGAAACTTAAGTTTTCTCTCTCTTTGTCTCTCTATATTATCGAGCGTATTCTTGTGAGTATTTTGATACTTTGAGTGTTGTTATACGGTGCAAGTTCCCTTCAACACTATATCCAATTTCCAAATGTAAGTAAGTCTTTTTCGAGGTAAGGGATATTATTTTTTTTAAAATGATATAAATTCTTCTAATATCATTATGCTGGAATATTGGTAAGATTTTTCTTGTAAAATTCTTGTTTTTTAGTGTCGAGGTTACTATTCACGTATACGACACTATTCACGAATACGGTACTATTCACAAAAAAATTAAATTTTCTTTTTTTTATCCAAAATATCTATTATGGATACTAGTTTTGATTGTATTCATGTTTTGATCATTCTTAAATTTTAATTCACTATGATTATGTATGAAGTATTTTGGAACTCGGATTGTTTAAAGTATGAATCCTTATTATTTGTTCTTTTGTTTCACTGGATTCATTTTCTTTAAAATATTTTTCACCATCCTCAGTCCTAAATGATGATATTACTGAATATCTTTGGCCTGTTGTGCAAAGATGGTTGATTTTCTTATGAATATCTTTGGCCCGTAGTGCAAAGATGTATAGGTGTTGAGATGAACATGACCAACTGATGAATATCTTTGGCCTGTAGTGCAAAGATGAATATTTGATTCAAGATGAATATTGATTGATGTTATAGGGATAAAATAATGATGATGGACTTTTAAATTCATAGATTATAGTAGATTTCATTCTCTACGTAACTCATCTATGAATTATTATTTCCACTACGAATATTGATCTGAAATTTGTTGTCTATTGTATTTTATCATATTTTTCCCTATTGAAGACTAACGATAATTTGTTCTATATTATCTTAATCATAATATTCTTTACTGGGCTAGTTGAGCTCACCCTTTTCCTTTTTGTTCCATTTTTCTTCTCGGTGAGCGAGAATGTAGCGAGTTCTACAATGGGGGTGTGGAATGATGGTTCTAGAAAGTTATTTAAGTAGTCCTCACCATTTTTGTAAAATAGTGTATCAATAATTGTAATGAGGACTTATTTGAGTGTTGATATTATGCTGAAGACAATATTTGTTTTAAACTCACGGTTTATGTGTTGTCGTATTTTGCACGACAATTGTATTAATAAAGTTGTAGTTGCTTTTACATACCATGTATTTGGCGACTTCGAATGGTTGTTGTATACCTATTTTGGGGGCGTCCACGGTTGGTATCGAGCTTAGGGATATGATCTCCGGCGAAGATCGGGGAATAGAACTAGGAGGGGAGAGACGAGTAAATCCTTAGCTAGTGTGTCTTACCTAAGCTTATTTGTTGGTTGATCAAGATATAGGATATTATGTGATATGTTGATTTCTTTAATTAACCCTTGTTTTATGGCGATATTTGAGAATGTCGATGAGAATGTTAACATGGGAGTAAATGAGACCGTGGAGACACCTTTACTCACTAACGAGGAGAACGTCGTAACAGTCGACAATGTTCCTCCCGCGAACAACACCAATTTGAAAGCGATGATGAACGATGGGATGTTTAGAAGCTTTTTACAGTTCATGCAAAATTAGACGAGGGAGACTCGTGCATAAAATACAGGTCGAAATGATAACAACGCACGGTTTGTCACAGCTAAGCAGTTCAAAGAGTTGAGACCACCAGAATTCTGGGGAATGCCAGATCCGATTAAGGCAGAAATGTGGGTCAAACAAATCACCAAGATATTCGATGTCTTGGGATGCACGGAGGAACAGAAGGTTCCATTCGCCACCTTTATGTTCCGTAATGAGGCAGATTACTGGTGGAAATCTATAAAGTGTACCCATCCAACCGCACTCAGCATGTCTTGCGAGACGTTTCAGAAACTGTTCAATGACAAGTATTTTCCTGAAAGTATTCGTCATATGAAGGAAATAGAGTTTATTAGATTGGAACAAAACAATATGACGGTGTCCCAATACGAGGCAAAGTTTGCAGAGTTATCCAGGTTTGCACCTCATTTGGTGGAGAATGAGGAACGTATGACGCGGATGTTTCTGAGAGGTTTGAAACCCGACATACGTCAATATCTCATTTCTCATAAATTTTCTCTCTATTCAGATGTTGTCAGCAGGGCTCAATTGTTAGAGCGAGATAACGAGTACGTTCAATCGAGGGACCACAACTAGGATCATACCGGTGACAGCAATCATCAGAACAACGATAACCAGCAAAGAAAGAAAAATACGGACAAAAGCGGCAACCACTCTAGTGGTAATCATGGCCATGAGAATAGAAGAAACGAGTCTGGAGGAGAATTTAAAAAGAGGAGATTCAACAATGACCATGTGAAGACGTCAACGCCAGCAACAACTGGTTCTAAGGGAGGAGAACAACCACCAGTCGTATGCTATAAATGCGGAAAAGAGGGACATATTAGCCCAAACTGTCCACAACAGTTCAAGGTATGCTATAATTGTGGAAAAGAAGGACATATCACTCGAGATTGTACGGTAGCTAAACCAAGTTCAGGGGGGACGGTGACTCAAAAGGTTGTCCCATAAAAGTCAAAGTCAACAGTTCCTGGAAGATCGTTTGTCGTGACTGGTCAAAATACGAGGAACCCAAACGAGGTGATCACGGGTAAGCTAATCATAAATTCTTATGAAGTTTATACCTTACTAGTTACCGGTGCTACCCATTCATTTATCTCTCCTACTTGTGCTCAACGTTTAAACTTAACTCCAGAGAAATTAGACTTTGATTTATCTATGGAGACTCCATTAGGAGAAACTTTCATCACATCCACTGTTTATAAATCTTGTTTGATCCAAATTGGCACCATCACATTACCTGTTGACCTTATCTCTTTAAAGATATTTGTTTTTGATGTGATTTTAGGGATTGATTGGTTAACTACTCATCATGCCAAAATTGATTATTTTCGTAAGGTTGTTAGTTTTCATATTCCTAACCAACCTGCTGTACGAATTCAAGCAACTAAACCACTAAAATCAATCACTGTCATATCTAGTCATAAAGCTATTCGTTTATTGAAAAATGGATGTCAAGCTTTCTTAGCCCATGTTATGAATTTGAATAAAGACACGTCAAATTTGAATAATATTCCTGTTGTTAGTAAATTTCCTAACGTATTTCCTGAAGAACTTCCCAGTCTACCCCCAGGACGTGAAGTTGAATTCTTTATTGATCTTGAACCTGGTACAAAGCCCATTTCTAAAACCCCATATCGAATGGCTCCTATTGAACTTCAGGAGTTAAAAGTCCAACTATAGGAATTATTGGACATCGGTTTCATTCATCCTAGTACATCTCCTTGGGGTGCTCCTGTTTTATTTGTAAAGAAGAAAGACAGGAGTATGCGACTTTGTATTGACTATCGGGAATTGAACCATGTCACCATCAAGAATAGGTATCCGCTACCTCGTATTGATGACCTGTTTGACCAGTTGCAAGGAGCACAATTCTTTTCAAAGATCAATCTTCGTTCTAGATATCACCAGCTGAAGGTTAGAACTGAGGATATTCCAAAGACTGCCTTCAGAACTCGGTATGGGCATTATGAATTCATAGTCATGTCTTTTGGATTGACTAATGCTCATGCGACTTTCATGGATATAATGAAACGAGTATTCAAGGATTATTTGGATCAGTTCGTTGTTGTCTTTATTGATGACATCCTCATATATTCCAAAAGCCGTGAAGATCATGAGCACCATTTGAAGCTGGTACTCCAAAGGCTTTGTGAAAATAAGCTATATGCTAAGTTGAAGAAATGCAAGTTCTGGCTCGAGGAAGTGGCATTCCTTGGGCACGTGGTGTCAAAACATGGAGTATTTGTTGACCCAGCGAAGATTGAAGCAATACAAAGTTGGGAGCAACCGAAGACGGTGACTAAAATCAATGACTTTACGGGCTTAAATTTGGTTATTATCGGAGATTTGTGGAAGGGTTTTCTCGAATAGCTACTCCGTTAACTAAGCTGACTCGGAAAGATACAAAATTCGTATGGAGCGAGGAATGCGAAAAGAGTTTCCAAGAGCTTAAGAGAGACTCATTTTGTCACCTGTTCTGACAATACCATCTGGTTCGGATGGATTTTTTATCTACAGCGATGCTTCAGGCAAAGGGTTAGGATGTGTTCTAATGCAACGTGGAAAAGTCATAGCCTATGCTTCGCGATAACTTAAAGAGTATGAGAGGAATTATCCTACTCATGATCTAGAGTTGGCAGCAGTCGTTGTCGCTCTAAAGATCTGGAGGCACTATCTATATGGGGAGAAAGTGGAGATATATTCAGACCATAAAAGCCTCAAATATTTCTTCACCCAAAAAGAACTCAACATGCGGCAACGACGTTGGCTCGAGCTGTTAAAAG
This sequence comes from Panax quinquefolius, assembly GCA_020205615.1. Classification (NCBI taxonomy): domain Eukaryota; kingdom Viridiplantae; phylum Streptophyta; class Magnoliopsida; order Apiales; family Araliaceae; genus Panax; species Panax quinquefolius. The sequence continues at coordinate 72,878,806 of CM035158.1, forward strand.
ATTATGACCACACCATTCAATACAATCCTGGAAAAGCAAACGTGGTAGGCGACGTTGCGTTGAGTAGAAGATCATATCACGAGGAGCGAGTGCGATGATGTCAAGTATACGCATAGAACCAACTTTAATCGATAAAGTTAAAGTTGCTCAAGCCACAAACCCAGAACTAATGCGTATGAAGAAGAAAGTACAAGAAGGTGCTATTCCAGAAGAAAGAATCGATGAAGAAGGAATACTTCGAGTACACTCTAGACTTTGTGTTCCTAACGACTCTGATTTGAAGTACAAGATCATGATGGAAGCACACAATACACCATTTTCATTCCATCCTGGAAGTACCAAAATGTATCGTGATCTTTGACATACATTTTGGTGGAACAATATGAAGAGAGAGATTACAAAGTTTATCTCGAGGTGTTTAACTTGTCAGCGTGTAAAGGTGGAGCATCAAGTGCCTAAGGGTCCATTGCAACCACTTGAGATCCCGAAATGGAAGTGGGAACACATTACCATGGATTTCGTTACGGGTCTTCCCACGATTTCTCAAGGCATAGATGCTATGTGAGTTATTATTGATAGATTAACCAAGTCTGCTCATTTCTTGCCGATACGGGAGACTTATTCCCTTGAACGTCTTGCTCGTATGTACGTAAATGAGATTGTGAGATTGTATGGCATGCCAGTATCCATAGTTTCGGATCGTGACCTAAGATTCACTTCACAATTTTGGGTTAGCTTGCAAAAAGATATGGGCACGGATTTACGATTCAGTTCGGCATACCATCCTCAAACGGACGGACAATCAGAGAGGACTATTCAAACTCATAAGGATCTATTAAGACTCTGTGTAATAGACTTCAAAGGGAGTTGGGATAAGTATTTACCATTGGTGGAATTCTCCTACAACAACAGTTACCAAGCAAGTATAGGTGTGGCTCCATTCGAAGCATTGTATGGACGAAAGTATCGCTCTCCAGTATGTTGGGATGAGGTGGGTGAAGCAACATTGTTAGGACCAGAGTTAGTACGTATGACTACAGAAAAGATCCAAATGATTAGACAACGTATACAAATAGCACAGGATCGACAAAAGAGTTATGCGAATCTTCATCGAAAGGACGTGGAATTTAGTATTGGGGATCATGTATTGTTGTGTGTGGCCCCATGGAAGGGAGTTACAAGATTCAGGAAGAGAGGAAAGCTCAATCCATGATTTATTGGTCCATTTCAGATTCTTGACCGAGTAGGAAATGTATCCTATAGACTCGCGTTACCTCCAAGTATGTCTCGTGTTCATAATATTTTTCACATATCTGTGCTTCGTAAATATGTTAAAGACCCGAACCACATCATTGAGTTAGAACCGGATGAAATAGCCGAAGACTTAACGTATGAGGAGGTACCTGTCAAGATCTTGGATAGGAATGAGCATGTCCTACGCACAAAGGTCATACCACAAGTCAAAGTTTTGTGGAGGAACCATGCTATTGAGGAAATGACATGGGAGTTGGAAACGGAAATGAAAGTGAGGTATCCTCACCTTTTCGAAACACCAGGTACGTATGTTAATTTTGAGGACGAAATTTCATAAGTAGGGGAGGCTATAAGACCCCAACTTATTATAAATAAAATTAAATTTCCTCTATTTATTATTTTGAAATAGTAAGGGTTGATTTTATTAATGTGGTTAGTTATGGGTAAAATGCGCAAATATTTTAAATAAGCAAGTGGTTATAAAATATTCATTGTTGTTGGGGAATATTCGTTTGGTCGTGGAATATTCTTACTATCGGGGAATATTCATACGACGGCACAGCCTTTTGTGGGGCCCATAATGGAAAGCGATTAGATGAAGAAAACGACAAGTATAAGTTGTTTATAAATAACGGCGTAGTTGTTACCGTTAATACTGTTGAAATACTCGGTGGTTAAAACACAGTAGCACACGGTATTGCACCAATTATTGATCCTTACGTAAGAAGGCACTACTCAATAATTGTTAAAGTAATTACTGTTCAATATTTTATTTTATTGATTCAATAATTGCTACGTTGATATTTTATATTATTGTTGTTTTAATAATTGTCATTACACAATATCTTCCATTATCGGATCAATAATTCATATTATTTGAATAATATTATTACATAACATTATTTGCAATGTCTAGAAAGTTCTGTCTAATGAGAGGTTTGGTCACCTAATTGCGCGCTAGTAAGGAGAAATCCTTATTGGAAAGCCCCTTCTTTCTTGGGAACGGCCGGGTTGCCAATACAGTGATTCTGTAATATTATTTGTGAATAATTAATTATTGATTTATATGATCAGGAAAATATTCATTTTATGTGGATATAGATGGAGAAAAATTTTAATGTGACAATTGTTGAAATTTGATATTTTATCTTTTCTGATAAAATATATTATTATCTTTTAATAATATAATAATGATGATATTTTTACAATGAATGTGGGATATATTAATAAATGAGGAGGAAGAGTATTTTTGTTTTAATAAATGTTTAAAACATGTTAAACATGTTGGTGGACCCCATTTCTTGACTGAAATTGGATTATAGCCCATAAAATCGCCCGTTTGTGGATTTCGGTCAACTTCTGTTTGGAATTTGGAAAAACTTAAACTTACAAAGTTGTAGAAAATGGAATTTCCTATGACAAAGACATAAGGTTCGAATTTTTATAATAAAAGGGTTATTTATTATGAATTATTGAAGTTCCAAAATTCCGAAATAATTAATTTTTGAAGTTTAAAATAGTTTAATTGAGAAAAACGTTTTTAATGTTTTGGCACATGACTAACTGATGAATATCTTTGGCCTGTAGTGCAAAGATAAATATTTCATTCAAGATGAATATTGATTGATGTTACAGGGATAAAATAATGATGATGGACTTTTAAATTCATAGATTATAGTAGATTTCATTCTCCACGTAACTCATCTATGAATTATTATTTCCGCTGTGAATATTGATCTGAAATTTGTTGTCTATTGTATTTTATCAGATTTTTCCCTGTTGAAGACTAACGATAATTTGTTCTATATTATCTTAATTATAATATTCTTTACTGGGCTAGTTGAGCTCACCCTTTTCCTTTTGTGTTCCATTTTTCTTCTCAGGAGGCGAGAATGTAGCGAGTTCTAGTCGGGGTGTGGAATGATGGTTCTAGAAAGTTGTTTTAGTAGTCCTCACCATTTTTGTAAAATAGTGTATCAATAATTGTAATGAGGACTTATTTGAGTGTTGATATTGTCTAGAAGACAATATTTGTTTTTAAACTCACAGTTTATGTGTTGTCTTATTTTGCACGACAATTATATTAATAAAGTTGTAGTTGTTTCTGTACCATGTATTTGGCGACTCAGAATGGGTGTTGTATACCTATTTTTGGGGTGTCACATCTAAAACCTTATAACCTCTTTCATTAAAAAAAATGATAATTACATTATTATTTACATCTTACACGAGTGACTTTCATCTGCCACCAAGGATACATAATCGTTCATTAAGCTATTCTATAGTTTAATTCTATCATTCTATATTACAAGTCTTCGCTTGATCTTCACGCTTATTCATATAATGAATGACACTTCTTCTAGATATCGATCAGCTTAATCTTTACGGGATCCTTAAGTTCTTCTAACATCGTTCGCTGAAAATGTTTTTATTTAAAGCAAGTGTGAGCATTCAATTACCCAACAAGTCATAACAGGTGAACAAGCAACCTAAAAAATTCAAAAATTCTTTTAAGACTTTGATAACCGAACAAAGGTTATGAAGCAGCTTGAATAATAGGAATAATCTCGATTCCTATCATTTTAAAACATTAGTCATATTCACTTTGAAATACTTTCATTTTTCTACATTCTTTCATACACTTCATGTCTGGCTAGAATCAATAGCACAAACTTAACAATAACGGTTCATGTATAAATAGAACATTCTTTTATTGAACAGTTCATTCACAGAATATTTCATCTCATAGAAACACAAAAGTGTTCAATTTATGGCACAAGGCCTCACATATTCTAACACCTTATACAAATATCACACATTTGCACATAGACAGAACTTCTCAAGTTCAACATCTGAGAGGTTTTAGAAACTAGCATTCATTTAAAATATGAATGAAGTTAGGAAACTTGCCTTACATACAGCTACAACTTATAGTTTACGCTGAACTGCTCATTCTAATTCCTATGTAGCACATAAGGTGTAAGACCCCGAAATTTTTAAATAAAAAGGAATTTCCTTTATTTTGAAATAGTAAGGGTTGATTTGATTAATGTGGATAGTTAAGGGTTAAATATGCAAATATTTCAAAATAAGCAAGTGGTTATAAAATATTCATTGTTGTCGGGGAATATTCGTTTGGTCGTGGAATATTAAATCTTTGTCGGGGAATATTAAATGCGGACGCCATGACCATGTGTGGAGCCCATAACGGAAAGCGATTGGATGAAGAAAACGACAAAATATAAGTTGTTTTTAAATAACGGTAGTAGTTATTGCCCTTTGTTGGAATACCGGTGGTTAAAACACACTAATACTGGCGTTGTTGAGCGATAGCACCGGTATTGCACCAATTATTGATTCTTACGTGAAGAAGGCACTTTACTCAATAATGGTTACGATAATTCTTTATTCGATTATTTTATTGAGTTAATAATTGTTTGCGTTGATATTTTATATTCTTTGTTGTTTGATAATTGTCATTACACGATCTCTTTCATTATCGAAGCAATAATTCATATTATCTGAATAATATTATTAGATAACATTATTGGCAATGTCTAGAAAGTTACATCTAAGGAGAGGTTTGGTCATCTAATTGCTTGGCCACCATGAAGAAGAAATCTTATTGGAAAGCCCCTCTTTCTGAAGCGCTACGCAGTTTATCGATATTGTGATTACGTAATATTATTTGTGAATAATTAATTATTGATTTATATGATGAGGAAAATATTGATTTTATGTGGATATAGATGGAGAAAATTTTAAAATGACAATTGTTGAAAATTAATATTTTATCTTTTTCTGATAAAATAATTCATTTAAATATATTATTTTAATAATATATTAACGGTGATATTTTTACAATGAATGTGGGATATATGAGTATATGAGGAGGAAGAGTATTTTTGTGGCATTAAATGTTTAACACATGTTTTGTGTGTTGGTGGACACAATTATTGACCAAAATTTGATTATAGCCAGTAAAATCGCCCATTTGTGGATTTCGATCGATTTTTGTTTGGAATTTGGAAAAACTTTCTTCTGCGCAAAGTTGTAGAAATTGAATTTCCTATAAAAACTCATGAGATTCAAATTTTCTGATGAAAGGGCTATTTATTATGAATTATTGAAGTTCAAAGCTCAAAATAATTGATTTTTGGGAGTTTAAATTATTTTTGTTAAGAAAAACGTTTTTTATATTTTTTGGACATCATTAACATGTGTGGCTGGTGTTTTGACCAAAAGGTGGGCTAAGGAAAATTTGTATAATTATATTAATATTATATTAAATTTTACTAACTTTGAATGTTCTAGCATTTTCCTATAAATAGGGTGCTTGGGGTTAGAATTGAAAATCACACCGAAAGCTGAAGTTTTCTCTCTATTTCTCTCTCGATATTTTGAGCGTATTCTTGTGAGTATTTTGAGTATACTTTGAGTATTGCTAGACGGTGCTGAAGTTCCTTGACAAATACTATACCCTATTCTAGCTAGAAATCTTGATCTTTTTTCGAGGTAAGGGATATTATTTTTTTTGTAATGATATTATTTCTTCAATATCATTATCTTTGAAATGTTGATCTGAAGTTTTATCAAATTTAGAACTTTTTCATGTCGGGTTACTATTCACGAGTTCTTATTCACGAGTTACTATTCATGAGTTACTATTCACTTTCACGATCTACTATTCATTTATTCAAGCGTGAAGAAGATGTTTTGTGGAATTTCTATCTTTTGGTGTCGGAGTTACTATTCACGTATCTGACACTATTCACGTATCTGACACTATTCACGTATCTGTACTTATTCATAGAAAAAATAAAATTTCTTCTTTTAGTCCAAAACATCTATTACGGATACTAACTCGATTGTATCCATGTTTTGATCATTCTTGAATTTTACACCACTATGATTATTTTGAGGTATTTTTGGGCGTGGATAAAACCAAGTACGAATCCTTAATCCTTAATCCTTGTCATTTTGTTTCCTTTGGATTCGTTTCTTTAAAAATATTTTCATCATCCTCGGTCTTAAATGATGATATTATGGAATATCTTTGGCACATAGTGCAAAAGATGAATGATTTCTGAAGAATATCTTTGGCACAGTAGTGCAAAGATGAGCAGTGTTGAGATGAACATGATGGATTGATTAATATCTTTGGCTTTGTATGGTGCAAAGATGAGCAGTGTTTAAATGAACATGACCAATCGATGAATATCTTTGGCACATAGTGCAAAGATGAATATTTGATTCGGATGTATATTGATTGATGTTACGGGGATAAAATATTGATGATGGATATTAAATTCATAGATTATAGTAGATTTCATTCTCTACGTAACTCTTCTATGAATTATTATTTCATTGCGAATATTGATCTGAAACTTGTTGTCTATTGTATTCTATCGATTTTTCCTGTTGAAGACTAACGATAATTTGTTGTATATTATCTTAGTCATAATATTCTTCTTGGGCTAGTTGAGCTCACCCTTTTCCTTGTTGTTCCATTTTTCTTCTCGGGAGGCGAGAATGTAGCGAGTACTTAGTCGGGTATGGAATGAAGATTCTAGAGAGAGTTGTTTAGTAGTCCTCACCATTTTGTAAAATAATGAATCAATAATGTGATGAGGATTTATTTGAGTATAGATATTGTCTGAAGATAATATTTGTATTCAAACTCACGATTTCTTGTTGTAATAATAAAGTTGTAGTTGTTTACATACCATGTATTTGGCGACTCGAGAATGGGTGTTGTGTATACCTATTTTGGGGCGTCACGGTTAATATCGAGCTTAGGGATATAATCTCTGGCGGAGATCGGGGAATAGAACTAGGAGGAGAGGCGAGTAAATCCTTATTTAGTGTGTCCTACTAAAGCTTATTTGTTAGTTGGTCGATATATAGGGATATTATGTGATATATTGATTTCCTTAATTAACCCTTATTTTATGACGGTGATTTGAGAATGTCGTGAGAATATTAACGATTGGAGTAAATGAGGCCGTGTGAGATGCTGTACTCACTAATGAGGAGAAACGTGCAGTGGTGGCAATGTTCCTCTGTGAACAACACCACCGGCGAGATGATGAGCGAGGGGATGTTTAGAAGCTTTTTGCGATTCATGCAAAATCGAACGAGGAGACTTCGTGTTCAAAATACGAGGAGGAAATGATAGCAATTCACGGTGGTCACGTGCCAGCGATTCGAAGAGTTGGGACCACGAGTGCAGGGAAGCGGATCCGATTAAAGGCGGAGGCGTGGGTCAAACAAATTACCAAGATATTCGATGTCTTGGGATGCGGAGGAACAGAAAGTTCCATTCGCCACCTTTATGTTAAAATGGCGAAGCCGATTCTTGGTGGGAATCATGAAGCGTACCCATCCATTTTCGCACTTTCGGCGTGTCGTGGGAGACGTTTGAAAAGCAGTTCAATGACAAGTACTTCCACAAAAGTATTAAATCGTATGAAGGAAGTGGAGTTTATTAGACTAGAAGCGAGAATAACATGGCGGTGTCCCGATCTGAGGCGAAGTTCGCGGAGTTATCGAGTTGCACCTCATTTGGTGGAGAATGAGGAGCGTATGGCGCGGATGTTTACGAGAGGTTTGAAACCCGACATACGTCGATATCTCATTTCTCATAAATTTTCTCTCTATTCGATGTTGTCAGCGGGGGCTCGGTTGTTAGAAGCGAGATAACGATACGTTCAACCGGGACCATAACCGAGGATCATCTGAAGATAGCGATCATCGAAATAACGATAACCAAATGGAGAAAGAAGAATCTGAGACAAAGCGGTAACCACTCGGGTGGTAATCGTGGCCATGAAAATAGAAGAAGCGAGTCGGGAGGAGATTTTAAAAGAGGAGATTCAACAACGACCGTGTGAAGGCGTCGGCGCTTATAGCGACTAGTTTTAAGGGAGGAGAACGACCACCGGTCGTATATGTTACAAATCTTGGGAAGAGGGACATATCATTAAACGCCCTAGCAGTTTAAGGTATGCTATAGTTGTGGAAAGGAAGGACATATCGCTCGAGATTATGCGATGGCGAAACCTAGTTCAATGAGGAGACGGTGACTCAAAAAGATCCCCGAGAAAAATCAAAGTCAGCGATTAGGGAAGAAGCGTTTGTCGTGGCCGGTCAAAATCTGAAGGAACGACGAAGTTAGCACGGGTTAGTCGATTATAAATTCTTGCGAAGTATATACCTTACTAGATATCGGTTCTACCCATTCTTTTATCTCTCTCTTACTTGCGCTCAACGTTTAAACTTGACTCGGAGAAATTAGACTTTGACTGTCTCTGGAAACTCTCAGTTAGGAGAAACTTTCATCACATCCACTTGTTTATAAATCTTGCTTGATTCGAGTTGGCACTATCACATTACACATTAACCTTATTTCTATAGAGATATTTGTTTTGATGTGATTTTAAGGTTAACTACTCATCATGCCAAAATTGATTATTTTCTTAAGGTTGTTAGTTTTCATATTCCTAAGCAACTTTATTATTCAATTCAAGCAATCAAACCATTGTAGTCAAACATTTTCATATCAAGCCATGAAGTCATTCGTTTATTACGGATGTCAAATTTTCTTAGTCCATGTTATGGATTTGAATAAAGACACGTCGATTTGAATAATATTCTTGTTGTTATTGATTTTTCTGGCGTATTTTACGAAGAATTTCTTGGCTTACTCCCAAAGCGATATTAAATTTTATATCGACTTTGAACCCGGTACAAAACTCATTTCTAAAATCTCATATCGAATGGCTCTATTGAACTTGAGGAGTTAAAAATTCAACTATAAATTTGGTACTGAGCCTTTTATCTTGTGACTTCCTTTGTGGAATTCACCTAAGCGGAACTCTCTGTAGGGGGCGTCGTATTAGATGCGATAGTAAAGCGATAGGTGTCATTGTGACGTCTTATCCAAGATTGGGATATGAGTCGCGATTGAGAAGCAACCTAAGTCGATGTCGAAAATACGTAGCTTTAAAGGCTTAGTTGGTTATTATCGGAGATTCGTTGAAGGATATTCTCGAATCGCTATTCCGTTAACTTAAATGACTCGAAAAGATACAAAATTCGTATGGAGCGAGGAATGCGAGAAGATTTTCCAAAGAGCTCAGAGAGGCTGACTCATTTAAACACATATTCTAACCATACCATCTTGGAAAAGCGAACGTGGTAGGCGGCGCGTTGAGTAGAAGATCATATCTTGAGGAGCGAGTGCGATGATGTCAAGTATCGCGTAGAGCCAACTTTAATAGAAAAAGTTAAGGTTGCTCGAGCCACCAGGCCGGAGAACGATCATGAAGAGAAAGTCTGAAGGAGCTATTAGGGCGAGAATTGATGAAGAAGGAATACTTGAGTCCACTCTAGACTTTGTGTTCCTAACGACTACGATTTGAAGTACAAGATTATGATGGAGGCACACAATCGCCATTTGCAATCCATCCAGGAGTAACAAAATGTATTATGATCTTGACATACATTTTGGTGGAAGCAATATGAAGAGAGAGATTGCAAAGTTTATCTCGATGTGTTTAACTTGCCAACGTGTAAAGGCGGAGCATCTTGTACCTAAGGGTCCGTTGCAACCACTTGAGATTAGGAATGGAAGTGGGAACACATTACTATGGATTTAGATTCTAATCTTCCTACGGTTTCTCAAGGCATCAATGCTTTATTTGGGTTATTGTTGATAGATTAACCAAGTCTGCTCATTTCTTATCGATCAGAGACTTATTCCTTGAGCGTCTTTCTCGTATATGCGTAAATGAGATTGTGAGATTGCATGGCATGCCGATATCCATAGTTTTAGATCGTGACCCAAGATTCACTTCATGATTTTTGGGTTAGTTTGTAGAAAAGCTATGGGCGCAATTTCTGATTTAGTTTGGCATACCATCCTCAAAGCGGATGGGCAATCGAAAAAGGACTACTCAAACTCTTGAAGATATATTAAAACTACGTGTCCTAGATTTCAAAGGAAGTTGGGATAAGTACTTGCCATTGGTGGAATTCTCATACAACAATAGTTATTAAACAAATATAGGCATGGTTCCATTCGAAGCATTATATGGACAAAATGTCGTTCTCGATATGTTGGGATGAGGTGGGTGAAGCAACATTGTTGGGACCCGAGTTAAATGCGTATGACTAATGAAAAGATCCAAATGATTCGACAACGTATACAAAACGGCACAAGATCGACAAAAGAGTTATCACGGATCTTCATTGAAAGGGCGTGGAATTTAATGTGAGGGATCATGTATTGTTGCGAGTTGCTCCATGGAAGGGTGTTACAAGATTTGGGAAGAGAGGAAAGCTCGATCCACGATTTATCGGTCCATTTCAAATTCTTGACCGAGTAAAAATGTAGCCTATATAGACTTGCGTTACCTCGAGTATGTCTCGTGTTCATAATGTGTTTCACATATCGTACTTAAAAATATGTGAAAGACCCGAACCACGTTATTGAGTTAGAACCGGACGAGATAGTCGAAGACTTAACGTATGAGGAGGTACTGTCAAGATTTTGGATAGGAAGGAGCATGTCCTACTGCCAAGAGGGTTATACCACAAGTTAAAGTTTTGTGGAGGAATCATCTTATAGAGGAAATGACACAGGGAATTGGAAAGCGAAAATGAAAGCGAGGTATCCTCACCTTTTCAAAACACAGTCGTCACGTCGATTTCGAGGACGAAATTTCATAAGGAGGGAGGTTGTAAGACCGAAAATTTTAAATAAAAAGGAATTTCCTTTATTTTGAAATAGTAAGGGTTGATTTGATTAATGTGGATAGTTAAGGGTTAAATATGCAAATATTTCAAAATAAGCAAGTGGTTATAAAATATTCATTGTTGTCGGGGAATATTAGTTTGGTGCGTGGAATATTAAATCTTTGTCGGGGAATATTAAATGCGACCAGTAGCGACCATGTGTGGGCCCATGTGAGCGAAGCGATTGGATGAAAAAAGCGACAAATATAAGTTGTTTTTAAATAACGGCGTAGTTATTGCCCTTAATCTTGTTGGAATACCCGGTGGTTAAAACACACTAATCTGCGTTGTTGAATAGTAGCACGCGTATTGCACCAATTATTGATTCTTACGTGAAGGCCTTTACTCGATAATGGTTACGATAATTCTTGTTCGATATTTTATTGAGTTAATAATTCTTTGCGTTGATATTTTTATATTCTTTGTTGTTTGATAATTGTCATTACACATATCTTTCATTATCGAAGCAATAATTCATATTATCTGAATAATATTATTAGATAACATTATTGGCGATGTCTAGAAAGTTACATCTAGGAGAGGTTTGGTCATCTAATTGCGGCGCCATGATGAAGAAATTCTTATTGAAAGCCCCTCTTTCTGAGGAGCTGCACGGTTGTCGATATTGTGATTACATAATATTATTTGTGAATAATTAATTATTGATTTATATGATGAGGAAAATATTGATTTTATGTGGATATAGATGGAGAAAATTTTTAAATGACAATTGTTGAAAATTAATATTTTATCTTTTTACGATAAAATAATTCATTTAAATATATTATTTTAATAATATATTAACGGTGATATTTTTACAATGAATGTGGGATATATGAGTATATGAGGAGGAAGAGTATTTTGTGGCATTAAATGTTTAACACATGTTTTGTGTGTTGGTGGACACAATTATTGGCCAAAAATTTGATTATAGCACAATAAAATCGCCCATTTGTGGATTTCGATCGATTTTTGTTTGGAATTTGGAAAAACTTTCTTCTGCAAAGTTGTAGAGAATTGAATTTCCTATAAAAACTCATGAGATTCAATTTTCTGATGAAAGGGCTATTTATTATGAATTATTGAAGTTAGAAGCTCAAAATAATTGATTTTGGGAGTTTAAATTATTTTTGTTAAGAAAAACGTTTTTGTATTTTTTGGACATCATTAACATGTGTGGCTGGTGTTTTGACCAAAAAGGTGGGCTAAGGAAAATTTGTATAATTATATTAATATTATATTAAATTTTACGCTTTTGGTGTTCTAGCGTTTTCTATAAATAGGGTGCTTAGGTTAGAATTGAAAATCACACCGAAACTGAAGTTTTCTCTCTATTTCTCTCTCGATATTTTGAGCGTATTCTTGTGAGTATTTTGAGTATACTTTGAGTATTGCTAGGCGGTGCAAGTTCCTTGACCTTATACCCTAGTATTCTAGTAGAAATCTTGATCTTTCGAGGTAAGGGATATTATTTTTTTTGTAATGATATTATTTCTTCAATATCATTATCTTTGAAATGTTGATCTGAAGTTTTATCAAATTTGGAACTTTTTCATGTCGGGTTACTATTCACGAGTTCTTATTCATATTCACGATTCTTATTCAAGCGAGTTCTTATTCACGAGTTCTTATTCACGAGTACTATTAAGCTTATTATGTAACGCGTGAAGATATTTTTGTGGAATTTCTATCTTTTGGTGTCGGAGTTACTATTCACGTATCGGCCTTATTCACGTATCTGACACTATTCACGTATCTGATCTTATTCATAGAAAAATAAAATTTCTTCTTTTGTCCAAAACATCTATTACGGATACTAACTTTGATTGTATCCATGTTTTGATCATTCTTGAATTTTACACCACTATGATTATTTTTGAGGTATTTTTTGGGCGTGGATAAAACCAAATACGAATCCTTAATCCTTAATCCTTGTCATTTTGTTTCAATTTGGATTCGTTTCTTTAAAAAATATTTTTCATCATCCTCGATCTTAAATGATGATATTATGGAATATCTTTGGCACGTAGTGCAAAATGAATGATTTCTGAAGAATATCTTTGGCACATAGTGCAAAGATGAGCAGTGTTGAGATGAACATGGCCGATTGATTAATATCTTTGGCTTTGTAGTGCAAAGATGAGCAGTGTTTAAATGAACATGACCAATGATGAATATCTTTGGCACATAGTGCAAAGATGAATATTTGATTCGGATGTATATTGATTGATGTTACGAGGATAAAATATTGATGATGGTATTTAAATTCATAGATTATAGTAGATTTCATTCTCTACGTAACTCTTACATGAATTATTATTTCATTGCGAATATTGATCTGAAACTTGTTGTCTATTGTATTCTATCGATTTTTCCTGTTGAAGACTAACGATAATTTGTTGTATATTATCTTAGTCATAATATTCTTCTTTGGGCTAGTTGAGCTCACCCTTTTCCTTGTTGTTCCATTTTTCTTCTCAGGAGGCGAGAATGTAGCGAGTACTAGTCGGGGTATGGAATGAAGATTCTAGAGAGAGTTGTTTAGTAGTCCTCACCATTTTTGTAAAATAATGAATCAATAATGTGATGAGGATTTATTTGAGTATAGATATTGTCTAGAAGATAATATTTGTATTCAAACTCATAGTTTTACTGTTGTAATAATAAAGTTGTAGTTGTTTCTGTACCATGTATTTGGCGACTCAGAATGGGTGTTGTGTATACCTATTTTGGGGGCGTCACATAAGGAAATAACACATACACCAATTAGTCATATACTTGACTTACACATTGGTTTATTTAACTTTACTTCTTAGGGTTCACGTTCTTGCAACCTAAGTTTTACGCCACCCATTTTCTTTTTCGGTTTACAGATTCACGACATACGGAGATGTCTTACTCATACGTTCATCATCTTTGATGATTTACATTCTTATCTTCTTCTTATACTCTCCTAGGACTCAGCACACATCGTGTCTCTTCTAGTAGTTCATATGGTACTCTGAGTGGTTTCCCACAAACAACTAACAAACAAGTTATCATCTCATCTACACTGCCCATAACAATGAGTTAGATCGGTTGCCAGTTTCGTATATACCTTCGCTCTCTAAAGGAACTGTTTAGCCCAGCTCCCATATGTCAACCATCGAATGTTATGATTGTACTACAACCTAAACTTATCTTAACTTATCCAAACTATTAAACTATATTGTTCGTTAAGTCCACTTCATATTCCTTATGGCTTTATCGCAACTAAATGCCATACCTCAAGATTCATTCTTTATCGTCCAAGTCGTACAGTCTTTTGTATACTCAGAATGATCATTCCATATTCATCTTACGCATTTATAGCGTTAAGCATTTTACGTTACCTTATTCTTATCTTACAATGATTAATTCGACTCAGAACGTATCCAAGTTATAAACATTAACTCGGCTTCTTTACTTTATACTTCCTTGTCTTTAATTCAGCTTCTTCACCGTTCACAGGTTTAATCATTGATTTTCATTACCTTACGGTCAAACCATACACGGGGTGTAGGTTTTGCCCATTTAATATTCGCATACCCTCAACCTTCACTTTGGTTAAAGTGTTTAACGCTTACATTTTATTCTAACATTCTCTATCCGACTCACATTCGGCTTTTATTAATCATTACTGTTCTCTATGGCTTTCTTGATAATTCATATCTTACTTACTATCTTTTTCAACGTCTAAGTCATACAACCAATGTATACTTAGAATGTAAGACCCCAACTTTTTCGAATAAAGAATAATTTTTCTCTAAATATATTTTTGAATATTATGGTATGGATATGATATAATGTTATAGTTGTGGGTAATATTTGAAAATTTTGCAAAGTAAGCAAGTTGTTAAAAAATATTCGTTGTGTCGGGGAATATTCGATTGGTCGGAGAATATTCATTTTAATAGGGAATATTCGTACGACGGCACAATCATTAGTTGACCCCACAATGGAATCATATAAATATAGTAATTTAATTGATGCACAGTGGTTTAAATTAGGCAACTTTCTCTGTGGGATCGATACTCTACTTACTCTGTATTACTTGTTGATGCATGTATACTTGCATGAGTTAGAGCTCTTTTGTTAGAACTGAAAAAGAGGCAACAAGTTTTGAATGCTTGAATTCTTAGGGAAAAGGCGTTTAAATTTAAATAATTATCATCAGTTTTAAGCTATATTGTATGACTTAGACAAATCTAATCTTATCTCATTTCTATTTTTGTTTTTGTTTTCAGTTTCAGGTACTTGTAGATTTTTATGCACACGCGTTCATTTAATTTTGAGTTAATACCACTGCAGGATAATATTAACGGAAAAGGTTGGAAAGCAAGTGTGCGGAGAAATTTGCAAGCACGGTTAGAAGGTACTATACCGGACATGGCAGAAGAACAAAGAGTAGAGCAAAGAGAGGAGCACATGGCTCTAAGAGACTATTCCATGCCAAATATTAATGGACTATAGTCTAGCATAGTCATACTGGCGATAGCAGCAAATACTTTCGAGATTAAACCGGGCACTATTCTGATGGTGCAGAATTCGGTACAGTTTTGGGGTGCTGCTATGGATGATCCGAATGAACACCTGTTGAGTTTCATTGAGACTTATGATACATTCAGATACAATGGGGTGACGGAGGATGCTATTAGATTGAGGTTGTTCCCATTCTCTTTGAGGGATAAAGCAAGGAGTTGGCTGCATTCTTTGCCTGCTGGATCAATTACTACATGGGAGGACTTAGCACAAAAATTCTTAGCCAAGTTTTTCCCAATGGCTAAGACTGCAAAGATGAGGACAACTATCTCTCAGTTCGAACAACAACAGGGTGAATCCTTATATGAGGCTTGGGAGAGATACAAAGAGATGCTACGGAAGTGACCGCACCATGGTATGCCAGATTGGATGGTGATCAACACGTTTTACAATGGATTGGGATGGTAGTCGAGGCCTATTATAGATGCAGCTGCAGGAGGGTCATTATGGGCAAAGAGCTATGACGAGGCCTATACACTTATCGAGACTATGGCTGCAAATGATTTTCAGAATCCTATATCTCGGATGCCACAGCCCAAGGTTGCAGGTGTGTTGGAGGTAGATGCTATTACTCAGTTGTCGGCACAGATGGTAGCGATGGCAAAGAAAATAGATACACTGGCAAAGAGCAAAGTGAAAACAGTTGCCTTCGTATGGGAGATTTGTGCGGGGTCACACTCCACGGATCAATGTGCTATCAGCTCGGAGTCGGTACAGTATATGGGAAATTACAGGAAAGACCAAGGACAGTTTCAGAACACATACCACCCCAACAATCGCAATCGTCCAAACTTCAGTTGGTCTAAAAATAAAGGGAATCAGCAGAATCAATTTCAGCCGAATCAACAATTTCAATCACAGCCATCTCAGCCACATTTTACACCAAAACCACCATTTTCGTCGGGATTTTCTCAACAACAACAACATCACACTCCAGTCGTACCTCAGCAAGAAAAGAAATTAGAAATGGAGGAGATGATGTTGAAGTATATGGCAAACATGGAAGTTATGATCAAAAGCCAAGCAGTGGCTATTAAGAATTTGGAGACTCAGATGGGGCAAATGGCAAGCATGCTTAACAACAGGACCCAAGGTTCATTGCCAAGTAATACAGAGACAAATCCACGAAGAGACGGGAAGGAGCGGTGTCAAGCGATCACATTGAGATCTGGGAAAAATATTACAGGTACTGATAGTCACGCGCCCGCACCCAATTGTACTAAGGAAGCCGTGCCACATGTGAAATGAGGCGAAAGCAATTATTGCGAGGAAGAAAATCTAGAAAATTAAAGTCACAAAGATGAAGAGAAAGATAAAGCAAGTTCAGTTGAGAAGCCTATGAGTTCTGTACCACCAATTCACCCTCAAGTACCATATCCACAGAGATTGAATAAGCTGAGGGAAGATAAACAATTCAGCAAGTTTTTGGAGGTATTTAAAAAGCTGCAAATTAACATAACTTTCGCCGAGGCATTGGAACAAATTCCAAGCTATGCAAAGTTTATGACGGGTATATTGTCAAGGAAGAGGAGATTAGACGAGTTTAAGATGGTAGCCTTGACAGAGGAATGCAGTGCAGTGCTTCAGCAAAAATTACCTCCAAAGCTGAAGGATCCGAGCAGTTTCACAATTCCGTGCACAATCGGGAAGATGAGTTTCAGTAAGTGTTTATGTGATCTCGAGGCAAGTATAAATTTGATGCCCTTGTCAGTATTCAATCAGTTGGGATTGCCGGCTCCAAGGCCGATAAAAATTTCGTTGCAGTTAGCTGACAGATCCATCACATATCCACGGGGAATTGTTGAAGATGTGTTAGTGAAAGTGGACAAATTTATCTTTCCAGCTGACTTCATTATTTTGGATTACGAGAAATATAAAAATATATCAATCATATTGGGGAGACCATTCTTAGCCACAGGAAACACTTTAATAGATGTGCAGAAAGGGAAACTCACTATGCGTGTACATGATCAGGTGGTTATCTTTAATGTCTTCAAGGCAATGAAGTTCCCAACAGATGACGAAGAATGTTTCCGGGTTGATTTGGTGGATCGGGTCTTACATGATGAGGTACAGAATTTGGTGAATTATGAACCATGGAATAATGTAATTGCTAAAAATTCAGATTTGGAGGATGAGGAATTCGGCGAACTTGTGCAATATTTGGACACTACTCCACAATTCAGAAAATTCAAGACACCTGTCGAGCCATTGACAGAAGCGGGAGAAACATCGGTAAAATTAAAGCCATCTCTTGAGTCACCTCCAGAGCTTGAATTAAAACCACTTCCAGAACATCTCAGGTATGAATTTTTAAGTAAAGATTCAAAGCTATCTGTGATTATTTCTTCTGCACTAACATCTTTTCAGGAAGAAAAATTGCTACGAGTGCTTAGAGAGTTCAAATCAGCTATTGGATGGACCATAGCAGATATCAAAGGGATTAGCCCTTCATTTTGTATGCATAAGATCTTGCTGGAAGATCCTAGTAAGCCTTCTGTTGAACAACAAAGAAGGCTTAATCCGATAATGAAAGAAGTGGTCAAGAAAGAGGTACTGAAATGGCTAGATGCAGGCATAATCTATCCGATCTCAGACAGCTCATGGGTGAGCCCAGTGCAGTGTGTGCTGAAGAAGGGTGGTATGACAGTAGTGACTAATGAGAATAATGAGTTGATTCTAACAAGAACAGTAACGGGGTGGAGAGTTTACATGGACTACCGCAGGCTTAACAAAGCTACAAGGAAAGATCATTTTCCACTCCCATTCATTGATCAGATGTTGGACAGATTAGCAGGTCATGAGTATTATTGCCTTCTGGATAGGTATTCGAAGCTGAATCGATTATGATAGCTCGGAAGATCGTGAAAAGACTACCTTCACATGTCTATACGGCACTTTTGCTTTTAGAAGGATGTCTTTCAGATTGTGCAATGCTCCAGCCACCTTTCAGAGATGCATGATGGCTATATTTTTAGACATGGTGGAGCAGAATGTGGACGTATTTATGGATGACTTCTCAGTCTTCGGGGAGTCGTTTGATTTATGCCTTGAGAATCTAGTTATGGTTTTGAAGAGATGTGTTGAGACGAACTTAGTGTTGAACTAGGAAAAGTGCCATTTCATGGTACAAGAAGGAATTATACTGGGACACAAGGTTTTGAAGAAGGGACTTGAGGTGGATAGAGCAAAGCTGGATACGATTGAGAACTTGCCACAACCTACTTCAATAAAAGGTGTTCGCAGTTTTCTGGGACATGCAGGTTTCTACCGCAGATTCATCAAGGACTTTTCCAAGATAACTAAACCTCTATGCAGTCTATTGGAGAAAGATGCATAGTTTAATTTTGATAAAGCCTGCGTGTCAGCATTTGAGCATTTGAAACTAACTTCAGCACTAGTGATTACCACACCAGATTGGGAATTGCCATTCGAGTTGATGTGTGATGCGAGCGATTACGCTGTAGGGGCTGTTTTGGGGCAGAGGAAAGAGAAGATTTTTCATGTGATCTATTATGCCCGCAAGACCCTGACAGATGCACAGTTGAACTACACCACCACAGAGAAAGAGTTATTGGCAGTGGTGTACGCCTTTGATAAATTTTTAGCATATCTGATTGGCACAAAAGTGATAGTGTATACGGATCACGCGGCAATTCGATATTTAATGGCAAAGAAGGATGCAAAACCCTGGTTGATCAGATGGATTTTATTACTGCAGGAATTTGATTTGGAGATCAAGGACAGAAAAAGCACCAAAAACCAAGTGGCGGACCACTTATCGCGACTAGAGAATGCGGAAAGGAAGGCAGACGATAACGTCATGATCAATGAGACCTTTCCAGATGAGCAGTTGTTTGTGGTGAAAGGGGAAGTGCCATGGTTTGCAGATTACACGAATTATTTGGTGAGTAAGATGGTACCCTCTGACGTAGTGGGTTATCAAAAGAAGAAATTTTAGCATGGTGTTAAATGGTATATATGGGATGAGCCTTACTTGTTTACACAGTGTTTTGATTAAATGATAAGGAGGTGTATTCCGTATAGCGAAACCGAGAGGATTTTGCAAGATTGTCATTCTTCGGTGTATGGAGGTCACTATGGGGGAGAAAGAACAGCGGCTAGGGTACTACAAGCAGGATTTTATTGGCCGACAATTTTCAAGGATACACACAATTTTATCCAACAATGTGATAGATGTCAGCGAGTGGGGAACATCTCGAAAAGGAATGAAATACCCCTGAATACGATCCTCGAAGTAGAAATTTTTGATGTGTGGGGGATAGATTTCATGGGACCTTTTATTTCTTCCTGCGAAAATCTCTATATCTTGCTCGCAGTGGATTATGTCTCAAAATGGGTAGAAGTGGCAGCTCTTCCGACAAATGATGCCATGGTTGTCCTAAGGTTTTTACATAGAAGTATCTTCATGAGATTTGGGACTCCAAGGGCCATCATCAGTGATGAAGGTAGTCATTTCTGCAACAGGCAGTTTACAACTTTGTTGGCTAAGTATGGGGTGAACCATCGCATTGCTACAGCTTATCACCCACAAATAAATGACCAAGATGAAGTGTCGAATCGAGAAGTTAAGAGAATCCTTGAAAAATTTGTCAAGAAGCTAATTGACTATAACTTAGCGCTTGATGGGAGGCAACTCATTATTTCTATCTCTATTTTCTTTTTTATTTATTCAGTAGGGTATTTAGCTAGTTCATCTGTAGTTTATTTTTAATAGATTGTTATGCTGAGCATAAGTGAGTATGTAGTTGAATCTGCATTGGACTGTGTTGTAGTAATGTATAGTATTTTCTTATCCATTTATGCTTATCCTGAAGTTACACATTGATATGGGCAAGTGGTGTGATACAGGTGAGTGGAACAGAAGGCATCACTATTTTGCAGATTGAGAGTTCAAATAAATTGCGATCCGTAAATCATGTCGCGCAATAGCGTAGGATCGAGCTTAAGGAATCAAGCACGCCGCTACCAAAAGTCGATGCTTCAAACCAACACTGCGTCGTGCGCGCCCCCATGCCCACTCAAAGTTCACAGAATTGCATGAAATGGTGCTGAACTGAAAAAAAAAAATTTACGTGTTAAAATTGTGTTGGGCAGTCCTTGGGTTATTATTTGAAATCACACAGAGACATATTCTTTTTCTCTCCTCAACACACACGACTCCTCACTTCTCAGCAGTTACAACTTGAAGCCCTAGCTATCATCTCTATTAAGTGATTGTCGCTGCAGTACTTCACCCCACAGTACATCCACATTTTATACTGCAATATAACTCTAGGGTTTCTGCTTGGGTTGTGCAGCAACGAGTTTGGTGGTAATCTCATCAGCAACTCTTATTCATTAGCAGGAAAATCATCTGCACTCTCTCTATCATCTGCAAATGGGCCCTAAAAGAGTACGTTCCATCTCCATCTCTTCATCATCACCATCTTCCTCCAGTAACCAAGAAGAGGATGTCATGGACCACAGGAAATTTATCAATTTGGAAGCCCAGCAAGAATATTATCGAATCGTGGCCAAATCGTTTATGAAGGAACAGGGATTTAAACCTGAGAAGCAAGACGACCAACTATGGAATATGATACGAGAAAGAGGCTGGGTTAGCTTGGCTGCCACTCCTATGCCTATTCCCAGTGGGGTTGTTCGAGAGTTCTATGCGAATGCTAAGGATGTAAAAGGAGGGATAATGCTGGTTCGAGGAGTGCAAGTGGATTTTCATCCTCCAGCGATAAGAGAAGTCTTCAGAATAAATGACGCACCACCGACTGGGTTTGCTAATTGGGTAGAAGGTACGCATTTAGAAATGGATCTGGAACTAGTGATTGCTGGATTGTGCATTCCGGGCACAAAATGGAATTATAAGGTAGGGACAACTGACCCAAAAACTTTTCCAGTGTCTGCCTTGAATCGGTATGCTAAAGCATGGAATCTATTTATCTGTGCCAAATTAATTCTTTCAGCTCACCAGCATGAAATACCCACTAAGCGGGCTATCATTTTGTGGGGCATCATCAAAGGCAAGTACATTGACATAGGCCACCTAATTCATCAAAACGTGCTGCGATATTTATAGGGGAGCACTACTGGGAGTATTCCCCACACGTCTGTGGCAGCCATGCTTTGTACTCAACAAGGAGTCCCGTGGAATAACGAGCAGCTGCAGAACTTGAGCCATGACATCACTCATGCAAATATTTTCAAGTTCAAGGATTGGACGGGTGGTGAACCGCATCTAAGAGGACTAGGTTTTATTATCTGGCCCACATTTCTAGAGCCACCACAGCAGCCTGAAAGTAGTATGCACACAAGCCAATCATGTTTGATGATAAAGCATATACTTTGTAACAATCTTATTCATTTATTAATAAAAAGTATTAATTTATTAAAGGCTTTTAATTATCTACATAATGCTGTTTTATAATATGTGATAAACCCATAGTTTTAAGCAATGCTTTTAGAATAATGATGATGATCATTCTAATGAGATCTAAATTCTTAGAAAGCTTAAAACTAAAATAGTTCCCAATCATTGGATTACTAAATTGGGGATTAGTGAATCCGGATAGATTGGTACATACGTTGCTTGCTCATTGGATGAGGATGATTGATCTCATGATCATTTGTGTGGAGACACTAAAGCAAGTATGTAGGTGCTTATTAGAGAATAAGTTCACCGAACGTGGCTCGCTAAGGAATACCTAATGGAGTTTTATTTGCTGTCAATAGGAATTCTGTAGTGATAGTAGTACAAGTAATCCTTGGACTTGAGATCATCATAGTATCTTGTGTATGATGAGTTATACTTTGACTTATTCCTTAAGACCCTTAGGGTATATCAAAGGGTATGCTTGGGTATAATAAGTTGTACATGGAGATAATGTATGATCAATAAAGAATCTACCACTTCTAATAAAAGAAGAGAATGTCCTATGTGATTCGATAAATGACAACCCAAGAGTCCTTGGCGGCGGCGTAATGAAATTAGAAAGGAGTTTCTAATTTGCATTATTTGAGTTGTGCATTTAAGGATCGAAATACATATAATTAAATAAAATAAGACTTGACGGTAAATTCCATGTCTTATATTTAATTGGGACATTGTATGGTGGAAGGATTGAATTGTCATTTCGGTAACTATTTACTCAAAGGTTCTTTAATGATTAATGTTGAAATCTATATTATCCGGAAAGTCGTTGATCGCTAGGAGGCTTATCCCTATTGTAGAATAAATATTATTTATTTAAATAAATTAATTGTTTAATTTATTTATTTAAATAAGATTAGAATTGTTCTAATTGATTTATTCACAACCTAGGTTTAATATGGAGAACCTAAAGGGTCACACCATAAAAGGAAGAATAATTATTTAAGAAGTTAATGGCATAATCGTAATAATATATGTTAAGTATATTTAATTTAATCTATGGTGATAGAATAAATTAAATAGTTTAATATTATTATTTAATATTTTAGAAATATTAAATATAAATTAATAAGAGGAGTCTTATTAATATTATTACAATTATTATTATTATTTTAATTTCTAAAAGAGTTTAGAAATTAATTTAATATAAGTACTCTCATTTATTCCTAATTGATTAGGAAGGAAAATTAGTTAAAGGAGTTTAATTAATTATCCCTAATAAGATTAGGGAGCTTAATTAATTAAAAGAATTTAATTAATTAAATAAATCCCAATTCCTTAATTGTTAAGGTGGGTTGCCCACATCTATAAATAAGAGGAGTCTTATTATGGGTGAAGGGGGTTGTTGACTTTTTCAACATACGACATAATTCCAATTGTTGGGAGAGTATACCCTTTCTATAGAGATAGAAAAACTAGGGTTTGAGCCAATACCCCTTTTCTTGAATTTTCTTCTTCCTTGGTGGATCACCTCTAGAGGCCAAACATTTGGGTGGCTAACGTTGATCAAAGGAAGGAACCAAACCCGGTGGATTCAAGATTGAACGCGAAAGGATTTGGAGGTGAACTTGTACCTGAGGAAGCTCGATCTTCAAGGGTATGATTTTATTCTTTATCTTTTCGTTTAATTAATAATTATGCATAAAGGGTGATCCGGGTATATGGTTTGTAAATTTTTTAAACTCGATTTTTACACGCTTAGCACTTTTATGCAATTTGATTGCATGCATGAATATTACAAACCTAACGATGGCATCGAGCCAAACCTTTATGCGAATTATTAATTGTTTTAATTTATATATTGATATGTGTTTAGAACAATTTAATTGGGCATAATTTTATTGTATAAAATTTAAAAAAAAAAAAAAAAAAACCGAAAGCTACGGACTTGTTGCACGGAAATCAAGCATGCATGTGCTTCATTTTAAATAAAAAAAAAACCGTGGGTAACAAAATTTCTAGGACATCCGTGTAATCCTTTTGAAAATATATAGCATCCGTGTAATCCTTTTAAAAATTTTAATAACGAAATACGGATGGTATATATATATTATCCATACGGATTTGATTATATATATATATATATATATATATATATTATGAATATATATATACATATATATATATATATATTCTTAATTATTATATAATTAAAATAAAAAGTTTATTTTAATTTTAATAATTTTATAATTAAAATAAAAGGTTTATTTTAATATTAAAATAAAAGATTTATTTTAATTTTAAAATTAGAATTTCATGCTAACTAATTAGAGTTGGAATTGGATTCCATAATAACTAATTGGAGTTGAAATTGGATTTTATTTTTCCTAAAATAAAGGAGTTTATTTGTGAATAGGGAAGTAAATCCATCTTTCCTTAAATAAAGGAGTTTGTTTAGATATGAAATGTGACGCCCCCAAAATTAGGTATACGTCACCCATCTTGGGTCGCCACTTACATGGTACATAAATTCAAATACAACTTACTAATATAAGCGTAGGTATGCAATCTGACATAAAAGCGTGAGTTTGAATACAAATATTGTCTACTAGATATTATACAAACTCAAAAGGAGTCCTCATTACATCTATTATCACACTATTTCACGAGAATAGTGAGGACTACTAATCTTATCCTCTGGACCATTACTTTGTTCCCAGACTCGTCCCAAATATGTTCTCATTTCACAGAAGAGAACGGTGAAAGAAAGAAAGGTGAGCTCAACTAGCCCGAAGAAATATTATGACTAAGATAATGCGAGAATAAATTATCATTAGCCTTCAACGATGTTAAGCGATAAAATACAATAGACAACCCGGTTTAAGCTGCGGTGAATAAGCAATCCATTAAAAAGAGTCAAGTAGAGAATAAAATCTACTATCTTTTAGGTTTTAAAAGGTTTTCATCAATTTTTATCATTGAGACTCGACAATAAATAAACCACCACATCTAATCATCCACATTACCACGGTCGAGGATTTTCATCAAATTATCAATGGTCATGACTATCTGAATCACCCCCACAGTCATAATCATACCAAAAACTATCCATCAACTTTGCATTACAGACACTTTGAGGACTTTTGTCACATCATTTATATCAAGTCGTGATTATCTTAGAATGATCCTTGGTCATAATCATACTAAGTTCATCTATCTATGCGTAAGCCAAAGATAACATAATATAACATGAGGATGATGACAATGACATAATAATTCAATAAAACAAGTTCAAGAATTATTTAATCCATGAATTATTAACGTCCAAATTGTCGACATGATCTTTGTTTACGTGAGTAAAATTCAAGAATGATCGGAAGAATATTTCCATGAAAAGATCTTTGGATGAAACGCAAATATCGAGGATATTCTACTAATTTCATGGAGTATAGAAGTCAAAGTTTTAACTTATTTGGGTATAATAAAGAATGGAATAACAAAAGAAATCACCATGCATGCGGTGCTTGCGTAGACGAGTTATTCAACGAGAATAATAATAACGGAACGGTCGGGTGAAATTCACACGCAAGCGGGATGTTCAACGAGAATAATAAAGATGGAACCGGATCCGGGTGTAAAAACACACGATAGGATATTCAACGAGAATGATAAAGAGCGGAACCGGTCCGGTGTAAAACACCTGAGACGGGATGTTCCAATGAATAATAAAAAGCGGAACCGGTCGGTTGTAAAACACAGACGACAGGATGTTCAACGAGAATAATAGAAGAATGTCACCAAGTATAGGGTAAAATAGCGTATCTGAGTTATTCAATGAATAATAAGCAATGGAATAACATAAGGATTTCACCAAGTATAGGGTATCTGGCGTATATCTGAGTTATGTATAGGGTATGCCACTTTTACGGAGTTATTCAATGAAATAATAATGAATGGAATAACGAAGTTCTCTTCAAGAAGAAAGAATAACACCCCTTACTAGTAAAAGAACCTGAATATAGAAGTAGTGAAGTAGCGAATACTCTTCTTCTTTCTATAACTTTCTCTCTATAAACTTCTCTCTATAATTTCTCTCTCTGAGAGTTTCATGAATTAAATGTAAGAAAATAATGAAGGAATGAGCTTATTATTTATAGGAAAATGGAATGCATAGTAACTAATCCATGAGCGGTCCAGATTGATTTACTTTAATCGGCGGTATATATTTAAAGAAAAATCTTTTAAATAAAATATAATATATTCTATTTATATAAAAACATTTTACTATGCAAACACTATCTTGATACTATGCAAAAACACTATGCAAAACACTATATGCACACTATGCGTAATAAAATATAATATATTCTATTTATAGAATAACTTTAATAAAGTATTCTATTTTATATAAAAGATGTTTACATTTTATTACGTTAATAATACGAATAAAACAAAAGCGTCATTATCATTATAATAATTCATATTATTAATCGTGATAATAGAATCAAACCGAGTGACTTCTCACATAAGCATCGATAATCGATCTGGTATGCTTACTATGCAACCACATTATTCTTTGTACTTTTACTACCGAGTAGTTCAACGGTAACCACGGTAAAAAACTTCCGTAGTTATTTCAATAAAATATTTTTGTCGTTTTCTCGATCCGAATGAATAATTACATTGTGGGGTCCACCAATGATTGAGTAGTTGTGCGAATATTCCTGCTAAACCCAATATTCCCAGACCAATCGAATATAATATAACCACTTGCATACTTTGCAAAATTTATAAATACTACCCACAACTATAATATTATCTTAAATTCACACCATAATATTAAAAAATTATTTCAACAAAATTTAAATCTTTATTGATAAAATCAGGGGTCTCACAATCTCCCTCCTTATGGAATTTAAGCCCTCGAAATTAGGGTGCGATACCTAGTATGATAAAGAGGTGAGGGTACCTTGAATACCTTTATCGTTAAAAATATTAAATTCATCTTTTGATCCGCCAAAGATATTCATTAACAATTCATCTTTGCACTCTGGGCCAAAGATATACAATCTGTAAAACCAATAATCTTTGAGACTCGACTTAATAGTATCACGACCATGAATTATCCATGCACTCTTTGGCTAAGGATATTCGTGTTTTCAATTACTGATCATGATTATCTGCGAATAATCCGTGGTCATAATCATACCAAGTCTATCAATGCACTACTACCGAAGATGACTTTTACCACATCCATGAATTAATATTTCATTCTTTGAGACTCATTCAATAATTAATCCATATCATCGAATCATCCACCTTGTATTCATTACACGACCACAAATTATCCAGGATATTCATTAGTATCACGACCATAATCATACCCGAAATTATCCATTATTCATTGAGACTACTGACGAAAGATAATCGTGTATTCATTAGTATCACGACCACCACAAATTATCCATGCACTACTGGCTAAAGATAATTGTGTTTTTCAATTCTGAGTTATGATTATCTGAATGATCCACGGTCATAATCATACCAAGTCCATCTATGCTTACGTAAGCCACGAGATGACTTTGAACACATCCATGAATTAATATTTCATTCTTTGAGACTCATTTCGATAATTAATCCACATCGTCGAATCATCCACACACTTCTGAGGCTAAGATATTCATTAGTATCACGACCACCACAAATTATCCATGCACTACTTTCTGCTAAAAGATAATTGTGTTTTCAATTTACTGATTATGATTATCTTAAACAATCCATGGTCATAATCATACCAAGTCCATCTATGCTCTACAGGCCACGAGATGACTTTAAAAAAAATATAAACATGAGGATAATGATATAAAGAATCAATCAAATAAGATAAAGGATAAATATTAAACATTTATAATATAATTTATCCGAGGATTCAAGAATATCCCCATGTTATCAATCATTAATAATCTCATAATCTAATATCATTAATATTATACCAATATTTTAATCACTTCTTAAATTTATAAACAATTTATCTCAATTGTTTACGCTTTACCATATAATGCATTTAATCATTCAAAAATGCCATACTCATAAGATATCATCACCAATTATCAAATCCTCATCAAAAATATGCATATACTACATATAGGATTCTCTAGCCATAAAATCCTATTTTCAACTTTGTTACTTCACATAACATATTTAACTCATATGTTAAGTAACTAAACTATTTTCATGAAAAATACCAAATCAGCCCTAAAAATATTTCTTTTAAGGGATTTAGCATAATATAGTCCCATAATGAAAATATATTTTTCTGGAATTTTTAAAATTCATTTACTATTTTTAAAAATCAATTTCCACTTAATTCCTTAAGAAATTAGCTACCTCAAGTTTAACTCCAAAAATTCCCAAATCTTGGCAGGACCTTACACATGTTAACGTGAGCTTCCAGTTTAAATTTCATGGTCATCGGAGTTATAGAACTCCGGTTATAAGCGTTTTTAAATCGGAAAAACCTAAATATTGAAATAGTCATAACTTGCTCATTTTAAGTCGAATGAGCTCATTTTTGGACAGGAGGTACTTTATACCATATACTTTCATGTCCCAAAAGGCCAGAATTTTTCTCATAATTTAAGTGGCCGAAACAGCCTCTCTAAAATCATGGCGAGAAGCTTTTTTTCGGTTTTGCAGCTTTGCACTCCTTTGCTAAAATCAGTCCACACAAAAATCTACAACACCTTTTCCAGTAATTCCACTTGGATTAGTTAGGTAACTCATAGATCTAACTCTAGGACTTGACCACATTCAAAAATTCAAAATATAACAGGAGATATGGTCAATTGAATTTCATATTCGTTTTTCACTAAAATCGATTTTCAACTCTTTGTGATTTCTAAGAAACTTTCATGTTTTCACATACTAACCAACATAACTCATCATAAAACTTACTAATACTTCATATACCCATGATTTTTATTAGTTCTATACTTTTATTATGACTTTCATCATAATCCTCGTAAGCAGATCCTTTTAGTTGAAGAAATATTTGAGGTTTAAGAAATGGGTTTTGTCTCTTTGGGGTCAATACAAAATTCGATTTCACGCTCTAGGGTAGGCTAGAAGTCTTCAAGAATCGCCAAGAAATTTATTAATGATAGAAATATCATTCAAAAGCTATTACTCTCGTCCAAGACTTGGATAGTCGTCACATTAATACCAATGTGACTTCTATCCCTTAACTTTGGATAGCACCTCACAATGATACCTATCAACTTGCCATCTTGATCATGGCGTCGCCTCTGAAAAGTCGGCTTGGTGCATTCCACACAAGGAAGTCAACAACGAAAGGATCGGGCTCTTTACTTATGGCTTGATATAACGATGATTAACTTTAGGATTTGGTTACTTTGAATTAAGTATAACGGGTTGGTTAGGAATATGAAAGCTAACAACCTTACAAAAAGAATAATGAGTAGTTAATCAATCGTTTTCAAAAAATTACCTCAAAGGCAAGTATTTTTAAAGAGATAAGATAGACGAATAACGTGAAAGTGTTTATTTGAAACAACAAGATTAATAAGCGATTGGAGGTAACGAAGGTTTCTCTAGCGAAGTTTCAATAGATAAATCAAAGTCTAATTTCTCCTGAGTCAAATTTAAGCGTTAAGCATAAGCAAGAGAGATAAAATAATGGGTAGAACCGGTATCTTATAAGGTATAGACTTCGCAAGAGCTTACGATTAACTTACCCGTGATAATTTTATTCAGGTTCCTCGTCACGAGAAGAAAAAAAAAAAAACGCTCTCTCTTAAACTACCGGCTCTGGTTTGTCTGGGACAGCCTTTGGTGCCTCCATCCTAGTTGAATTAAATCTTGATGGCGACAAAATCGAGCTAAGTGGCCTTCTCTTCCACAATTATAACATGCTTTGGATGGCATGGCGCGATTCGATTTGATGTGTCCCTCTCCTCGCATTTGAAGCATATGATAGGTGGTCCTTCTCCTTCCTTAACAACAGGTCTTTGGTCTTGGCGTCTTTCCATCATTGTTGAATCTCCTTTTCTTGAAATGTCCATTCTTATTATTTTGGCCTGATTACCACCGAAGTGGTTACCATATCGACTTTGTTGATTCCCTCCACGCTTGTTGTCACCCCGATGACTACTTTTCATTTGGTATTATAATTTTCTTGCATTTGCTCTCTTTTAGTTCGTTGACTTTCGTTATCGCTCTCCACTAATCGAGAGCCTATTTACAACATCTGAATAAAAACACGGTTTATGAAAATAAGATGTTGGCGTATCTCTGGCTTCAAACCTCTTAAAAACATTCGCGCCATTCTCTCTTCATTATCCACCAGTGGGGCCTGAAATCGTGATAACTCATAAATTTTGCCTCGTATTGCGACACGGTCATATTGTTTTGTTCCAACTTGATAAACTCCACCTCCTTCATATGGCGAATACTTTCGGGAAAGTATTTGTCGTTGAAACGACTCTGGAACTTCTCCCAAGATATCTTGATCTGATGAGGTTGAGTCGTTTTATCGATTCCCACCGATGTCTGCCTCTCCGCGCTGACATAAAAGCGGCAAAAGGAACCTTTTGCTCCTCGGAGCATCCCAAGACATCAAATATCTTGTAATCTGCTTAATCCATGCTTCCGCGCGAAGTGGTTTTGGCTCTCCCTTAAACTCCGGTGGTCCCAACTCCTTGAATTGTTTAGCGGTGACCTTAGAGAGAGTTTTCCGTGTTTCCACCTACGTTTTGAGCGAGTCGCTTTACTTTGATGTTGCATGAATTCTAAAAACCTTTTAAGCGTCTGTCGTTAGTCGATTGATCGGTGTTGTTATTTACGGAGGATTATCGCCATCCTGTTGTACATTGTCTGATTATTGATCATGTGGAGAATCAACGAGTCTCACATGCTCCATTGCTATTCTCAACATTCTCGGATGCCATTTTCAAATCTTGCCATAAAATAAGGGTTAATTAACATATCACATATTATCCTATACTCGTGAGCCAATTAAATACCAAATAAATTTAGGTAGGTCATATACTAGCGAAAGAATTCCCGTCTCTCCCCCTCTAGTTCTTATCTCACATCTCGGCCGGGGATCATATCCTAAGCTACGATACCAACCGTGGCGCCCCCAAAATTAGGTATATCGTCACCCATCTTGGGTCGCCACTTACATGGTACATAAATTCAAATACTGACTTACTAATATAAGCGTAGTGTATGCAATCTGACATAAAGCGTGAGTTTGAATACAAATATTATCTACTAGATATTATACAAACTCAAAAGGAGTCCTCATTACATCTATTATCACACTATTTCACGCGAGAATAGTGAGGACTACTAATCTTATCCTCTGGACCATTACTTTGTTCCCAGAGCTCGTCCCAAATATATGTTCTCATTTCACGAAGAGAACGGTGAAAGAAAAGGGTGAGCTCAACTAGCCCGATGAAATATTATGACTAAGATAATGCGAGAATAAATTATCATTAGCCTTGACAAATGTTAAAGCGATAAAATACAATAGACAACCAGTTTAAGCTGCGGTGGAATAAGCAATCCATTAAAAGAGTCAGTAGAGAATAAAATCTACTATCTTTTAGGTTTTAAAGGTTTTCATCAATTTTTATCATTGAGACTCGACAATAAATAAACCACCACATCTAATCATCCACGTACCCACGGTCGAGGATTTTCATCAAATTATCAATGGTCATGACTATCTTAAGAATCACCCCAGTCATAATCATACCAACAACTATCCATTCTTTGCATTCACGAAGCCCTTTGAGGACTTTTGTCACATCATTTATATCAAGTCGTGATTATCTTAGAATGATCCTGGTCATAATCATACTAAGTTCATCTATGCACGTAAGCGAAAAGATAACATAATATAACATGAGGATGATGATAATGACATAATAATTCAATAAAACAAGTTCAAGAATTATTTAATCCATGAATTATTAACGTCCAAATTGTCGACATGATCTTTGTTTAAGTGAGTAAAATTCAAGAATGATCGGAAGAATATTTCCATGAAAAGATCTTTGGATGAAACGCAAAATATCGAGGATATTCTACTAATTTCATGGAGTATAGAAGTCAAAGTTTTAACTTATTTGGGTATAATAAAGAATGGAATAACAAAAGAAATCACCATGCATCGGTGCTTGGCATAGACGAGTTATTCAACGAGAATAATAATAACGGAACGGTCGGTGAAATTCACACAAGCGGGATGTTCAAACAGAATAATAAAGATGGAACCGGATCCGGTGTAAAACACACGATAGGATATTCAGCGAGAATGATAAAAAATTTTAACCGGTCCGGTTAAAAAACACACGAGACGGATGTTCCAACGAGAATAATAAAAAGCGGAACCGGTCGGGTGTAAAACACACATGACGGGATGTTCAGCGAATAATAGAAGAATGTCACCAAGTATAGGGTAAACCAAGCGTATCTGAGTTATTCAATGAGAATAATAAGCAATGGAATAACATAAGGATTTCACCAAGTATAGGGTATCTGGCGTATCTGAGGTTATGTATAGGGTATGCCACTTTTACGAGTTATTCAATGAGAATAATAATGAATGGAATAACGAAGTTCTCTTCGAAGAAGAAAGAATAACACCCACTTACTGTAAAAAAAAACCTGAATATAGAAGTAGTGAAGTAGCGAATACTCTTCTTCTTTCTATAACTTTCTCTCTATAAACTCTCTATAATTTCTCTCTCTAGAGTTTCAATGAATTAAAAGAAAATAATGAAGGAATGAGCTTATTTATAGGAAAATGGAATGCATAGTAACTAATCCATGAGCGGTCCAGTTGATTTACTTTAATCGGCGGTATATATTTAAAAAAAAATCTTTTAAATAAAATATAATATATTCTATTTATATAAAAATATTTTACTATGCAAACACTTTATGCAATACTATGCAAAACACTATGCAAAACACTATATGCAACACTATGCGTAATAAAATATAATATATTCTATTTATAGAATAACTTTAATAAAGTATTCTATTTTATATAAAAAGATGTTTACATTTTATTACGTTAATAATACTGAATAAAACAAAAGCGTCATTATCATTATAATAATTCATATTATTAATCGTGATAATAATAATCAAACCGGTGACTTCTCACATAAGCATCGATAATCAATCTGGTGGTATGCTACTTATGCGACCACACGTATTCTTTGTACTTTTACTACTGAGTAGTTCAGCGGTAACCACGGTAAAACTTCCGCCGTTATTTCAATAAAATATTTTTTGTCGTTTTCTCGATCAAATGATAATTACATTATGGGGTCCACCAATGATTGAGTAGTTATCTGAATATTCCTGCTAAACCGAATATTCCCAGAGCCAATCGAATATAATATAACCACTTGCATACTTTGCAAAATTTATAAATACTACCCACAACTATAATATTATCTTAAATTCACACCATAATATTAAAAAAAAATTTCAACAAAATTTAAATCTTTATTGATAAAATCGGGGTCTCACATGAAATAAGATTTCATATTATTCAAAATAAAAGAGTTTATTTGTGAATAGGAAAGAGAATCCTAATTTCCTTAAATAAAGGAGTTTATTTAGATATGAAATATGATTTCATATTATTCAAAATAAAGGAGTTTATTTATATGAATAGGAAAGAATATCCGTGTTTCCTTTAATATTTTTTACATGGAATTGGATTCCATAATTAATTAAAATAAAGGAGTTTATTTTGATTAAAATTTTGATTAAAATAAAATAGTTTATTTTATTCAAAATTAGATAAATTAAAATAAAATAGTTTTATTTTGATTTAAATTTGGATTAAAATAAAGGAGTTTATTTTGATTCAAAAATTAGATTTTATACTAACTAAATTTGCCCATTAAATGATATCAATATATATATTAAATGTTTATTATTCATAAGATGAATGTTATTTATTGATGCGTATGGTGATGATGTATATGATAATAAATGGGATTGATTATGGACTATTGACCAATGCGATTGGATTTTATTTTAGTTGGATGCATGAATGTATGGGTTTTATTAAATGGAGTCTGCGTACCTCGCCTTCTCTAATTTTTTCTCGAATGTAAATTCTATTCCCTCCTATGTACTTCCCTCGATCACGATCAAGGTTTCTATTTATTTTAAATAGTTTTGTAATAGGAATAGTTAGAATTAATTTTGAAAAATTGGAGATCAAGGAGCAAGGAGCGCTTGAAGACCCGTTTGTAATGGAGCCCGGGTTTAAATGTAATAGTTATATTTAAATATTATTTCTTGCACCCCTAGGGTTTTGACCTTTTGGTTCACTTGGTAGCTCTAGTGAACCAAACTAGAATAAAAGTCCATAATCAATCCGGGTAGAATATAGTATTCTATATGTGCATGCTTATACTATATATATATATATATTATATATTATGCAAACATGCTTCGCATGTTAATTAATATGACACGTATTTTATATATATATATATGTGCATAATCGCTAAACAAGATGAGACAAATTAATAACAAACCCCTCAATTTTTATATTAAGTCCTAAGCGTTCAAAGATATTTTGAATATCGAACGTCGCCTTCTAGCATGATAAAATTAATAGAGTATTAAATATTTAATATGAGTTTGTTGTGTCACCACAAGGCAAGTATTAAGTATTTAAGATGTTAATTTATCACATTTGATGCTTATAAAGAAAATTGAACAATATTGTTTTGTTGTGTCACCACAAGGATGATATTTTTCTTTTTTGAATATATGGAGTGCTAGGTCGGACTTAACTTGGATAATTTTGATTCGGATGTGCCACCACTTGATCAAAATAATCTAAGAGGCAAAATACAAGGAGTTGCATAGTTGATGTAATTGACAAAAGTTGTCTACCTATTTATTTATATATAGTTTGTTGTGTCACCACAAGGCTATATACATTTGAAATGGGATCCTTATTCTCACTAGCAAATCTTTAATTAGATTTTTGCTTAGAACTATATAAGTGAGGGTAATATAGTTTGAAGAAAATAGTGGGAGATACCAATTTAAAACATGTCCTAATTTATTTTGGTAATTAATAATAGAATGTATGTTAAAATGTTGTTAATTACAAATTCATTTACAGAATTTTACAATGTCTAAATTTACTATCATCAAAGCATATTAAATGCTAAATTAACTGACCAAATTAAACGGATTGGTTAAGGAAATTGAGAAAAGTTCTCACAAATTTGAAAAGCTATCTTATGTCCTTAATCGCTATCCTCGCAATGGTTGCGAGATAATGCCTCCGAGGAAGAGATTGCTACTTTTAGAAAGTGGCAAGATGATGCATGCTGATTAGCTCGATGCATCATGCTCGCATCCATGAGTAACGAGCTTGAGCTTCACAAAGATGAAACTATGGATGCTCTACTATATTCCTGCACATCAAGTAGTTGATGGCGAGGAAAGTAGGAGTGATAGATATCAGATATCTAAGGAACTCTTCCGATCTAGAATGACCGATGACACTACAGTACAGATAAAAGTCCTTAACATTATCAATTTGATTGATCAATTAGGACAACGAGTTTTGTCATGGATGGAGAGTTGAGCCAAGATTTGATCTTGCTCTCACTCCCGGACTCCTTTCACAATTGTTGTGAATTTTTCATATGAACAAGCTAGATATCAGCTTCGCTGATTTGCTTAACATATTGAAAAATGTTGAGAGTCACTTTCCAACCAAGAAAGATCGAGTCTTACTGGTAGGGGCCAAAGGATCTTCTGAAAAGAAGAACGATTCAAAGAAGGTATATAGAAAGGCATAAACAAAGGATAATAAGAATAAAACTGATACAGATAGCAAAGGAGTTTGCTTCCACTGCAATAAGCACGGACATTTGGAAAGAAAGCTGCAAGAAGCATCTTGCGAGAGGCTAACCAAAGAAGCTTAGTGAAGTTTCTACATAATCTGAGTTTTTGTTCATGATTGAAATAAATTTTTCTTTAAGTCAAGGTTCTACTTGGGTATTGGATACCGACTTTGGTTATCATAAATATAGATTTATGAAAGGACCAAATAGAAGTAGAAAGCTAAACAAATATAAGTAATCCTATGTGTGGAAAATGAAGCAAAGGTTGCAACATTAGCCATAGAAACTTATAGTTTAGCAATGCCTACGGGCAAATCTATTAAGTCAATAAGTTGTTATTGTATTCCAGTTCTTGTTAAAAATATTATTTCCATTTTATTGTTGGACAATGAAATCTCTGGTATTATAATTAAGAACAATTGTTGTTCTATTTATAATAATAATGTTTTGTATAGAACTGGAATATTACTTAATAAATTTTGTATACTTGACTTACATGAAAAATAATTTTGCATATTGAACAAATTAGTATAAGAAAAGGAGATGATCATTCAAAGAGTTGAATGTGTGTATTTGCTGAAATACAAGTATGAATTATTTGAAAGGTTCAAAGAATTCAGAAGTGTAACAAATTGACAAAGTATTAAGATTCTTTGATTAGATCAAGGAATAAATACTTGTGCAATAAATTTCTAGATCATCTCAAATGGTTTTCTCATAATGGACACATCTTGATACGCAATAATTGATTGATGTATCTGAATGAAAAATTGTACCTTGTTAGACATGGTGCGGTCCATAATGATTTTACTGATATTCCAGTATCCTTCTGGGATAATGTCCTAGAAATGGCTGCATATCTACGAAAAGGTAACCTCAAAATCCGGCCCCAAGACTCCATAAAAGTTATGGACAGGGAGGATTCCTAATCTTAAGTATGTTAAGATAAGGGGTTGTCCAACTTATATGAAACGGTTTCAAAGGATAAGCTTGGGACAAGATTTGACATGTACAGATTGTGGGACATCCTAAAGTAAGTTTAGGGTATATGTTCTATAATCCTACTTAGCAAAAGGTGTTTATTACGAAACACGCTGCCTTCTAAGATAAAGGCGTTTATCATTGAAGGGGCTAGTGGGAGGATAATAGATCTTGAAGAGTTCAAGAACCACAAAACACTATAAGTCAAATAAGAGGAACTCAGAGATAGACCTATTGTACCACACAACCGAATCGTAAATCGGAATAATCTTGAAGATACCCAGAGGTATGGATTCATCATGGATGATGATGATGAGGTACGATCATAAGAAGATGATGATCCGAGTTACATACGATGAGGTAAGAATTCTAGTGTGTACAAAGGGACAAGTGAGGAAAGCGTCATGACATTCCTAGTATTATATGTTGATATACTACTACGGATAAGGAATGACATACTAATGCTACAATCAAGAAAGATAAAGTTGTCTAAACATTCCTCCATGAATGATTTGGAAGAGTATCTTAATTGGGGATATAAATCTATATAGATAGATTTAAGAGGATGCTCGACTTAACCCAAGAAACGATATTCATTTGATGCTAAAGTCGTTTAGCATGGCAAACTCCAAGAGATGTCTCATGTCGATGAGCTATGGAGTGTATCTCTCTTAATAGTCCCCAAAGACTCCAAAAGAGATCACATGAGTAACTATCATGTATGCAATGAAATGTACGAGACACGATGTTGATCGACCATATTCGGAGAAGTTCACTATGAGTCGATGAAAAACATCTTAAAATGCTTAACCCAAGCACTAAGGATGTGATCATATTCATGGTGGGTCTAAATTAAAACTAGAGGGCTTAACAGACTCAAGTTTTTCGAGACGCACCAAGATGACGTAAAATCCACTTTAAGGTAAAGCGTTATCTTGAATAGTGGTGTAGTGAATTGAAAGGTTCCAAACAAAGAAAGAGTTCTTTGGTTTAGTGATAAAGACAAAGTATATAGCTATAAATGAAGTCGCAAGTTGATTGTTTGGATTAAAAGTTCATTACAGAACTAGGAATAGTTCCTAAGTCTCATCTTGGATCTAAACATGTGTTGTGGCACTTTCATTTGATTATTATAATCATTGAAAGATGGGAAATCACTATAAAGATAGTGGACTCTCATGAACAACATTACATATCCATTAACTAAAGCTTATCCAACAAAGGGGATAATCGTCACTTAGAGAAGAAGAGTATAAGTTACCATGACGATTGGCTTTAGTGCAAGTGGGAGATTGAAAGTAGTATGCACACAAGCCAATCATGTTTGATGATAAAGCATATACTTTGTAACAATCTTATTCATTTATTAATAAAAAGTATTAATTTATTAAAGGCTTTTAATTATCTACATAATCTTTGTTTTTTATAATATGTGATAAACCCATAGTTTTAAGCAATGCTTTTAGAATAATGATGATGATCATTCTAATGAGATCTAAATTCTTAGAAAGCTTAAAACTAAAATAGTTCCCAATCATTGGATTACTAAATTGGGGATTAGTGAATCCGGATAGATTGGCACATCGTTACTTGCTCATTGGATGAGGATGATTGATCTCACGATCATTTGTGTGGAGACACTAAAGCAAGTATGTAGGTGCTTATTAGAGAATAAGTTCACTTTGAGCGTGGCTCGCTAAGGAATACCTAATGGAGTTTTATTTGCTGTCGATAGGAATTCCAGTAGTGATAGTAGTCTGAGTAATCCTTGGACTTGAGATCATCATAGTATCTTGTGTATGATGAGTTATACTTTGACTTATTCCTTAAGACCCTTAGGGTATATCAAAGGGTATGCTTTGGGTATAATAAGTTGTACATGGAGATAATGTATGATCAATAAAGAATCTACCACTTCTAATAAAAGAAGAGAAATGTCCTATGTGATTCGATAAATGACAACCCAAGTAGTCCTTGGCGAGGCGTAATGAAATTAGAAAGGAGTTTCTAATTTGCATTATTTGAGTTGTGCATTTAAGGATCGAAATACATATAATTAAATAAAATAAGACTTGACAAGAATTCCATGTCTTATATTTAATTGGGACATTGTATGGTGGAAGGATTGAATTGTCACGGTAACTATTTACTCAAAGGTTCTTTAATGATTAATGTTGAAATCTATATTATCTGGAAAGTCGTTGATCGCTAGGGAGGCTTATCCCTATTGTAGAATAAATATTATTTATTTAAATAAATTAATTGTTTAATTTATTTATTTAAATAAGATTAGAATTGTTCTAATTGATTTATTCACAACCTAGGTTTAATATGGAGAACCTAAAGGGTCACACCATAAAAGGAAGAATAATTATTTAAGAAGTTAATGGCATAATCGTAATAATATAAAGTTAAGTATATTTAATTTAATCTATGGTGATAGAATAAATTAAATAGCTTAATATTTATTATTTAATATTTTAGAAATATTAAATATAAATTAATAAGAGGAGTCTTATTAATATTATTACAATTATTATTATTATTTTAATTTCTAAAAGAGTTTAGAAATTAATTTAATATAAGTACTCTCATTTATTCCTAATTGATTAGGAAGGAAAATTAGTTAAAGGAGTTTAATTAATTATCCCTAATAAGATTAGGGAGCTTAATTAATTAAAAGAATTTAATTAATTAAATAAATCCCAATTCCTTAATTGTTAAGGTGGGTTGTCCACATCTATAAATAAGAGGAGTCTTATTATGGGTGAAGGGGGTTGTTGACTTTTTCAACATATGACATAATTCCAATTGTTGGGAGAGTATACCCTTTCTATAGAGATAGAAAAACTAGGGTTTGAGCCAATACCCCTTTTCTTGAATTTTCTTCTTCCTTGGTGGATCACCTCTAGAGGCCAAACATTTGGGTGGCTAACGTTGATCAAAGGAAGGAACCAAACCCAGTGGATTCAAGATTGAACGCGAAAGGATTTGGAGGTGAACTTGTACCTGAGGAAGCTCGATCTTCAAGGGTGTGATTTTATTCTTTATCTTTTCGTTTAATTAATAATTATGCATAAAGGGTGATCCGGGTATATGGTTTGTAAATTTTTTTAAACTCTGATTTTTACACGCTTCCGCACTTTTATGCAATTTGATTGCGCACATGAATATTACAAACCTAACACAGCCCTCTCAAACAGATGAGGCAGGCCCGTCAATGCAAGCACCTGCTGCCCATGGTGATCGCCAGCTCCAAAGGGTGGAGCGAAAAGTCGATGCCATGTACGATAATTTCAGAGCGTTTGCTACGGGACTCACGAGGGCCTTGCCCGAGGCTTTTGCGTGACAAGGAACGATGCTTGAGTGGCCTCAGTTCCGGACAATAGTGCCATATCCACCACTTGATTCACAACCCGAGGAGGGTGGTGCCACTGATCATTAGGGGAGTTTTCTTTACCCTTTACCTTCATTCACTGGGACATTGAATATTATATGTTTGGGGGTATTGGGGTAGTAGTATAGTTGCATATAGTTTTTGCATGATTAGTTAAGTTCATTTAGTATTTACATGTTTAGTTTAAATTTTATATGATTATGTGTTACATAAAATTTGAAGAAAAATTTTAAGTTTTAGTTATTATTACTTGTGTTAGTATATTTTTAGTTTGCATGTCTCACATTTCTAGCCTTATGGAAATTTTGTCTAGCCGATGATGATAGTGAATTTTAAAAGATTTTTGAGTATGTTGGATAACATGAACCTAGCTATAATGTTTTACACGATGAAATTCATGTTGTTGTTTAAATGCTTTCGGTTTGCACGGATGTGTTCATAATTGCTTGGAAGCGTAAGAATGATATGTTGCGTTGCTCGATAGAAAATGT
This sequence comes from Panax quinquefolius, assembly GCA_020205615.1. Taxonomy (NCBI): domain Eukaryota; kingdom Viridiplantae; phylum Streptophyta; class Magnoliopsida; order Apiales; family Araliaceae; genus Panax; species Panax quinquefolius. The sequence goes on from CM035158.1 coordinate 72,919,603, forward strand.
AGTTTTACAAAGGGGAATATGTGGAAAGTGAACTTAGACTGTATAAAGCATTGATATTCAAACTATGGGAAAACGTGGGTATACTATGTATAAAAAAAATATAATAAAAATATAGCAATAACGTGGCTAGTCTTATTTCGGGGCCCTGGCTACTTGAGTAAGTACGCCTGAGGGGATTGTCTCTACACCTAGCGCCCTAAGGTCTTTCATGGTCTGGGAGACGTTGGTTAAAAGCTCGCTAAGGGGTAGCAGTGTTGCCTAATGGAATAAGGCATTGCACAGTCATGTGGGTAGAAAATATATAGAAATAAACACCGCAGGAAAGTGCAAAAATCGCCCTCGTGAATAGCAATAAAGCAGTTAAAACCATTGTAGAACCTCAGTTTGTTTTGATATGTTGGAACAGTCTTCGTTGCATAAGTATACATGAGTCTTGATTTAGACTATAATTTTCTGTTTTGAGCAATTTAGCAATGTGTAGTCTTTGCTTATATCAAGTTTTGGTGAACACAACACACACACACAGCATCTCTATAGCATTTATGAATTATCTAAGTGTATGATGTTATGCCTATAGTTTGGCTTGAATTTATATTCTGGGATCTGGATAAGTCGCTGAGGCATTTTGGACTGAAATTCTGTTAGAGTTGGAACAATGTGAGACAAGTTTGCATATTAATTTAGTTGCATAGTAGTGCTTTTGCATTTTCATTGTTATTTAGCATGCATTGCTTGAGGGCAAGTAAATGTTCAAGTTTGGGGGTATTTGATAAGTGGGTTTTACACCTACTTATTGGATATTAATTCATGCGAATTATGCCCATCTCAAGTACATTTTAGTGTGTTTTTAGTTGCATTTCATGTTATTTTGCATTGCATTAACTTAAAACTCCTTTGGTGTAAAAGTGTAGGATATGACATAACTAGGCGATGGTGAAGGGCATGTGAGCAATGAAGGCACAACATGAGGATCAAGTGGAGCAAGGAGACTAAGCATGGATGGACAAAGGAATGAGCAAAGAAGCATCGATCGATTCAGCAGTTGAACCGAAACTCAAAGTTGTAGAAGTCATAGCGCAGCGCATGGCCATACATCTGCCAAAGACGCTACCGCCCACGCGACCACACAGTTGGGCCAGAATTGACATACACGCACCCGCGCGAGAATTACTAAGGGCGCGCGACCGCGCACGATGACTGATGCTGCTGAGATGTTTAATTTAATTTTTAAATTTTAAGTGTTCTAATTAATTAAAAAAATGATTCTGATTGGTGTCAGATGTATCATTCAGTAGTTTTGATGTATTTTTCATATTGGTAACTAGGGTTTACACTTTGGGAGTTTTCCAACGTAGAACGAAGCCTAATCTTCATAGTTTCTATTTCGTTGTTGGATTTTCAATCATTATGGAAGACTATTGTTCGTTTGCTGGATTTTAATGCGGAATTAAACATTATTAGTGGTTTATAATCAACAATTGGGTTTGATCGTTTCTATCCTTCATCTTTCAATTGTTTGTTTATTATGCATGTGTAGCTTTGATCCCAAAATGGCTTTTGGTTCAGTCATGAACTAAACTCCATTATGGGATTTTAACGGATTTTAATATGTAGTTTAGTTGCATGCTTGACTACTGGACTATTTTACATATCATAAGGAAATTTCTATCATGGTTGTTTTGCATGCATGAATGCTTGATCACCATTCATTTTAAGTGCTTATATGGAATTAAAAATGAACATGCGAGTATGGATTATAATCATGATAGCATACGTATATGGGGCTGTTTTGTATGGCTTGTGTATTTCGTTGATCAAATAGACATATACTATTTCACCGTATGAGTTAAAATAAGGGCTTGCGCTTAAATTCAATATGGTTGCAATTTCACATAGACATATAGTGATTTTGGTTATATTGATGATTACATGGTGTGTATCGCTTGTGGTTATTGTGTGAGTAGGTCATAGTACATTGAAAAATGGCTATGACTAGATTAGTGCTCTTGGCTACTTTTCTGTGATATGTAAATAATCTTGCATGATGGTGGTAATTAGATGAAGTATTAAATGAAGTTAGGATCCCATTGTTTCCATATTTGATTTATTCTATTCTTATTCTTGTTTTAATCATTTTTTTGCAATTAGAGTAATTCACACTTATAATCATTAGTTTGAGCATATAAATATAGTAATTTAATTGATGCATAGTGGTTTAAATTAGGCAACTTTCTATGTGGGATCGATACTCTACTTACTCTATATTACTTGTTGACGCATGTATGCTTGCATGAGTTTAGAGCTCTTTTGTTAGAACTAAAAAAGAGGCAATATTTCGTATGTTATTTCTTTTCATATTCTTAAATCTAAACTTACTATGGTAAGTATTGCTTCTATAATCCTTAAAATTAGTGGAATATCCTTGAGTTTTGCGCTTCGTCCAGTATTGTTTCATTCAAATATTGATCTAAACTTTCTTATTAAATATCAATATTTTCAACCGGGGTACTATTCACGGGTTACTATTCACCTGATTACTATTCACTATAATATTATTCACTCGAGTATTCGGGGCACTTTTCATGTCGGGGTACTATTCATGAGTTACTATTCACCTTATTACTATTCACTCAAATATTGTTCACTCGGGTATTGGGGGCACTTTTCATGTCGAAGTACTATTCACGGGATACTATTCCTGAAGTACTATTTACAGGGTACTATTCACTGAAAATTTTATTTCTTTTCTGTCCAAATTATTTTTGATACATGGATATTATTCTTGAATTTTACTCCACAAAGCAATATCATGTTGACAATTTGGACATTATTGAATTTTGGATAAATTAAATTATAAATCTTTAAAAATTTATCATTTACTTTCTTTTAATTGATTTCTTATGTCATTGTCATCATCCTCATGTTTATATTGTGATGAAAGTCATCTTTAGCTTACGTGCATAGATGGACTGTTGATTGGTATGATTATGATTAGGGAGAATTCGGTATGATCATGACCATTGATGATTACACGAATATTCTTAGCCCGTAGTGCAAGAATAATATGTGGACATGATACTAATGAATATCCTTGGCCTGTAGTGCAGGGATGATTTGATGATATGATTTATTTATTAAGCTGAGTCCCAGCGATAAAGTTAATGATAAACTTTTTAAATCATAGAAGATAGTAGATATCATGCTCTACTTGACTCTTTTAATGGATTGCTTGTTCTGCTTTGTAGTTAAACTTGTTGTCTATTATATTCTATCAGTTTAACATTGTTGAAGGCTAATGATAACTTATTCTGTATTATCTTAGTCATAATATTTCTTACTGGGCTAGTTGAGTTCACCCTTTTAATTCCATTGTTGTAACGCCCCGAAATCCAGTCTATCTTCACACCCGAATTTCGTGCATCACTAGTACATCATTCATCCAAACATACATCATTATATACTGAAATATAATAACATACATTCTAAATTCCCAGGTTCTAAAACCTTATAACCTTTCTCATTACAAATAATGATAATTACATTATTCCTTTCATCTTACAAGAGTGACTTTTATCTGCCACCAAGGATACATAACAGTTCATTAAACTAGTCTATAGTTTAATTTTCTTCTTTCTACATTACAAGTCTTCACTTGATCTTCTCGCTCATTCATGTTCTGAATGGCACTTCATATGGATACCGTCAGCTTGATCTAAACGGGATCCTTAAGTTCTTCTAACATCATTCGCTGAAAATATTTTTCATTTAAAGCAAGTGTGAGCATTCAATTTGCTCAGCAAGTCTTAGCAGTTGAAAAAACAACTTCAAGAGTTTAACATTCCTTTGGAACTCCGATAACCGAACAAAAGTTATGAAGCAGCTTGAACAATAGGAATAATCTCGATTCCTATCATTTTAAAACATTAGTTACATTCACTTTGAAATACTTTCATTCTCTACTCTCTTTCATACACATTATGTCTGGCTAGAATCAATAGCACGGACTTAACAATAATGGTTCATGTATAAAAAGGACATTCTCATATTGAATAGTTCAATCATGAAACAGTTCATATCATAGAAACACCGAAGTGTTCAGATTATGGCACAAGGCCTCGTACATTCTACCATCTTGTACAAATATCGCACATTCGCACATAGACAGAACTTCTCAAGTACAACATCTGAGAAGTTTTAGAAACTAGCATTCATTTAAAATATGAATGAAGTTAGGAAACTTGTCTTACGCACAGCTACAGCTTATAGTTTATGTTGAACTGGTCATTCCAATTCCTATGTAGCACATAAGGAAATAGCACATGTACCAATTAGTCATATACTTGACTTACGCATTGGTTTACTTAACTTTACTTCTTAGAGTTCGCGTTGTTACAAACTTAGTTTATGCGACCAACTCCCTTTACCGGTTAACGGCTTCATAACCTACGGAGATGTCTTACTTAATACGTTCATCATCTTAGATGATTTACATACTTATCTTCTTCTTATAACTTCTCTAGGACTCAGGACACATCGCTTCTCTGCTAGTAGTCCATATGGTACTCTGAGTGGTTTCCCACAAACAACCAACAAACAAGTTCCTCGTCTCATCTACACTGCCCCCTCACAGTGAGTTAGATCGGTTGCCAGTTTTGTATATACCATCGCTCTCTGAAGGAATTGTTTAGCCCAGCTCCCGTATGTCAACCATCAAAGGTTACGATTGTACTAGAGCCTAAATTCATCTTAACTTACCCAAACTATTAAACTATAATGTTCGTTAAGTCAATTTCTTATTCCTTATGGCTTTCTGGCAACTAAATGCCATACCTCAGGATTTATTCATCATTGTCTAAGTCATACAGTCTTTTGTATACTCAGAACGATCATTCCATATTCATTCTACGCATTACTAGCGTTAAACATTTTACGTTACCTTATTTATATCTTACAACGTCCGATTAATTCGACTCGAAACGTCATCCAAGTTATAAACATTAACTCGTCTTCTTTTACATTATACACACTTGTCTTTAATTCAGCTTCTTCACCGTTCACATGTTTAATCATTGGTCTTGATTATCCTACGGTCAAACCATACATGGAGTGTAGGTTTTACCCGTTTAATATTTGCGTACACTCAACCTTCACGTCGGTTAAAGTGTTCAACGCTTACATTTCATTCTAACATTCTCATCCGACTCACATTCGTCTTTCATTAATCTTATTATCGTTCGCTACGGCTTTCTTGATAATTCATATCTTACTTACTACTCCCGTCAACGTCTAAGTCATACAACCAATGTATACTTAGAACGTTCTCCCAACGTGAATACGATTTACGAGGATCGTTTACGTATTCAACGTTCACATTGTTCATCCCTTAATCTCTCATTTAACCTTTACTCAAGGCTTCAATCACTTTCCATCGTTATCCATCCTATAAACCCCATGTTCACTATTCTTTCTTAATGTCAAAGCCATACAATTCATTGTATGTTAAGACCGATCGTTCATTGCAACAACGTTGCGTTCACACCGTCTATACGTTTTATATTCATCTCACATTACTATGACATAACATCGAAATGTTATTTATTACCCTCATCACTCAACGTCTAAGGAATCACAATCATAGTAATCCCTCACGTTCGCTTATCGCGACTACAGTCCCTGGATAACGGTTACGTAACCCGCGTTTACATTCTTTGTCTTTTTAATTTCGTTTAATCTTTTCGTTCAACCTTCATCAAAGGTTTAAAACACTTGATTAAGTGTTACATTTGTTGAACATTATGTTCTTATTTCTTTCTTGCACATCCCCCAGAAATTGAGCAGTTAAAATCTCATTTCTGGCATTGCTCTTCACTGGCGCCGTGGCGCCACTCTTAGCACTAAGACTCACGCCATGCATGGCCTTGAGTTAGCGATACTGACTCTCTCGTTTTGCAGTAGCCACTTCCTTTACAGCTACAGTGGTGGCCAGGCCATGCGCTGAGCCCTTCTTCTCGAAAATTTTTCTAAGTGTTAACTTCATTTTGAGACGCTTACTTTCCGATCTCATAACTTCTTCGTTATAACTCGAAATGAGGTTTTTCCAAAGCCATTTTCTTCCTTATCTTACGTACTTCGATTACGCATGGACAGAACTTTATTCTGAATCCGTTAACATGTCATTCAATTTGTTTAATCTTCGCTCTTCGTTCGTTTTATGTTATTCACATTCTTCATTCGTTCGTCCGTAATTCGGTCATCCAAACTCGAAATTAATTCGTTCTTGAGTCCACGACTCATGTTTTCTACGTTCTCTTACATTCTTATAAAACCCTAAACATTCGGGTTCATTTACTAACTTTCAAATTCTCGTTCATCTTTTACAAAAAAATTTCCATAACTTCGTTATAGCTTAGTTTTAATCCGTTCTTCATGAACATTTCTAACGTTCCTAACCAAGCAATAAGCAACTAACTTATACGCGATGGTTTTAAACTTGTCCATCAACAACAATTATACTACGATGGTTTAAAATTTGTCCATCAACAACGTTCTTCGTGTTCTTCGCGTTCTTCGTTCGTTCTTCATTTTAATCGATATTTTGGATTACGATTTTACTTTTTCTTGGAATTTGATGTTATAGAACACCATTCCTTACTTAATTCACCAACTCATTCATAAGATTCATTCGGATCGCTCAAAATTCTTACGAATCTTATACTTCCTTAAGAAATTTATAAACTAAATTTCTAATTCTTATTTCTTCATTTTCTCATGATTTCAACCATATGAAATCATTTTTAACATCTTTTACTCCTTATTCTCATTAAGCTATGTTTTTAACATAAAAACTTAAAGAAAAATTATCTAGAAGTTAGGTTTTCGGATTACCTTTCTTCTTTAATTTCAGTCCATCGGACAAAGTTTGCTCACGAGCAACTTTCCCTCTTCCTTTTCCTTTTCTCCTTCATCCTAAATCTCTCTCTCTCTCTCTCAATGTTTAACAACTTTCAAAATTCCAAACAAATGAAATTAAGCTTCCTATTTATAGATTTTCAAGGCTAGGGGCAAAATAGTCATTTCACCCCTAAAATCACTATTCACACCTCCTTACTATTCAAGACTTAAGGACGAAGTTAACTTAGCCCTCAAGTTTTCTTAGCCCTTAAGTTTCGTAGTTCCGTCTTTCGGGTTTCGTCCGACAGTTTTAAAAACTGCAATTCTCGGAATCCAAATATTTTTGGATATTTCGTCTTTCTTTTACCGATTAACTTTTACGTATTCTTCGAATTTCTGAAAAATTGAAAAACACTTTTTGGTGTCAAGCGTTTTCCTTCACATTTTCCCCTAACGTAGCTAAACGAGTGAAAAGTACATAACAGTACTTTTCGTCGTTTTTATTTTGTCCGATTTCTGCACGTTTTTCGAAAAAAACTTTTATCGGCTTACTTAACTTTTCACTATATATTATCGTTAAATCTTTCAACGGAATGTCATTTCGACATACCGAACTCTCAGAACGGCTTAGGTTATTCAAACCCTAACGTTTAGGTTTCGTCAGGTGAATAGTGCCTATTTCGTCTTTCTCCCCGAAAATATTTTTGTTCCCGGAAAATTTTCATTTTCGTCTTGAAAATTCTTACTCGTTCAATCTAGCTCGTAGCCAAAATCCTCCCGATTTATAATCATTCTAGGTCCTAGAACGATTAATAAACACATAGCACAAAATAGTATTAATAAAAATTCATTTTATTAATAACTAATTCTTTAAACTTAAATTCTGGACAATCTGATTTTTTGGGTTGTCACAATTGTTCTCTTCAGGAAATGAGAACGTAGCCGCAACTAATCGGAGGATGGAGTGATGGTCTGAGATGGTGTTATAGTAGTCCTCATTATTCTATAAAATAGTGTGACAATAAAATGTAATGAGGACTCCATTTGAGTTTGGATATTGTCTATAAGACAATATTCGTGTAAAAACTCTCAGCTCATGTTGTATAATTAAGTTTGTATTTGTATTTAGTACCATGTATTTGGCAACCCAAGATGGGTGATGTATACCAATTTTGGGGGCGTCACATAGAACGTTCGCACGACGTGAATACGATTCACGAGAATCATTTACGTATTCAACGTTTACGTTATTCATCCCTTAATCTCTCATTCAACCTTTACCTAAGGTTTTAATCGCTTTCATTCATTACTATCACCTGAACCTCATGTTCAATATTCTTTCTTAATGTCGAAGCCATACGATTCGTTGTATGCTAAGACCGACCGCTCATCGCAACAGCGTTGCATTCACAACATCTATACGCTTTACATTCATCTCTCATTACCATGTCATAACATCAAATTATTATATTTTACCCTAATCACTCAACGTCTAAGGAATCATAAAAATAGCAATCCCCCACGTTTGTTTTATCGTGACTACGGTTCTGTAACCCGCGTTCACATTCTTTGTCTTTTAATCTCGTTTAATCTTTTCGTTCAACCTTAATTAAAGGTTTAATACACTTGATTAAGTGTTACAGTAGTTGAACTACATGTTCATATTTCTTTCTTGCACATCCCCCAGTAATTGAGCAATAAAAATCTCAACACTAGGCTTTGCCTGCGCACCGTGACTTGACTGCATGCGGGGTCCTCGCTTTCTCCTCTGCTGCGGCATGAGCCTTCGCTCACTTTCTTTCTCGGTTCGACGACATGCGCTAAGTTTCCCTTTTCTTTGTCGTAATGCTATGGCCACTCAATAAGTAGCTAATGGCTCGAGCTTTCATGCCAAGCTGTGTCCTCCTCCCAGGCTCAAATTTGGTATTGGCTAATGCCGAAAGCATGAAACTTGCAAAAAAATTTCTAAGTCTTTTACATGCTTGAGATGCTGACTTCGTAATCTCATAAATTCTTCGTTATAACTCGGAACGAGGTCGTTCCAAGGTCATTCTCTTCCTTATCTTACATACTTCGATTACCCTCAGACAGAACTTCATTCTAAATCTGTTAACATTCCAGTCAATTAGCTTAATCTTCATCCATCATTCATTTTACGTTTTTAACGTTCCTCGTTCGTTCGTCCGTAATTCAGTCATCCGAACTCAGAATTCATTCTTTCTTGAGTCCACGACTCATGTTTTCTACGTTCTCTTACATTCTTATGAAACCCTACACGTTCGTGTTCATTTACTAACTTTCTAATTCTCGTTCGTCTTTTACGAAATTTTTGTCATAACTTCGTTATAGCTAAGTTTTAATCCGTTCTTCATGAATGTTTCTACCGTTCCTAACCAAGCAATAAGCAACTAACTTATACGTGATGGTTTTAAACTTTTCCATCAACAATAATTACACTATGATGGTTTTAAATTTGTCCATCAATAACGTTATTCGTGTTCTTCGCGTGTTCTTCGCGTTCTTCATTTGTTCTTCATTTTAAATCGATATTTTGATTACGATTTCACTTTTTCTTAGAATTTGATGTTATAGAACACCATTCCTTACTTATTTCACCGAATCATTCATATGATTCATTCGGATCGCTCAAATTCATTACGAATCTTATACTTCCTTAAGAAATTTATTTACTAAACTTCTAATTCTTATTTCTTCATTTTCTCATGATTTCAACCATATGAAATCATTCTTACATCTTTTACTTCATATTCTCATTAAGTTATGTTTTAAATAAAGGAACTTAAAAAAATTATTAGATGTTAGGTTTTCGGATTACCTCTCTTCTTTAATCTTTCTCCGTTGGACAAAGCGTGTACTCGGGCTAGCTTTTCCTCATTCTCTCCCTCTTCATCTGAAATCTCTCTTTCTCTCAAGTGTTGGTTGAAATTTCAAACCAAAAAAATTAGCTTAAGGCTTGTTTATATAGAAAACCAAGGCTAGGGGTGTTTTAGTAATTTTGCCCCAAACCTCCTTACTATTCCCACCTCCTCAATACACCTCCTTACTATTCACGAAGCTTCCCTCGGAAGCTTCGTGCTTCCGTCTTGCGGAATTCGTCCGACAGTTCAAAAACTGCGATTCTCGAAATCCAAATATTTTGGATATTTTGTCTTTCTTTTACCGATTAACTTTTACATATTTTTTGGATCTCCGAAAAAATGAAAAACACATTTTGGTGTTAAGTGTTTTCCTTCACGTTTTCCCCTAACGTAGCTAAACGAATGAATTGTACATAACAGTACTTTTCGTCATTTTTATTTTGTCCAATTTTTGCACGTTTTTTGAGAAAAACTTTTATCGGCTTACTTAACTTTTCACGATATATTATCGTCAAATCTTTTGACGGAATGTCATTTTGACATATCGAACTATCGAAAAGGCTTAGGTTATTCAAACCCTAACCCTTAGAGTTTCGTCGGGTGAATAATGCATATTTCATCTTTTTCCCCAGAAATATTTTGTTCCCGAAAAAATTTTATTTTCGTCTTGAAAATTCTTACTTGTTCAGTCTAGCTCGTAGCCAGAATCCTCCCGATTAATAATCATCATAGGTTCTAAAATGATTAATAAACACATAGCACATTATAGTATTAATAAAAATTCATTTTATTAATAACTAATTCTTTAAATCTTAAATTCTGGACAATCCGATTTTCTGGGTTGTCAAATTCTTCCTTCCTTATAAAAATAATGTCCTCGGAATTTCTAAAACCACACACATTCCCGGCTCATCACATTCACCCCTTCTTCACAGAATTTCGTCCTCAAAATTTTAGCTTACCCTTCTTCCCAACTTCTCTTCAAAGAAGTTCTTATCTTTCAAACATTCCTTACCCTTCATAACTTACCAAGAATCATGAAGTTAAAGGAATAAATAAGAATATAAAGATTCCTTTAAAAACATTTAATACTAGTGCTGAGGAGTCAAATCGACCATGAACCCTTACTTAGTTTAACAGCATTTCACCGTAAACCCTTCTTTCACGGTCAGTTAATAATCACAAAGATGGTAAACTACCTCTTCCATATGTAGGCGATCAACCCATCGTATAACCCCGTTTTAGGGTATGTTCACCTCAGACTTAATCATTAGATTCCGCACCAAAATAATTTGGTTCGGAATAACTCTTCAAAGAAAGCTCGATTTTCTTTTAATCATGACATACCATTCGTCTTAGCCAAATCAAGTATCTTAGACCACACCAATAAATTGGACATCAACTTGAAACATTCGTCTAGTCAAATCAATTGACATCAACTACTTCTTTAAATTCTTTCGTAATACATCAAAACGTTTTATGACGTTATGATACCATACTTTTCACAGTACGTTGAGGACTTCATCAGTTTATGACTTCGTCATTATACATTATACCATAGTGGGTTGTTGATCCTATGATCACATCCAACAACAGGTTCAATTGCATTAATAACTCCATCCTTTTACCATCCTTGCATCAAATGCACTGATGATATAAAATTCCTTTTGATATTTCAAATCAATTTCTGTCTAGCTGAACGAACTAGCATAGACATACCAATAATAGTTCTTTTAAAATCCATTGGTTTCAAAAGTTAAACCAATTCTTTCATTTTCAAAATGCGCACACATAAGCACGATTTCAAGAAACTTCTAAATCTAGCATAGCTAGATGACTTGGAATATCCTATTCTCCATCACCCTTTATTGTCTTACTTGCGACAATAATTAATCTTTTCTAGCACCTTCAATGTTAAGTCTACTGAAAATAACTCATTTTCAGTCTAAACATTCCTATACCTTAGTACAGTCCATCAACTTACCACATATTATGAGTTCAGGAACTTCCCACAATAATATGAGTTTAAGAACTATCCCAGACAGACCATAGGCGTCCATTCACTAAGAAGTTTAAAAACATACCATAAGATTATTAGTCACGAACTTACTATAAGTATAAATTTCAAGAACTCGCACCTACCTTATCGTTCTCTACCTATCAAGTATATACATGAGAAAATATTCACCTTCTCGTCATATACATCTTGATAGCGCAACCAATTCTAATAATTATCACTGTAATAAACTGAGTGGTTGTTACACCAAAGCACAAACCTATGCCCATAACAAAGATTCATATAACTCAGCTATCACATGAGTCCTCAATTAAAATTTTACAACTTCTAACTTTCTCTTTACTTAAAACGAATTTTCTTTAATTCGTATGCTATCCTTCACAACTCAATCTGAGTTCTTCTTCCCGTACTACTTCGTAGTACCATTCATTCGTAGCATTAGCTATAAATCATTCATCGTTTAACAGATCATCTGTTAATACGATTCACTATGATCATGTGGTGATCTTCTTCCTTAATCGTTTAACTCAACGATTTTCTTATCCTTTTTTCTACGATTATAGCCTTAGGTACTCATACCTAAGGTTTATAACCTATCAGCTCTGATACCAATCTATAACGCCCTGAAATTCAGTCTATCTTCACACCCATATTTCGTACATCACGAGTACATCATTCCTTCCAATATACATCATTATATAGCTAACTATAACAACATACATTCTCAAATTCTAGGTTCTAAAATCTTATAATCTCTTTCATTACAAATAATGATAATTATATTATTCTTTACATCTTACACGAGTGACTTTCATCCGCCACCAAGGATACATAATAGTTCATTAAACTATTCTATAGTTTAATTCAATCAATCTATATTACAAGTCTTCGCTTGATCTTCACGCTCGTTTATATAATGAATGGCACTTCTTCTGGATACCGATCAACTTAATCTTTACGGGATCCTTAAGTTCTTCTAACATCATTCGCCAGAAATATTTTTATTTAAAGCAAGTGTGAGCACTCAATTAACCAGCAAGTCATAACAGTTGAACAAACAACTTTTAGAATTCAAACATTCTTTTAAGACTTTGATAACCGAACAAAGGTTATGAAGCAGCTTGAATAATTGGAATAATCTCGATTCCTGTCATTTTAAAACATTAGTCACATTCACTTTGAAATACTTTCATTTTTCTACCTTCTTTCATACACATCCTGTCTGGCTAGAATGAATAGCACAGACTTAACAATAACGGTTAATGTATAAACAGAACATTCTTTTATTGAATAATTCAATCACAGAACAGTTCATCTCATAGAAACACCTAAGTGTTCAAATTATGGCACAAGGCCTCATATATTCTAACACCTTATACAAATATCACACATGTGTACATAGACAGAACTTCTCAAGTTCAACATCTGAGAGGTTTTAGAAACTAGCATTCATTTAGAATATGAATGAAGTTAGGAAACTTGCCTTACACACAGCTACAACTTATAGTTTACGCTGAACTGCTCATTCAAATTCCTACGTAGCACATAAGGAAATAACACATACACCAATCAGTTATATACTTGACTTACACATTGGTTTACTTAACTTTACTTCTTAGGGTTCGCATTCTTGCAACCTAAGTTTACGCGACCCACTTTTTCTTTTAGTTTACGGCTTCGTGACATACGGAGATGTCTTACTCATACGTTCATCATCTTTGATAATTTACATTTTTATCTTCTCCTAGGACTCAGCACACATCGTGTCTCTGCTAGTAGTCCATATGTTACTTTAAGTGGTTTCCCACAAATAACCAACAAACAAGTTCCCGTCTCATCTACACTGTCCATAACAGTTAGTTAGATCGGTTTCCAGTTTTGTATATACCTTCTCTCTTTGAAGGAATTGTTTAGCCCATCACCCATATGTCAACCATCAAAGGTTACGATTGTACTACAACCTAAACTATAATGTTCGTTAAGTCCATTTCATATTCCTTATGGCTTTATCGCAACTAAATACCATACCTCAGGATTCATTCTTTATATATCGTCCAAGTCATACAGTCTTTTGTATACTTAGAACGATCATTCCATATTCATCCTACGCATTTATAATGTTAAGCATTTTATGTTACCGTATTCTTATCTTACAACACCCAATTAATTTGACTCAGAACTTCATCCAAGTTATAAACATTAACTCGGCTTCTTTACGTTATACTTCCTTGTCTTTAATTCAGCTTCTTCACCATTCACAGGTTTAATCATTAATCTCCATTACCTTATGGTCAAACCATACACGGGGTGTAGGTTTTTTCCGTTTAATATTCATGTACCCTTAATGTAAGACCCCAAATTATTAATAAATGAAATTTATTTTTCTCTATTTATTATTTTGAAATAGTAAGGGTTGATTTGATTAATGTGGATAGTTATGGGTAAAATACGCAAATATTTCGAATAAGCAAGTGGTTATAAAATATTCATTATTGTCGAGGAATATTCGTACGACGGCGCAGCCATGTGTGGGCCCCATAACAGAAAGCGATTGGATGAAGAAAACGACAAATATAAGTTGTTTATAAATAACGGCGTGGTTATTCTGAATTATCTTGTTGGAATACCCGATGGTTAAAACACACTAATCTGCGTTGTTGAGCAAGAAGACGCGGTATTGCACCAATTATTGATTCTTACGTAAGAAGGCACTACTCAATAATTGTTACGGTAATTCTTGCTTCAATATTTTATTTTATTGATTCAATAATTGTTGCATTGATATTTTATATTACTTGTTGTTTCATAAATTGTCATTACACAAGATTTCCATTATCGAGACAATAATTCATATTATCTTAATAATATTATTGGATAACATTATTGGCAATGTCTAGAAAGTTATGTCTAAGGAGAGGTTTGGTCACCTAATTGCGGCGTCGATGAGAGAGATCCTTATTGAAAGCCCCTCTTTTCTCGGGCGGCTACCGTTGCCAATCTCATGATTCTCGTAATATTAATTGTGAATAATTAATTATTGATTTATATGATAAGGAAAATATTGATTTTATGTGGATATAGATGGAGAAAATTTTTAATGTGACAATTGTTGAAAATTAATATTTTATCTCTTTCTGATAAAATAATTCATTTAAATATATTATTTTAATAATATATTAACGGTGATATTTTTATAATGAATGTGGGATATATGAGTATATGAGGAGGAAAAGTATTTTTGTAACATTAAATGTTTAACACATATTTTATGTGTTGGTGGACACAATTATTGACCGAAATTTGATTATAGCTTGTAAAATCGCCCGTTTGTGGATTTCGGTCAATTTCTGTTTGGAATTTGAAAAAACTTTCTTCTGCAAAGTTGTAGAGAATTGAATTTCCTATAAAACCTCGCGAGATTCGAATTTTCTGATAAAAGGGCTATTTATTATGAATTATTGAAGTTCCGAAGCTCCGAAATAATTAATTTTTGAAGTTTAAAATATTTTTAATATGAAAAATGTTTTTGGTGATTTGAGTGTGGTTCTTGCATGTGTTTTAATAGCTTAATTCAGATTCTTGGTGTGTAGGACGTTGTGGAAATAATAATAATATTATTATATTAAATTTTCTACTTTGGTGTTCTAAGCATTTTCCTATAAATAGGGTGCTTAGGTTAGAATTGAAAATCACACCAGAAACTGAAGTTTTCTCTCTCTATATTATCAAGCGTATTCTTGTGAGTATTTTGAGTATACTTTGAGTATTGCTATACTAAGGCAAGTTCAAGTCATAGCTTATGTCCTGTTTCAACTAAATCTTGTCTTTCGAGGTAAGAGATGTTATTTTATTCGAAAATGATAATTATTTCTTCAATATCATTATGCCGAAATATTGGTTGGAAATCTTTATCAAATTTGAAACTTTTCATGTTGGGGTTACTATTCATGAGTTACTATTCACGAGTTACTATTCATGAGTTACTATTCACGAGTTACTATTCACGAGTACTATTCACGAAGCATGATGGTGTTTTTTGTGAAATTTCTATCTTTTGGTGTCGGAGTTACTATTCACGTATACGACACTATTCACGTATACGGCACTATTCACGAATACGACACTATTCACAGGAAAATTAAATTTTCATTTTTCGTCTAAAATATCTATTGTGGATACTAGCTTTGATTGTATCCATGTTTTGATCTTCATTCTTGAATTTTACTCCAATCTGGTTATTTTGAAGTATTTTTGAACTTGGATTATTTAAAATACGAATCCTTAATATTTGTTCTTTTGTTTCACTAGATTCGTTTCCTTTAAAATATTTTTCATCATCCTCAGTCCTAAATGATGATATTACTGAATATCTTTGGCCGTAGTGCAAAGATGAACAGGTGTTGAGATGAACATGACCGACTGATTAATATCTTTGGCCCGTAGTGCAAAGATGAACAGGTGTTTAGATGAACATGACCAATCGATGAATATCTTTGGCACATGTAGTGCAAAGATGAATATTTGATTCGAGATATATATTGATTGATGTTACGAGGGATAAAATATCGATGATGAACTTTTAAATTCATATATAGAAGATAGTAGTTTGCATTCTCTACTTAACTCTTCTAATGAATTATTATTTCCGATTAATAATCTTGATTTAAAACTTGCATCCTATTGTATTCTATTAGATTTTTCATTTGTTGAAGACTAACGATAATTTGTTGTATATTATCTTAGTCATAATATTCTTCTCTTGGGCTAGTTGAGCTCACCCTTTTCCTTTTTTGTTCCATTTTTCTTCTCGGGGAGGTGAATGTAGCGAGTACTAGTCGGGGTATGGAATGAAGGTTCTAGAAAGAGTTGTTTAGTAGTCCTCGCCATTTTTGTAAAATAATGTATCAATAATTATGATGGGGATTTATTTGGGTATGTATATTGTCTAGAAGACAATAATTGTATTTAAACTCACAGTATATATGTTATCGTATTTTGCACGACAAATGTATTAATAAAATTGTAGTTATTTCTGTACCATGTATTTGGCGACTCAGAATGGGTTGGATGGAATGGACCTATTTTGGGGGCGTCACAGTTGGTATCAGAGCTTAGGGATATGATCTCTGGCGGAGATCGGGGAATAAAACTAGGAGGGGAGAGACGAGTAAATCCTTCGCTAGTGTGTCCTACCTAAGCTTATTTGTTAGTTGGTTATTATATAAGGATATTATGTGATATATTGATTTCCTTAATTAACCCTTGTTTTATGACAGTATTTGAGAATGTCAACTGAGAATATTAACAATGGAGTAAATGAGATCGTGGAGATGTCTGTACTTACCAACGAGGAGAACGTCCAACAGGCTGGCAATGTACCTCCTGTAAACAACACCACTGAGCAGATGATGAACGAGGGGATGTTTAAAAGTTTTTTGCAGTTCATGCAAAATCAGACGAGGGAGACTCGTGTTCAAAATACAGGAGGAAATGATAGCAATTCACGGGTGGTCACAAATGCAAGCGATTCAAAGAGTTGGGACCACCGCAATTGCAGGGAAAGCCGATCCGATTAAAGGCGAGACGTGGGTCAAACAAATTACCAAGATATTCGATGTCTTGGGATGCACGGAGGAACAGAAAGTTCCATTCACTACTTTTATGTTCCGTAATGAGGCAGATTACTGGTGGGAATCTGTGAAGCATACCCATCCAAATTGCACTCAAAGATGTCATGGGAGATGTTTCGAAAATGATTCAATGACAAGTACTTCCTCGAAAGTATTCATCATATGAAGGAAGTGGAGTTTATTAGACCGAGCGAATAATATGACGGTGTCCAAAGATGAGGCGAAGTTCATGGAGTTATCCAGTTTCATCTCATTTGGTGGAGAATGAGGAACGATGACGCGGATATTTCGAGAGAGGTTTGAAACCCAAGATACGTCGATATCTCATTTCTCATAAATTTTTCTCTATTCGAGATGTTGTCAATGGGCTCAACAGTTAGAGCGAGATAACGAGTACGCTTCAACCAAGGACCATAACCAGGGATCATACTAAAGATAGCGATCATCGTAATAACGATAACCAAATAAGAAAGAAGAATACTACGGACAAAAGGCGGTAACCACTCTAGTGGTAATCGTGGCCATGAAAATAGAAGAAGCGAGTCGGGAGGAGATTTTAAAAGAGGAGATTCAACAACAACCATGTGAAGACGCCAACACCAAAGAAGAATCGGTTCCAAGGAGGAGAAAGACCACCGTTCAGTATGTTACAAATGCAGGAAAGAGGGATATATCATATCAAACCGCCCACAACAGCTTTAAGGTATGCTATAATTGTGGAAAAGAAGGACATATCGCTTGAGATTATGCGCAGATCGAAACCCATCCAGCAGGAATGGTGACTCAAAAGGATGTCCCGTAAAAGTCAAAGTCAATCGGTTCTCGAAGAGCATTTGTCGTGGCCATTAAAATGCGAGGAACCCGAACGGTTAGTACTCGTTAGTTAATTATAAATTCTTGCAAAGTTTATACCTTACTAGATACCGGGTTTACCCATTCTTTTATCTCTCTTGCTTGCGCTCAATGTTTGAACTTGACTACGGAGAAATTAGACTTTGACCTATTTATGGAGACTCCGTTAGGAGAAACTTTCATTACATCCATTGTTTAGAAATCTTTCTTGATTCAGGTTGGCACTATCACATTACCTGTTAACCTTATTTCTATAGAGATATTTGCTTTTGATGTGATTTTAAGGTTAACTACTCATCATGCCGAAATTGATTACTTTCGTAAGGTTGTTAGTTTTCATATTCCTAAGCAACCTGTTATACGAATTCAAGCAATCAAACCATTGTGGTCAAACATTTTCATATCAAGCCATGAAGTCATTCGTTTATTATGGATGTCAAGTTTTCTTAGTCCATGTTATGGATTTGAATAAAGACACGTCAGATTTGAATAATATTCCTGTTGTTATTGATTTTTTCCTGACGTATTTCCTGAAGAATTTCTTGGTTTACTCCCAAAGACTGATATTAAATTTTGTATCGACTTTGAACCCGGTACAAAACTCATTTCTAAAATCTCATATTGAATGGCTCTATTGAACTTCGTGAGTTAAAATTCAACTATAAAATTTGGTACCGAGCCTTTATCTGGTGACTTCCTTTGTGGAATGCACTGCTTTGACTCTCCGTAGGGGACACCATATTTGTGCGATAGTAAACTGATAGGTGTCATTGTAACGTGCTATCCAAGGTTGGGATATGAGTCACAGTTGAGAACAACCTAAGTCGGTAATCGTAATACGTAGCTTTCTAGGCTTAGTTGGTTATTATCGGAGATTCGTTGAAGGATATTCTCGAATTGCTATTCCATTAACGCAGCTGACTCGTAGAGATACAAAATTCGAATGGAGCAAGAAATGTGGGAAGAGCTTCAAAGAACTCAAGAGGAGACTCATTTCAGCACATGTTCTGACCATGCCATCCTGGAAAAGCGAACGTGGAAGCTGACGTGTTGAGTAGAAGATCGTATACAAGTACGAGTACGATATTGTCAAAGACTCATTTCGTATAATTTACAAATAATAGAGATGGAGATGAAAACTCTAGGTACCCACGTGATGATATACGATTATAATCGACTTTAATCGATAAAGTTGAAGCTATTCAAGCTACAGACCTGGAGTTGATGAATATGAAGAAGAAGATACAAGAAGTCGTTATTCCAAAAGCGAGAATCGGTGAGGTGAGGAAAGCTCAAACCTTCGATTTATTAATCCATTTGAAATTCTCGATCGAATAGGAACTGTGGCCTATAGACTCGTTTTACCGCCAAGTATGACGCGTGTTCATAACGTTTTTCATGTATCAATGTTACGTAAATATGTGGATGACCTGAACCACGTCATTGAGTTAGAACCGGACGAGATAGCCGAAGACTTAACGTACGAGGAGGTACCTATCAAGATCTTGGAGAGGAAAGAACATGCCCTATGTACCGAGGTTATACCACAAGTTAAAGTTTTGTGGAGAAACCATGCTATTGAGGAAATGACCTGGGAGTTGGAAACAGAAATGAAAGCGAGGTATTCTCATCTTTTCAAAATACCAGGTACGTACGTCAATTTCGGGGACGAAATTTCATAAGGAAGGGAGGTTGTAAGACCCCAAAATTTTTTAAATAAAAAGGAATTTCCTTTATTTATTATTTTGAAATAGTAAGGGTTGATTTGATTAATGTGGATAGTTATGGGTAAAATACGCAAATATTTCGAATAAGCAAGTGGTTATAAAATATTCATTATTGTCGGGGAATATTCGTACGATGGCGCAGCCATGTGTGGGCCCCATAACGGAAAGCGATTGGATGAAGAAAACGACAAATATAAGTTGTTTATAAATAACGGCGTAGTTGTTACCGTTAATACTGTTGGAATACCCGATGGTTAAAACACACTAATACGCGTTGTTGAACAGTAGCACACGGTATTGCACCAATTATTGATTCTTACGTAAAAAGGCACTACTCAATAATTGTTACAGTAATTACTGTTCAGTATTTTATTTTATTGATTCAATAATTGCTGCATTGATATTTTATATAACTGTTGTTTCAATAAATTGTCATTACACAGTATTTTCCATTATCGGAGCAATAATTCATATTATCTTAATAATATTATTGGATAACATTATTGGCAATGTCAAGAAAGTTCTGTCTAAGGAGAGGTTTGGTCACCTAATTGCGCACCAGTAAGGAGAGATCCTTATTGGAAAGCCCCCTCTTTCTGAGGAACGGCCGGTTGCAAGATCTGTGATTCTGTAATATTAATTGTGAATAATTAATTATTGATTTATATGATGAGGAAAATATTGATTTTATGTGGATATAGATGGAGAAAATTTTTAATGTGACAATTGTTGAAAATTAATATTTTATCTCTTTCGGATAAAATAATTCATTTAAATATATTATTTTAATAATATATTAATAGCTATGATATTTTTATAATGAATGTGGGATATATGAGTATATGAGGAGGAAGAGTATTTTTGTGGCATTAAATGTTTAACACATATTTTGTGTGTTGGTGGACACAATTATTGACCGAAATTTGATTATAGCTTCTAAAATCGCCCGTTTGTGGATTTCGGTCAATTTCTGTTTGGAATTTAAAAAAACTTTCTTCTGCAAAGTTGTAGAGAATTGAATTTCCTATAAAACCACATGAGATTCAAATTTTCTGATAAAAGGGCTATTTATTATGAATTATTGAAGTTCCGTAGCTCCGAAATAATTAATTTTTGAAGTTTAAAATATTTTTAATATGAAAAACGTTTTTGGTGATTTGAGTGTGGTTCTTGCATGTGTTTTAATTGCTTAATTCAGATTCTTGGTGCATAGGAAGTTGTGGAAATAATAATAATAATATTATATTAAATTTTCTACTTTGGTGTTCTAAGCATTTTCCTATAAATAGGGTGCTTAGGTTAGAATTGAAAATCACACCAGAAACTGAAGTTTTCTCTCTCTATATTATCGAGTGTATTCTTGTGAG
Organism: Panax quinquefolius; assembly: GCA_020205615.1. Classification (NCBI taxonomy): domain Eukaryota; kingdom Viridiplantae; phylum Streptophyta; class Magnoliopsida; order Apiales; family Araliaceae; genus Panax; species Panax quinquefolius. The sequence goes on from CM035158.1 coordinate 72,940,966, forward strand.
TATTTTGAGTATACTTTGAGTATTGCTATACTGGTTGCAAGTTCAAGTCATAGCTTATATCCTGTTTTTAACTAAAAGTATCTTGTTTTTCGAGGTAAGGGGTGTTATTTATTCTAAAATGATATTATTTCTTCAATATCATTATGCCGAAATATTGGTTGGAAATCTTTATCAAATTTGAAACTTTCATGTTGGGGTTACTATTCATGAGTTACTATTCATGAGTTACTATTCACGAGTACTATTCACGAAGCATGATGATGTTTTTTGTGAAATTTCTATCTTTTGGTGTCGGAGTTACTATTCACGTATACGACACTATTCACGTATACGGCACTATTCACGAATACGACACTATTCACAGGAAAATTAAATTTTTATTTTTCGTATAAAATATCTCTTGTGGATACTAGCTTTGATTGTATCCATGTTTTGATCTTCATTCTTGAATTTTACTCTAATCTGGTTATATTTGAAGTATTTTTGAACTTGGATTATTTAAAATACGAATCCTTAATATTTGTTCTTTTGTTTCACTGGATTCGTTTCCTTTAAAATATTTTTCATCATCCTCAGTCCTAAATGATGATATATTACTGAATATCTTTGGCCGTAGTGCAAAGATGAACAGGTGTTGAGATGAACATGACCGACTGATTAATATCTTAGGTCCGTAGTGCAAAGATGAACATGTGTTTAGATGAACATGACCAACTGATGAATATATTTGGCCTGTAGTGCAAAGATGAATATTTGATTCCAGATATATATTGATTGATGTTACAGGGATAAAATATCGACGATGAACTTTTAAATTCATATATAGAAGATAGTAGTTTGCATTCTCTACTTAACTCTTCTAATGAATTATTATTTCCGCTGTGAATACTGATTTAAAACTTGTTGTCTATTGTATTCTATTAGATTTTTCACTGTTGAAGACTAACGATAATTTGTTGTATATTATCTTAGTCATAATATTCTTTACTGGGCTAGTTGAGCTCACCCTTTTTCTTTTTGTTCCATTTTTCTTCTCAGGAGGCGAGAATGTAGCGAGTACTAGTCGGGGTATGGAATGAAGGTTCTAGAAAGAGTTGTTTAGTAGTCCTCGCCATTTTTGTAAAATAATGTATCAATAATTATGATGGGGATTTATTTGGGTATGTATATTGTCTAGAAGACAATAATTGTATTTAAACTCACAGTATATATGTTGTCATATTTTGCACGACAAATGTATTAATAAAATTGTAGTTATTTCTGTACCATGTATTTGGCGACTCAGAATGGGTTGAATAGAATGGACCTATTTTGGGGGCGTCACACTTAACCTGTGTAACGCCCCAAATTCAGGTACTTGAAACCCGAATTCAGTGTTTTACGATACCATTTCTATGAGCGAAAATAATACTAATAATAATAACAATAATATAAATATCTAACTTAACTTACATTTATAAGAGTCTAATCCCAAGTACGTAACATTTACTATAATTTTTTACATGATAGATAATAAATATCATTGCCTTAATACAGTCTAACTATTACAAAAGATACCAATAATCATATTATGTTTTCTTTCCTTTTCACTTGTTCTTGTCTGAACTTTCGGGTTGATCATGCCTAGTTGAAAACATTTAAATTTAAAGCAAGAATTAGCATTTGGGTGCCCAACAAGTAATAATAATTATAAATATAATTAGCTGAAAGAATTAAATGTTTTCTTTGTACATCACTTCTTCAACAAATCAATAGTTGTGAAGTGAACTGAACCGATAATAATAACATAACAATTCTATATCAAATTTTTGAAACTACGTATTGACTATAAATAGGATTAAGTTGACATACTATGAACATTGTTTTAAATTTTCTAATAGGTTTAGCAGAACTTCATCCGCAAACCGTCATAACTTACGGGAGCGAGGGTGTATATCCCATGGCCCTGTATTGATCAATACTACATGCAAGAACAATATTATCGTTCACTCTGTCCGCCTTGGGCGCATAAAAGTTTTCCCTTGTTCGAGATGTTCATACTTAGTCGGGAATCCGAACCAAAATAATTTGATTGGATACAAAAAGGTTTTATCATATTCAACAATATTTCTAAATCTGTGTCTAGCTGATCAAATAGCTTAGACGACTTTTACTTATTGTATACATATTGGCAATCAATATATATATATATATATATATATATATATATATATCACATGTGATTAAATACAATGATTATCCAAGTGGGGACACTTGTATAATAATAATTAGAAATTAACGAATAAAATAAATATATGAAAAATAATATAATACCATGTTGATAATCAATGATTGGATATAATATATATTACAATAGGGTTAATAATCTGGTACAATAATAATATAATTCTGAAACTTTCTTACTCATGTCTATTGCATAAAGGAAATGCAAAGGTAGGATATTTGCCTGGTCTACTGCTTACAATACGCAACTTAGTTTTATCTTTTATATCACAACCTATCATTAATAAGATCATTTTATCGATTAGAATAACATATCATAACACATAATACTGCTTATTGCAGCCATCGCATAACCTAATCACATTGTCACACATATTTCACAGTCATTGGATCACAAACAAACACATATACAAACAAATTATATAAGTTCAGATGAATTTCTGAGACCTGTCGGCGTACCGACGGCTTTATTAGGTAATTATCGAGTCTAAGACTCAATCCTGTAGTTCAATATCCATTTAAATATAAGTCATATTATTTTTCATAACCATATAATAATTTTTCAAACACCGGAATCATTATAAAATGATTTAAATATCAAATAATTCTATTATCATTAATATTTAATTAATATTAAACTATTAATGAAACCATTGCCAAAATTTTAAAGTTATTTATAATAACTTTAAATATTTTTAAAACACAAATATTATCCTTAAATAATTTTTAAAATAATTAAAATCACTTTTAAATAATTATCATTAATATTTAAATATTAATGTACTATTCAATTAAAATATTAAAAGTCATTTAGTATAACTCGAAAATATTTTTAATTCATTTATACCCTTTTTAAATGATTTTTAAATTAATAAAACCATTTTAAACTATTTATTTAATATAATTATTAAATAAACTTAATATTAAATTTACCTTTAAATATTGAATGTTATATTTTATAACCGAAAATATTCTTAAACGTTTTATTTTTTATTTAAAATGATTTTTCTAATATTAAAATCATTTTTAAACTAATTTATTGAATAAAAATATTAAATAAATCTAATATCATTAATATGAAAATATTAGTATTTTTCATGACAAATTATCAAAAGTTATATTTTATAACTTAAAATATTTTTATAATATTTAAATTATTTTCATATGATTTTTAAATCATTAATTCTATTTTTCATAATTTATTTAATATATTCAATAAATAACTTAATTATCATTAATATTAATTAATTAATAAAATTCATCACAAAATACTAAAAGTCATTAAAAATAACTTAAAATATTTTCTTATACCATGATATAATTTTAAATGATTTTTCAAGTATTAAAATCATTTTTAATAATTTATTTAATATAATAATTAAATAAATTAAATACCTTTAATATCTCAAAAATATTAAATATTTATCAAATATATTAAAAATTATTAAAAACTAATTTTTAGACTTTAAAATAATTTTTAATAATTTATTTTGTATTTTTAATAATTAAAAACTAATTTTTTTATTTATTTAATAAAAATAATTAATTTTAGAAATAAACTGCCGCTAAAGACTGCCTATAGCGACAGAATCGTCGCTATAGGTGTTCTTCATGTTCTTGGCCAAACCCAGAAATGCATAGGTAGTCATAAAGGTACTAGGTTTGACCATGAATAATTTTTCATATATATTGTTTCTAGGCTATCTGTTGATCACAACTTGTAGAACTAATGCAACATTACATGATACAACAACAATCATGGTCATACAATTCATAACAAAGGAGATATGGGCATTCAAATTCATTGTCAGACCTTACCTGGGTTTTCTAGAAACCCAGGCAGTTCGAGTAGCCATCTTGTAGACCGATTTAATCTAGGTTCTTGTCCTGATTCACGTGTTCTCATGGTCCAATCGTATAGTTGGCATGTCATAGAGCATATATATAACAATAGATCAGCCCAACATCATCATAAATTCCAGATTCAACTTGGTCAAATGTTGTCAGAAAAATGGTTAATAACTACATATCTAAACATGTAATGGCTGTAAACCCACTTCCAGATCAAAGACAACATGACAGAGTATAGATTACAACTTTAAAACAACAAAACATATAGACGAACACGAATCTGTGGCTTCTGACATTTGGATGTCAGACCACCTTTAGAGCTCAAGAACAGTTTTGAAAAATCATCAATTAAAAGCATTTTAATGCTATGGATCCATGATGGATCAACATAGAACATCTAAAAACATAATATAGCACATGATTAAACACTTAAACACAAAAAGTTTCTAAGCATGTAAGATCAAAAAAGGTTTAGGGCTTTTATACCTTTATGCTCTAAATTTTGATCTTTGATCTCCAATCTGATATTATGGTTGCTAGGGGCTGTTTAGGGGACTGGGTAACTTAACAATTTCGGAGGTTTTGTGTGAGAGAGAGTTGGTGAGAGCTTTGGAAAGAAATAAGCAAAAATGAGGACTTTCTCTCTCTCTAACTCTTAAATAATCTCTTGGTGCAATGCATATTGATGATATTGCTGGCAAAGAGATGCTGATATGCTAAGATATTTGTCACAATGTCAACATAGTTGGTCACCAACTCATATTTTAGCTAGATTTACAAGTTAGGTTAAATAATACAATAAGGGCATTTTTGTCATTTGACTAACCAATTTAATGGCAATCTTGTAACTTGGCAAACCCTTAAGGGTTGACCTGGGTTTAACCCTAAGTTTTAGTACAAAATTGTAAGATTTCAAATCAGGGTTTAAAAATAAAATTTTAGTGTCTAAAAATACAAATTATGGTTCACTACAAGAAATTAGGGATGTAGCGAAGGAAATTTTGTGAAGGAATTTCTTCCTTCACATAAGGAGCTTTATAGCAAAGGAATAGTGAAAGGAAAAAAATACAATGACAATATAGTTATTAGCGAAAGAAACATCCTTCACAATTTATATTTTTTTCTCTCGCAAAATTGAGGTGATAAAAATATTTTTGGTTCCAATTTATGATGAAAATTTGCGGGGAAAAAAAATCTATTAGTGAAGGAATTATTACTCACTATATATTATTGTTTAGAAATATTTTTGCAAGAGATAAAATTGGTCGCTATATTGTTCTAAATAAATTTATTAAAATTAATTATGGTAAATATAAATTATAATATAAATACATTAAAATTTTTATAGTAATAAATTTATTTTTAATAAAACTTTTTATGTAACTTCCAATATTCACTATTTCTTTTAATAAATTATAAAATACATAACTTTACGCCACAGTACCGCTTCCTAATTTTTCCCTAAATTAGAAGGGTTTCACTAGCAGAGCCAGAGATAGATAATAAATTCTTCATATTGAATCCTCCTAGAACAAATATTCAAAAGAAAGAAGAGAGAACGGTGAGAACAAGATTGCTACGATTCACATTGGGCTTCGGATACTCAACAACTAAGATCAGATATGAGTTCGTCAATCCTTGTGAAAAATCTCGCCAAACTAGAAGCAATTAGTCCAAGGTAGTCCTGCAATACCTCCGACGAACTCTAAAATTTCTAGTTGCGAGACTTTCGCTCATCACTGTCGTAGGAGCTAATGGATGCATGGGAAAAGATTGGGAGAAACTACTTCTGATATAAGCTCTTGCACTGATTTTGATTGTACGTAAGGATTTATTGCTTTTTCTTCTTCTTCTTTTTTTTCACCAGTCTTAATCGATCCTCGATAATTTTTTGGAGCAACTGAAATTATCGATTGATTCTTTGGACTGAATGTTTGAGTCAACAACCTTTTGTGAAATTTTTAATGAAACTCTATCAAGTAACTTATGTCATTTAGGTGTTTGATAAAATATTTGTGAGTGACCACTATTGCATTTTGTATTAATGTAGTTCGATCAGTTCATTGGTTATACTTCATGAATGTCATTTATGTGTGTGTTAGTTATACTTGAGAGTTAATTGATGGATTGTGTTAAAAATGAGGCATATTGATGGGTCAGATAACAAGTTTTTTGACTTTAAATATAATATACATACTAAAATTTTGTTTATATACATTCTAATTATCTTTTTTGTTCAATGTCGTCTCATACATTCTATGACATTATGCACCAGAATATGCACAACATATATGTTTGTTGTCCACTTATGGACTACCATGCTGCTTACCGACTTTTTGATACTTCTACAGCCTGGAAGGTAATAGTATGGAAGAAAAATTAGAGATATGAAGATGATGAAGCTCAGGGAGCAAAAATTGAAGAAGTAGAATTCTTGCCAGAAGATCTGAGATGAGCTCAGAAGATAAGTCAATCATGGTGCATGTCTATCGACCACACCATAATCATTAAAACCACTTCTGTCGAGTTTATGAAGAACAAAAGCCAACCCTAAACAGCAATATACTAGTTACAAAGTCCCAAAACTTTGTGGCTGATGAACCAAATGAAGATCCATAGTCAGTAGAAACGTCTCAAAACGTGCCACTAATAACCATATCAACCACCCAACTCAAAATCGTGGAGTGCCTACGATCAAACATCTGATCGTAGTGTAAGAGCAGGAGGACACCACGATTACAACAAAAAAAAATCAACACTAATGTGTATCCAGAGTTGGTAGATCAACTCCTCAGCAGAGAGATCAAATGAAATATCAGTACTAATCATGTCTAAAGTTCTTCATCTGGTAAGAGCCTCAGGGACAAACCTAACCCTTAGCACTGAGCTAAGAGGTTGGCCCTTCATGAGAAAACTTATCTTAGAAGGAAGGCTAATATTGATTGCATCATAAGATTCTCTGGTGAAGCAAGCAGCATCATAAAATTCTGGAACCCTTTCTACCAAGGTCAAAGGTCAGATTCTGAAGCTGAAATCTTTTGACATCAATCAATGCTTAGGTTTTCCTGACCTAGGTCTGAAAAACATTGATGAGGTCAACATTGAAAAAGCTAAGAAGATTATAAAGTACAAAAGAAACCCTAGTCTGAAGGACATGAAGAAAAAGGAGTTTCCTGAAGAATTCGAGTTCCTTGTGGAGATAGTGGGCAAATGTATCCTATGCAAGGACACTGCACATGACACTGTGAGTGATCAACAGCTAAAAATCATTTCTGCAATAGTTCTGAAGAAGCGTATCAACTTTGGAGAAATCTTGCTTGATCAAATGTCCAAATGGCTGGACAGGGCAGAGAATGAAAGGTTAACAGGAAAACCCCTCACGAAGGTTTTCCATGGAAGGTTCTTGAGTATTATTTTGAAGAAGCTGAAGAATAAAATTAAGGATGATGAAGGTGAAGTCCTTAAAAGCCATAAAGTGATGACTACATAGCTGTTTGCAAATTGGAAGAAGAACCCAATAGAGAACAAAAAGCTGACAATATATGGCAGCACCAGCAAAAGCACTACGAAGAAAAGGAAGGCAAGTGCTATGAAAGAGGATGAGTTGTCATTCAATAAAGATTCAAACATCCCTGAGTCCAAATCTTTGGGACCACCAAAGAAGAAAACTAAGGTGATAAAGAAATCCAAACCAGTTCCCCAAAGAAGTCTATCTACTAAAGAAGAAAATATAGAGTCAGAAGATGAGAAGCAAGAATGAGCATTTGATTGCTCAGCAAGTAATAACAACAATAGATATTAGCTGAAAGAATTAAATGTTTTCTTTGAATGACGCTTCTACAACGAATCAACTGTTGTGAAGTAAGTTGAACCAATAATAACAACATATCAATTCTATGTCAAATTTTTAAAACTACGTACTGACTATAACTGGAGATTAGTCGACAGACTATGAACATTATTTTTTTTCTATTTTTGAAAAGGTTAAACAGAACTTCATCTGTAAACCGTCATAACTTACAGGCACGGGGGGTGATCAGCCCATTATGCCCTGTATTGATCAATACTACATGCAAGAATGATATTATCGTTCATCTTATCCACCTTAGGTTCACAAAAGTTTTCCCATGTTCGAGATGTTCATACTTAGTCACTGGTTGGATAGAATAAAGTTCTATCTTGTTCAATAATATTTTTAAGTTTGTGTCTAGCCAAATCAAATAGCTTAGACGGCTTTTAAGTCAACGTATACATACTGGAAATCAATAAGTATGTATCAACATGTGATTAAATATAATGATTATCCAAGTGGGGACACTTGTATAACCATATTTAGAAACTAACGAACAGAATAAATATCTGGATTATACACTAATACTGTGTTGATAAACAATGATCGGATAATTTAAGAACTTGTATGAATATGAATAATTGGATACATAATCAATAACGATAGAGTTAATAATCTGGCACAATAATATGATTTTGAAACTTTCTTACTCATGTCCATTGCATAAAGTAATGGCAAAGGTAGGATAATTGCCTGAGTTGCTGCTTACAATAACGCAACTTAGTTTTATCTTTTATACCAAAACCTATCATTAGTAAGATCATTCGTTCGATTAGAATAATATATCATATCACATAGTACTGTTATTTGAAGTCAACACATAACCCAATCACATTTGTCACATACTTTAACAGTCATTGATTCACTAACAAACACATATCTAGTCAAACAATCTAAGTCTAGATCAATTTCTGAAATATTTCGGTGTACCGACGGCTTTATCAGATAATTATCTAGTCTAAAACTCTATTCTGTAGTTCAATATTCAATTAGATAATTTAAATATCAGTTATATTATCTTTCATAGCCTTATAATAATTTTTAAATAATTATTATAATTTTTTATGATTTTTCAAACACTAGAATCATTATAAAATGATTTAAATATTAAATAATTCTATTATCATTAATACTAAATTATTAATGAAACCATTGCCAAAAAATTAAAGTTATTTATAATAACTCAAAATATTTTAAAAGTATTAATATTACCTCAAATGATTTTTAAAACATTTAAAATCATTTTTAAGTAATTACCATTAATATTTAAATATTAATGTATTATTCATCAAAATATCAAAAGTCATTAATTATAACCTAAAATATTTTTAATTCATTTATATCCTTTTAAATCATTTTAAATCAATAAAACAATTTTTAATTTATTTATTTAATATAATTATTAAATAAATCAAATATCAATAATATAAAATTATTAAAGAAATTTACCTTTAAATATCAAAAGTTATATTTTATAACTTCAAATATTTTAAATTATTTCTTTTTATTTAAAATGATTTTTATAATATTAAAATCATTTTTTATTAATTTATTTAATATAATTACCAATTAAATCTAATATCATTAATATTTAATAATTAATGAAACTTATCTTAAAATATTAAAAGTTATGTTTTATAACTTAAAATATTATTAAATTCCTTATTATTTTTAAAATGATTTTTAATGTAATAAAATCATTTTTAATTAATTTATTTAATGCATTTATTAAATAAATTAAATATTAATAATATTCAAATAAATACTAATATTTATGAAAAATATGTCAAATTATTAAAAGTTAATTTCTATAACTTAAAATAATTTTTAAAATATTTTTTGTAATTTTCAAAAATTATTTTCTATTTTTAAATAATTTTTAGAAATTAAATTAATTAATTTTAATAAGTCTGTCGCTAAAGCCCTTTGGCGACAGAAAGTGTCGCCTTAGGTGTTCTTAAGGCTCAAGAACATTCAAAGTCAGTGTTCGAGTAGCCTACTTTGACCATGTGTAATTCACTGTCTAAAATGTTTTTGGACTAGATATTGATTAAATGTTGTAGTATATACGTAAGAGTACAAGTTCATAACAATTTCTAGACCGAATCATAAAACATGAGCAAGATCTAAGCATTAGAACATGCTGTCAGAGTTGCTCATCAAGTTTCTGGGCGCCCAGAAAATATGGTCATGGCCGGTCAACGACCTTGGCGACCTTATTCTAGTCAATCGGTTCATGTTAAGTGTGTTCTCGACGTCGGGCTATGTAGACAAACTTACAGGGTACATGTTTTGATCAATGGTCAAGTCTAAACATCATCAACAAGAAAGATCTAAGCTACAAAAATTCTTGTCAGAGGTTGTTCTTCATCTTCTGGGTTACCCAGAAATGAGGAACAGTTCGAGTAGGCATGTTTGGGCTTCAACTACTTGTTGTTCATGTGATGTTTTTGTGATCTAAGAATTCTAGATTGTAGCTAGCATGCAAGACAACATATCTATTACATAAAAATAGCATAACAACAACAGATCGAAGAGATATAGATCGGTCAATTCAACTGTTGTCAGAAACGTATTCTTGAAGATTCTGGGTTTTCCAGAATCTTCATCCGGGCAGATCGGTCAACCTAGTTTGACCATGATTAATTTTCATTCTGTTCATGATCTGAGTAATATGAAAGCATAAATGTGTAGTTCTCATGTTAGGCTACAAGATAAAGACAATAACTTGACCAGACTGTAAAACAACAGTAAGATCAAAAGCTTCAAAATGATCGCTCGAAATTTTGGGTTTACGGGTTGCCCGAAACTCGAAATTCGATCGAATCAATTCACTTTGACCACCCATTACATGAGTTCTAGATATGATCTGACCATGATTCAAGTTTCAGATTAAAGTCCTAACATCATACTACAAGTTGAAACCTTTAAACAACAAAAACTCATAACATACAAAGATTTACAGGGTCTGACAATCGTTGTCAGACCACTTTTTAAATTTTTTTCCAAATTTTTGAAAACTTCAAATCTGAGCCTCTAGATGTTATGGATCTAACATCTAGCAACCTAGATCATCAATATATACTACATACAATATGTTTTAACAAAAAATCATTACATTTAACATGTCCTTCAAGATCAGATTTCAAATTAGGTTTTACCTTTCTATGAACAAGTTTTTGATTCTATGATTATGATTTGTTAGAGGAGATGGTGGGGCTTGTTTCTGAGACTGTTATAGCAATATATTTTGGAGGCTTTAGAGAGAGAGTCAAGTTTGAGTATTGGAAATAAATGAACATGAATATATACTTTCTCTCTCTAATTCTACTTATGTGATGTAAATGCATTGAATTTGGATGGCTAATGGCTGAGAGCTGGTGTTTGCTTAGCCCCTAGCTAGACTAGGTTGATGACTTGCCAAGATTTGGCAAGATTTGCTAGCAATAATTCCAAGAATGGGACAAAAAGGGTAATTAGGTCATTTTTGCTAATAATTTTAATGGTATTCTTGTCCATGGTACTTTAATCTAGGTCATTTTCACCGTTATGTTGGAGATTTTATGTATGTACAACTTTGAATAACTATATGATACTAACAACTACTAAATGGCCAATTACAAAGCCATTAATTATTTAATTTTCTGTTTAACTTTTGTGTATATTCATCATAAATTGTATGCTAGTATAAATTTATATAATTTCTTAAGAGGTTTCTTTTTAAAAGGTGTTATGCTCTGTCTTGGAGAATGGGTGTGTTCTCTCAGATGCTTTGTCTCTGAGGAGTTTTTAAGCCTTCTTTGTGGTGCTTGGGCAAGTCCACCAGTTCATTAATTTCTAGTTAATAGGTATGCGATATCAATTAAATATATTATTAGAGTTTATGCCCTAGAGGCCAATTATTTGATATAATTGCTTAACGTTTTGATATTATATTTGATTGAATAAATGAATGATTTTATTATGGTTTTATTTACTGCGTTATATAAATGTTAACATAATAAAAATCCTTAGAATAGTGATACTAATTATATAGTTTCAAGTATGTGACTTGAACATGAGATTATATAATTATAATTAGTATCATTATTCTTAAATGTCCCTTGTCGAGTATCATTGTTGATGGGACAACAATGATGCATTGAGACTAGTATGTGGATTGACTGATGACCAAATCTCATTGGTCATAAATATATGAGATATTAAGTCAATGCATAGGTACACTTAGAGAACGGTGTACTGGACAGACCCACCATGAGAATTCTATGTGGAGCATTATGCGAAGTGTCATTAGCAATTCTCATAGTGACAATGATGTAATGGTCCTCTGACCTGAAATCACTATATTACTACACGGGAATTTATGTACTTTGATATCATTAAATGTCACCTTTAATAAGGTGGACTATAAAGGTGATTATTGGGTACATCATGAATCGTGTGAGGAATATGAGTGATCTAGATGGAATTTAACCCTCCTATTTATTAGGGGTGATATCCATAGGCCTCTTGATTGAGTAGGACTATGAAATACATGGTCATGCTTAAATAGTGATTTGTTTCATATAGTCTACTCATTGATCAAGAAAAACTCAGATTAAATTATGAAGAGTATGACACATTCCATGACTCGAGTTTAATCTAGGATATTAAGGTTAAAAGGATTAAATTACATTGAAACATTGGTCACTAAAAGGTTGCATCGAATCATCGATCTTATTATTACTTGAGTAGCAGTGATGCATTACTAGATGCCGCTCACTGTTTATAATTTTATAATATGATTTTAAAATTATTGCCAACGTGATAATAACCTATAGGGTCACACACATAGAACGTAATTTAAAAGGGAATAAATTTAAATTTTAAGGATTTAAATATATTAATATGATTAATAGTATTTAAATCACGAATTTAAATTAAAAGGAAAGTTTGTATATATGTATATTAATTAAGTAAGACTTAATTAAGTTATATATATAAATTTGGATTTTATGAAATTAGGTTTTGATTAATTCCTTTTAACTACTATATATAGGATATATAGCAGCTACTTAGGGTTAATTCATAACTTGAAAACCCTAGCCGCTCTTAGAGAGAGACTAGAGAGAAAACATACAGTTTCATAAAGGTTCCTTTGGTGGCTAGTACCGCAAGTCCCTCTTATTGCAGAATCGTTCGACGGTTCATGCGGCGTTCGTGTGGATACCATAGAGACGTAGTTTCGTGAGGAATTGCGTTAAGGATTCGAGCGCATCAATTTTAGATTCTCGTTTTTCATATTCGGTATAATCTCTAAACAACTGAGTAAATTATTTTTCTCATGGATCCTGTTTTTGGGTTTCAGAAATTGCTTTGAATTATTTTATTTCCGCTGCGTTCTTGTGCCGAAATCCCTACAGTGGTATCAGAGCTACTTGCGAAACGATTAATTCAGATTACGTGTTTTATTGCTTTCAATATATTTGATATATGATGTTACAATTTTACCGATCTGAAATTGATTATATTGTTTTCGATATATATGATATATGATGATACAATTTTACCGAATCGAAATGAAAGTATATGATATTCTGTAATCGATATATTTTGGTATTATGAATATCAGTAATTGATATGCATGTATATGATGTTCTATTAATTGAGTATATGATATTCTGTAATCGATATAATCTGGTATTATGAATATCAGTAGTAGATATGCATGTATACGAAGTTCTGTTAATTGTATGGCGTAATAACAGTATACAAATTCTGTTCTAATTGGATTAGAGTCATGAAAATTTGATTTAATATGATTAACTGGATTAGAGACATGAAAATTCTGTAATACAGATTGTAGTTAGAAAAAAAAAATCCGTGGTGCTTTGCCCCGATCCCGTCATTGGCCGATCGGCCAATGAGACCACCCACCGGTGACCGATCACCGGGACTACCGCTGTGGGGAGAGACCTCCCTTGACCCCCGGCGTAGCGCACGATGGTCGTGTCCCCAATTTGTTATATATTTTTCTTTAATTTTCTATAAACTGTTATATGCTTATTGTGATATGCATGGTGCACAGTTATGGCCTTTTGACCCATAGGTTAGTGGTTTTGGTTTTGAAATACGGCTTGCATGTCGTGCCTTTCTATAAATTCTAATGTAATATTCTCTTCTCATCTAAATCCCCTCGAATGTAACTCGAGGTTTCTTTATGTCATGTAATAATCTGTATTCGATGTCAAGATGGAGAACACGATGGAAAGATATGATGGAGAGGAGGCACATGCTTGAGGAAGATCCAAGGAAGATATTTATTTTAAGATCTTTTACCATCTTAGATTGACCTTCAATCTTTCATTATCTTGAAAAGATTGACAGTGGATTGGGCCATAACTGTGACACATTTAATTTTGCACTTTATTTATGCTTGTATGCGATATATGATATGATAAATAATGTGCATGCTTAATAAGATTAAAATTGGTGAGATCTAAATTTATTAATAAAATCCTCATTAAATTATTAAGTCTAAATCAGATGCTTTCCAATGAATAACACTCATCAAGACCTTGATCAATAGATGTAGGTTTGCCAAAGCAAAGTACCCTATTTATCTAGGTAAGATGCGATAGGATAATTGTGATATCCAAACCGTTAAAATCATTGGGCTTACTTAACTAAGTTATCTCAATAGGATTGTGGACTTAAAGGCATAGAGTTTGGTAGGTACCATTAGATGGACTAGAAACAATTGTTGTTTACCAAACTATCCAGGAGTTATATATGATATAATTGACAAAAGGGTTGTCTACCTAAATAATTGTGTTTTAAGAGATTATCCAAAGCTAACTTAGGGCATAATGAAATATGGATCTTGGCTCACTAGAAAGATTTAATGGAAAAATGTTTTCCGAATTAATGTTGAGGGCTATTAATTTGAATAAAATAGTGGGAGGTATATTTTGAATGTACTATTATCAATTACATAATATCAACTCTGCAACTTGACTTATTATTTTTTTGCACTTATAAATTGTAGATATCAATGGCAAACAACAACAATACAGGTAGTCTTTCACTAAGATCAGTCCTTGAGAAGGACAAGCTAAGTGGAATTAATTTCCTTGACTGGCATAGGAACTTGAGGATTGTCCTCAAATAAGTGCACAAGCTATATGTCATTGAAAAGCCCATTCCTGCAGCACCAGCTGATACTGCACCACGTGCGGAGCATAATGCTTACAAGAAGCATCAAGATCATGCTCTAGACATGAGTTGTCTCATGCTAGCAACCATGAACGCTGAGCTTCAGAAGCAACATGAGTTGATGGATGCTTATGAGATAATCGAGCATCTCAAGAAATTGTTCGAAGGGCATGCTCGACAGGAGAGGTATGATACAAGGCATTGTATCAGATCACCGCAAAATGGGTGAACGTGATCCAGTTGGTCCACATGTGCTAAAAAATGATTGGGTATATTTAGTACCTTGATAGGTTGGGTTTTCCAATCACTCCCGGAGGCCCAAACAGATCTTGTTTTGCAATCCTCAAACAAAAGCCTATTCTCAATTTGTCATGAATTATCTTATGAATGAAATTGTGAAACCCTCATCGAGTTGTTGAGCATGTTAAGAACGCGAGAACAACATGAAAAAGCAAGACCCGCTCCATATAATGATGGTGCAAAAGGGGAATGCTAAGGCAAAATGGAAAGGCAAGAAGAAGATAGGATCTAATTACGTGCCAAACCTAAATCCAAAACCAAACAGGGCTTTAAAACCTAAAGGTGGGGTGGCTAAAGAAGGTGATTGTCACTTTTGTGGAAAACCTGGACACTGGAAGAGGAATTGTCTTGCTTATTTGGAAGAAGTGAAGAAAAGGAAAGGAAGTGGGACTTCGATTCGGTGTATATATGTTATAGAAGTCAACTTGTCTACTTCTACATCATGGGTATTAGATCTCGGATGTGGTTCTCACATTTGTGTTAATGTGCATGAACTCCAAGAAGAGTAGGACTTTAACAAAAGGAGAGGTTGACCTACGTGTTGGGAATGGAGCAAGAGTTCTTTGCGGCCGTAGGAACTTATCATTTATCTTTGCCCTCCGGGCTAGTTTTAGAATTAGAAGATTGTTATTTTGTGCTGCTATAAAGCAAAAACATTATTTCGATTCTTGTTTGACAAGAAAGGTTTTTCATTTATAATAAAGAATAACCGT
Organism: Panax quinquefolius; assembly: GCA_020205615.1. Taxonomy (NCBI): domain Eukaryota; kingdom Viridiplantae; phylum Streptophyta; class Magnoliopsida; order Apiales; family Araliaceae; genus Panax; species Panax quinquefolius. The sequence continues at coordinate 72,957,097 of CM035158.1, forward strand.
TGTTCGTTTTACTTAAATGATATATGTTATGGTGTTGCACAATTGTTTAATGGTCTTTATATTCTTGATTTGGAAATGCTTATCTATAACATAAATACAAAATGATTTAAATCAAATGATTCAAATCCGACATATCTCTGGCACTGTCGTTTGGGCCATATAAATGAGAAACGCATATCAAAACTCCATAAAGATGGATTTTTGGATTCATTTGATTTTGAATCATATGAAAAATGCGAATCTTATTTATTAGGCAAGATGACTAAAGCCCCTTTCACTGGACACAGTGAACGGGCTAGCGATATATTGGGACTTATACATAGTGATGTATGTGGACCCATGAGTTCGTTAGCAAGAGGTAGGTTTTATTACTTCGTTACATTTACTGACGACTTCAGTAGATATGGATATGTGTATCTTATGAGACACAAATCCGAATCCTTTGAAAAGTTCAAAGAATTCAAGAATGAAGTTCAAAACCAATTTGACAAAAGCATAAAAGCCCTTCGATCCAATCGAGGAGGTGAATACTTAAGCCAAGACTTTGATGACCTTCTAAAGGAGTGTGGTATTATATCACAGCTCACTCCACCTGGAACACCACAATGGAATGGTGTGTCTGAGAGGAGGAATCGAACCTTGTTGGACATGGTACGATCAATGATGAGTCATGTAGATCTTCCAATAAGCTTCTAGGGTCTTGCCCTAGAGATAGCTGCATTCACACTTAACTGTGTTCCTACAAAGACGGTTCAGAAGACACCATATGAGATGTGGACTGGGAAACGTCCTAGTATGTCGTTCATGAAAATTTGGGGTTGCGAGGCGTTTGTAAAACGTCTGGATTCTGACAAGCTCGGACCCAAATCTGACAAATGTAATTTTGTGGGATACCCAAAAGAAATAAAAGGGTATTATTTCTACAAACCTTCTGAGAACAAAGTGTTTGTTGCTCGAACTGGTATTTTTCTAGAAAGAGAATTTGTCTCTAAAGGAAACAGTGGGAGGAAAGTAGAACTCGAAGAAATTCGAGAACCACAGAATATCATTGAACTCGAGTTGAACGCGAGCAGAAACCACAAGATGTTGTGGAAAGTGAACCTGCTCAAATTACACAAGGAATTCGTAGATCTGGTAGGACACGCCAGGAGCCCGAGAGATATTATGGATATCTTGTGACTCAAAATGGCGATGTGATGCTCATAGATCAGGATGAGCCAGCTTCCTACCAAGAAGCTATGAATGGACCAGATTCTAAGAGATGGCTTGAAGCCATGAGATCTGAAATGGACTCCATGTATACTAACCAAGTATGGACTTTGGTTGATCCACCCAAAGGGGTAAAACCAATCGGGTGCAAGTGGGTTTTCAAGAAGAAAACCGACATGGATGGTAATGTGCAAACCTACAAAGGTCGACTGGTAGCAAAAGGTTACAAACAAGTTCAAGGTGTTGACTATGATGAAACCTTCTCTCCAGTGGCAATGGTTAAATCCATCAGGATCTTACTTGCTATTACAGCCTTTTACGATTACGAAATCTGGCAGATGGATGTCAAAACTGCTTTCCTTAACGAAAATCTCCTTGAGGATGTGTACATGACACAACCTAAGGGATTTGTCAAGCCAAAGGATGCTGGAAAGGTATGTAAGCTGCAACGTTCCATTTATGGATTGAAGCAAGCCTCTCGGAGTTGGAATCTTTGATTTGATGAAGCAGTCAAAGAGTTTGGTTTTATTAAAAATGAAGATGAACCTTGTGTATATAAGAAGGTTAGTGGGAGTCATATTATATTCCTGATATTATATGTTGACAACATATTAATTATTGGGAATGACATTCCTTCATTACAGTTGTAAAAATATGGTTAGGAAAATGTTTCTCCATGAAAGATTTAGGCGATGCAGCCTACATTTTAGGTATCAAGATCTATCAAGATAGATCGAGGAAAATGCTCGGCCTAAGTCAGAGTACATATATTGATAAAGTGCTGAAACGGTTCAGCATGCAAGAGGCAAAGAGAGGACACTTACCCATGACTCATGGTGTAAAGATCTCTAAGGCCCAATGTCCTCAATCACAAGATGATGAGGAGCGTATGAGAAAGATCCCTTATGCTTCGGCAATTGGATCTATCATGTACGCAATGATATGTACTCGTCCAGATGTCTCGTATGCTTTGAGCATGACGAGCAGATACCAGTCAAATCCAGGTGAAGGTCACTGGACATCAGTCAAGAATATCCTCAAGTACCTAAAAAGGACTAAGGATTCATTCTTGGTATATGGAGGTGAAGACGAACTAGTAGTAAAGGGTTACATAGATGCTAGTTTCCAGACTGATAATGATGATTATAAGTCTCAGTCATGTTTTGTATTTTGCCTTAATGGTGGTGCTGTTAGCTGGAAGAGTTTGAAGCAAAAGACAGTAGCCGATTCTACAACAGAGGCTGAGTATATTGCTGCTTCTAGTGCGGCCAAGGAGGCTGTATGGATTAAAAAGTTCATCACTGAACTAGGTGGTGTTCCAACCATTGTTGATCCGGTTAAGCTATACTATGATAACAATGGAGCCATCAGACAAAGCTAAGGAACCCGGATCTCACCAACGATCCAAGCATATACTTAGGCGGTACCATCTCATCCGTGAAATCATTGATAGAGGAGATGTACATATAGGAAGAGTGCCAACAGATGATAATGTTGCAGATCCACTGACCAAGGCTTTGTTGCAGCAGAAGCACGACGGTCACACTAGTTCCATGAGTATTAGATACATGAGTGATTGGCTCTAGTGCAAGTGGGAGACTGTTAGAGTTTATGCCCTAGAGGCCGATTATTTGATATAATTGCTTAACGTTATGAAATTAGGTTTTGATTGAATAAATGAATGATTTTATTATGGTTTTATTTACTGTGTTATATAAATGTTAACATAATAAAAATCCTTAGAATAGTGATACAAATTATATAGTTTCATAAAGGTTCCTTTGGTGGCTAGTACTGCAAGTCCCTCTTATTGCAGAATCGTTCGACGGTTCGTGCGGCGTTCGTGTGGATACCATAGAGACGTAGTTTCGTGAGGAATTGCGTTAAGGATTCAAGCGCATCAATTTCAGATTCGGTATAATCTCTAGACAACTGAGTTAATTGTTTTTCGCATGGATCCTATTTTTGGGTTTTGGAAATTGCTTTGAATTATTTTATTTCCGCTGCGTTCTTGTGCCGAAATCCCTATATATATACCATCATGGCATGAAAGGATTGATTCCTTAGCTTCTTACAGTTATGGTTCTTTAATAATCGTTCTGTTTTGAAGCGACTTTAAATTCCTGGTTTCTGTAATCTTTGTTAAAAAAATTGGTTTTTGTCCTTTTAAGCTCAAAATGATTAATTATCATCATATTGATATATAGTTCATGTAAAGTCAGCTTCTTTTAATTAATGTGAGGTGGGTTGTCCTCAGATGTGACTTATAAGAATGATAAACTTAACATGGGTACAATTGTGAGAAGTGAAAGTTACACCATACTGGAAGTGAATTGAGAAGTGAGTTTGGTATTTTGGTCATGGGTAACAAACTTTGTGGTGTACATTGAAAAATTACGTTAGGGAAAAGGAATGACTGAAAACCAACATTGATTTTCTACAAGGAACAATATGGTAGCGTGTCGCGCTATGGCAATATTGGATTTATTTGACCACTGCCAGATATCTTGGACAAGGCTTTGTTGAGTATAATTACTTTGACTGCTCGATAATGACTAATGAAGTCTTTATCTAAACAACATCTATTGACGCTCGTTTTCTTTTGTTACAAATAAGGTGTTCTGCTACATGGACACCTTAGGAAGGCCATAATGATACTTTTAATTATTCTTGGTTGATTACAAGTTCAATCTACAAGAGGAATTGACATTTACAACATTTATTTTGTTCTTCTTGTTTGTAGTCAATATTGTTTAGGGAAGTATCTAAAAGCAGCTCCTTCGTCATGTTAACTTATTATTACTTTCAGTGCTAGTGTTTGTGTGTATCAAATTAGGATTTAGGACCTAAACTTATTTATTTGGGAAGCTAAATATTTTGAAAATAATTTTCATTGTTTACTAGTCACGGACTGCGATGAGATGCTTTTCAAGTATAGAGGGAGACAATTTGACTTTAGTTAATATATATCGCACTTCAGATGAGTTCTTGGATAAGAGAAAAATGGGGATCAATAAAGAGAAGGCTGAAAAAAAATCTAAAGAAGTGTTATAAGGAAAATTTCATCAATAGTCGCTCCCTATGGCACGCTCATGAAATTATCAGGTTTGCTTTTTTGGTTGAATGAGTTGGAAAGTAAAATTATGGAAAGCTGATCTATATGCTTGTTTGAACTTTAAATTTTGTTGTTTAATGTGATTTCGGAAATGAGTTATATCAACCAAGTTGAGATGGTTGCAAATGAATATTTATCTTTTGGACATAAAATGTGATATCTTAATGCAGCTTCTCTGCATATGTGAAATGATTAAAATCATAAATCTTTATAGATATGCTATTTGAAGTTATTTGATGTCATTACAGTTAAATCCTAGATAATGTTAAGCAAATGGGTCTTCATGTTGCTTCTTGTGGGGATGACATGCTTCAGTTCCACAGATGCATTGCTGCTTCCTTTTTCTTAAATGCAGGTTTGAAGCAGCCTAATGGCACATACATGTATTTGGTGTTCCTATGCCATCCTTAATTTTAAATTCATGTTGCAGCTACATAATATCTATATGGATACTTATCAATCTTAGCAAGGCACAATATTTTTTCTTATAACATCTACATTGTTGGTGGAACTCCATTTACAAATTCTTTTGTTGGTTTATATGTTATTAGTTTTAAACATGACAAGTTGCTTTGTAGAGTTATATATTATCATCATCAAAAAGGGGGAGAATGTTGATTTATAAGTTTTTATTTTAATGATGACAACATATATTTTGTATGGAGATGTTTTGTGATTTTCAGGTTATGGAATAATTATGCATGCATCAAGATTTCAAGTGGGTCTTCATGAAGAAATGTTGTTTAGAGTCACCACATGGTTAGGTCTATAGGATATCACCTAGGAAATCAAATGTAAGGATTTCTAGCTTGATTAATTAAATTCAAGGAAATTTTATTTTGCTGGAAATAATTTTAAAAAGGTTTCATGACCTTAAAATTCAAATCCTTTATGAAGCTATTTTTGGAAACCAAAACAATGGAGAAAATATTTAGCCATGTTTTCTAAATGTATTTTAATATCGCTAGGAGGATTGAGTAACTTAAAAACCTTGTAAGTTGATCTCGTGATTATTCTTCTATAGTTGGTTGATTTGATTTCTTGTGTTGATTCCCAAGTATAGAGTTTCCAAACCATATATACGAGTTATTGTGTCTACTTTTGATCCATCACAATTTGAGACAAAGTCCTTATGGTTATCTCAGGACTTTGTCTCATAATACAAATGAGAGTTTTTTTTAAGGATGTAATAATGTGATGTGTTCATCATTCAATATTTTCATCTCTCTTTAAAAAAAATGGAGGTCCTCCATCTTAATTTAATTGGATAAAAACTTAGTCCTTTAGTATGTTTCTTGTAGTTTTGTAAATCATAAAATTAGATAACTACATCGAAATTTTCTTATTATGAATACTTTTATTTGGTTTGGTCATATGATTTTTTTTCTTTGCAGAGATCTGAGCTTTAACAGGTTGACTAGCCAAATCCCAGATTCAATGGTGTCCTTGAACAAGATGAGCTTTTTGTAAGAAACTAATGCTTAAATATGTAAACTTATTAAAAATAAATTAATACCTAAATATGTACCATGGAAATCGTGCAACTGCTTTGGACTTGTGTACGTAATAGTTTTTTTTGTTCAAACTTGTTAGTTTTTCTTCATTTGCTTAATGCTCAAAGTGTGACACAGTATTATATATGAATTTAGGTATCTGAATAATAACTCATTAACCGAAGCTATACCCAGTTGGATTTCTAACAGCAAATATAATCATAGTGGCAAAACAGTGGTATGATTCTATAGAACCTAACAGTGGCATGTCCAAATATAATCAGAGTTGTCGAAACTAGATTAGGATCCACCTACATAATATATTGTAGTTATATAGTTTTCATAGTTTTGGCTGGCGTGATATTCACTAAAAAATGTGTTATTGGTATGATCCAACCACCTCCCCCCAAACACCCCCTTCTTCATACAAACCTGTTAACCTTATAGTCAGCTCTAGGTTGGTTGGTTAAAGTACTGCATGCATTACTATGCACTTACCGATACATCCAGCTTCGCATACATGGACGAAGATTCGTTGTTTGTGTATGTGAGACACTCCACTTTCTCGAAATTCAAGACCAACATAAAATCTCATGCTGATTTTTATACCTACCTATTTTGTTTTGTTTGTGTTTGGTTGAATTTGAATTGATGCTTACTAATGTGTACATGTAATGCTCTGCTGTCCTTTTGATTTCACTTTTTGGACTAATCGTGCTTCCCAATTTCTCTAAATTATATGATTTGATTTTGTTGTTCAAAACCTGGGTTGATCTAATATTAAACCTGCTATGTATTTTTTACTTTTTACGTATGGCGTGCGTGGTGTTCTTTGCATGGTTTGTCTATTTTTTTCTGAACACACTGTTACTATATTGAACGGATCACTTTAACTACTTGGTTGAAAACTTGAAATGAATTCCAATACCTACAATGTGAGTTATTGCAAAAATTTAGCCTACCACATGTTTGATCTATTTTTATGAAAAAGTTGTATCTTACACTAAGTCTATCGTGTGCAGTGATGCTCGGAAACCTGCATTAGGGGAGTGGACAGCTAGGGCTCAACTTTGAGACATGTTACATCTGTCAGTACGTTCCAGATTTTTTCTACATCAAGCTTATTTTTGTTGTTTTCTTTCATTTCTCCTTGGGTTTTAGTGTCATTTTTTAACAACTATGAATCAATTGAGGTATTTACTACTGATAGCTATATTTTTGTCTTTATCCTTCATTAATCTCTCTCTTAATATAAGTTCGCTAGTTTCATCTTTTCTTATTCCTCATCTTATTGAAATTGAATTTTGGTGTTTTTCTTACAGCATGAAGTTTACACGCCCAACCTTAATTTTCTTAAAGAAAATGATGATGAAGTGGATCTAACATGACACATTTTATTCCTTCTAATTTATTGTTATTCTTTCAATTTTCTTATGTTAGTTAATAAATTTTGTAGGTACTATGGTCCTTAGGAGACCAAGATACAGTAACAAATTTTGTAGTAATTGTAATTTGAGTATTATCTATTTATATGTGAAATATTGATTTTATTAGTTCTTTATACATTAGCTTATCAATTAGTTTGAAATAAATTTGATAATATTTATATTTACTTGAAAAATAAATTTTATATTTCTTATAGAGATTAATAATAATAATAATAAATACGAAATCATTATTTTAAAAATTAATTATAATTTGCAATGAATTTTAATTATTTACTAATTAATTTTTTATTTACAAATATATAATTTGTGAAGGAATTTTTCCCTCACTAATTTGAAGATACATTCTGAATTTATAATTACTGAAGGATAATTTCTCTAGTTAAATAAATTTGTTCTTCATAATATATTATTTGTGAGGGAATAAAGTTATTCACTAATTTCAAATAGTCCTTAAAATATTATTTATGAAGAAAACTAATCTTTCACTAAATAACAATATTCCATTACCAAATACAATTTGTGAATAAAAAAGTTATTCACAATATATCGTTCACAAAAAAATTTAGTTACTACTTAGTGAAGGATACCCAATTGCGAGGAGGTCTAATGCGAGCAATCGTGTGAAGGAAATATTTCTTCGCAATAAATCACTTGTGATTGATATAGTATGTCTTGTGAAAGATTTGTCCTTCACTAAAGGCCATTTTTGGTGTAGTGGTTTCTTAATTAATTTAGGTTTTTAATTACTTAGTACATTTCTAATTAGGTTTAAGATACACTAATTTGCATTAAACTTCCCAATTTAGCAATTAAGATTTACAATTTATAAATTAGGGTTTATAATATAAATATTAGGATTTTTAAAAAATTAATATTTCTAAATATTAATTAGGGTTCATAATAATTAGGGTTTCTAGTATTAGGGTTTTTAATTACTAATTATGGTTTTCCATAATTAGCGTTAAAACCAAAAATACAAATCATATAACACATAACATAGTGACTTAACAGATTTTGAAGTCTCGTTTGACTGCGAAACTAGGGTTTATCAGTAACACTAGGGTTTTATCAGGTTATAATGAAATTACTCCCCAGATTAACCTTACACACATAACATACATATTTATAGCACTAAAAAATAAAAATATAATTAATATTATATTATTATTCTCATTCCTTGATCAAAATCTAAAATTAGGGTTTGGATTCCATATATGATTTGTCTGTCATATATAACATTATTAATTAAATTAAATACTTAGCTTAATTAATCTGAAATAAATTTATATACTAAAATATTTATTGTAATAATTCTAATAATCATTTCATATATTATTTAAATAATATAAAATCATATTTTCATGAAAAATAATTAATAAAAACATTTTTATTGTACAATTAATTATTATAAGAATATAATTTATAATGATCAATAATTCTAAAATAAAATTATTTAAAATTATTCGTGTAATAAATAAATTTTTATTTATCACAAATATACATACACATTACCTGGCACATATCCTCACCTTTAAAATAATAATAATTAAATATTTATACGCAAAATTTTTGATTTAATTATATAGAAAATATCGGGTTATTACATTCACCCTCCCTTATAAAGATTTCGTCCCCGGAATCACCGTTTTAAAACCTATACATACCAGGGTACATAGCATACACAATCACTACAAGTAGATCTCGATCATAATTAATCAAACCGATCTTTAACTATTCAGCCAAAAAGCTTATCTATCTTCTTAAACAGAATTTGATTTCTAAAAGAACTCAAATTCCTCCTTCAAAATTTTTTTATAAAATAATTTAAAATATATATAAGAAAATCATATATAAGAAAATAAAAATTTAATCGAATAATACCTGGAGTTGCATTCTCGGCTGCTACCGACTCTTAAACAGTCATGATGAGGACTCTTACGGTTGATTCTGTTGAATTGTTTGTCAAAGTTGGTCCCATTGTCGCCAATGTCCTGCTTCCTTTTCCCATATTCGCATTCTTTGCCTCCCTTCTCCTTCTTGGACAGTCTTTCACCTTATGCTCCACTGATTCACAAATAAAACACCCACTATACGTTCTTGGATTGGGGAAGTTGCGAGAGATATGTCCCTCCTGTCCGCACTTGTAACACACAATCTTACCCTTTAAACATTCTCCCGAGTGATTCTTTTCACAATTCTTACACTGCATAACCTGATTCTTTCCACCTCCTGACCTATTTTCGGTATTCCCAAAATTATCTCCTTTCCTTTTTTTCAGTCCTATTACCATTACTCCCTTCTCCAATTCTAGCTTGATTTGTCTTCCACCAAAAATTTGCCTCCCCTTTCATCATATAGGTGGCAAAAGCTGTCTTTTGCCCCTCCATTATCCTAGCTATCACTAATGCTTCTACGGGGTCAGTTGATCCTCTAAATCCTGGCAATCTGATTGTCTTAAAGTCTTTGAAGCTTGTCGATCGATTATTTGGCTGATCTTCCGCGGCTGGTATTCCATTCTGCATAGCTTAAGCGACCATATTTGCCAAATTCTGTATCGGGTCTGGTTGTCCTCCAGCTTTGTTGACAAGTTCTTCTATCCTTGGGTTTTGTTTTCGTCTTGGCGGCATTATCATAAATTATTCCTTATTAACTTACATTCTAAACCTTATCGTATTCATATAACGCAAAATTTTCTACTCAAATAATCATGCACTCAAAATATTAGATTTTGAAAACTTGGTATACTGAGTTAACTAGTGATCAGATAAATAATTACTATCTTTATACAAATTCATAGCACTTGACATACCATAGCACATGCTTTAAACATTCGTTATCCCTTTGTGACTCAAAAGTCGGGAATCGCTGCCACAACTTACACAAAAGTTAAGAATATTACATTATACCCATATACCTATCATATACACATCATAGATTCATACATATTCAAGTAATACTAATACTACTTATCTCTTATGCCTTCACTAAAGATCAATTGCTTAGTATTTTATATATTCCCATTATCCTCAATAATCCATGAACACATAACTATACCATGTTCGTCAAGCCTACCACACATTATGGGTTCAGGAACTTACCACAATTATATGAGTTTAAGAACTTATCCTAGTCAGACCTTTGGCGTCCATTCGCTGAGGGGTTCAAAAATTTCATATAATTATGAGTCATAAACTTAACATAAGTATGAGTTTTAAGAACTCCAACTTAACCTTTTATTCTCTAACTATACTCTATCTATCAGTTATACTATCATTTCTGGGTCCGATACTACATTTTCCAAAATAACCACCTAATTGAGGTAGCTTTCAATGTGAGTCTCTATTTCAGCTATTGGCTTTGGCATTGGCTCGGTTATGGAGGTTGACTCCTTCTTTACGATCTGAAGGTATCCTAATCCTTTTCTATTTGACATCTTCACATAAACTATCTTGATTATCACATAATATATAAACACAGCAAATAATAGTTTTATATAAGTTATCTTTTATTTTGTTTTACGATGAATTTATTCAATTCATCTCCTCTTAAACTCTATTTGAGTTATTTGTATTTTCAACGTTTTCCTCTATCCTAAGGTTATAGCCTAAGGTCTATCCCACCTAAGGTTTCTAACCCTAAAGCTCTGATACCACGATGTAACGCCCCCAGATTCAGGTACTTAAAACCCGAATTCAGTGCTTTACGATACCATTTCTATGAGCGGAAATAATACTAATAATAATAACAATAATATAAATAACAAAATTAACTTATATTTATCAGAGTCTAATCCTAAGTACGCAACCTTTACTATAATTCTTTACATGATAGATAATACATATCATTTCCTTAATAAAGTCTAACTATTACAAAAGATACCAATAATCATATTCTGTTTGCTTTCCTTTTCACTTGTTCTTGTCTGAACCTTCGGGTTGATCATGCCTAGCTAAAAACATTTACATTTAAAGCAAGAATGAGCATTTGGGTGCCCAACAAGTAATAATAATTATAAATATAATTAGCTGAAAGAATTAAATGTTTTCTTTGTATATCACTTCTACAACAAATTAATAGTTGTGAACTAAACTGAACTGATAATAATAACATAACAATTCTATATCAAATTTTTAAAACTACGTATTGACTATAAATAGGGTTAAGTTGACATACTATGAACATTGTTTTCAATTTTTGAATAGGTTTAGCAGAACTTCATTCGCAAACCGTCATAATTTACGAGCGCGAGGGTGTACATCCCATGGCCCTGTATTGATCAATAATACATGAAAGAATGATATTACCGTTCACTCTGTCCGCCTTGGGCACATAAAAGTTTTCCCTTGTTCGGGATGTTCATACTTAGTCGGGAATCTGAACCAAAACAATTTGATTGTGTACAAAAAGGTTTTATCATATTCAACGATATTTCTAAATCTGTGTCTAGCTGATCAAATAGCTTAGATGACTTTTACTTACTGTATACATACTGGCAATCAATAAGTGTATATATATATATATATATATATATATATATCAACATATGATTAAATACAATGATTATCCAAGTGGGGACACTTGTATAACCCTAATTAGAAATTAACGAACAAAATAAATATCTGAATAATAATATAATACCATATTGATAATCAATGATCAGATATAATATATATTACAATAGGGTTAATAATCTGGTACAATAACAATATAATTCTAAAACTTTCTTACTCATGTCCATTGCATAAAGGAAATGTAAAGGTAAGATACTTGCATGGTCTGCTGCTTACAATACACAACTTAGTTTTATCTTTTATATCACAACCTATCATTAATAAGATCATTTTACCGATTAGAATAACATATCATAACACATAATACTGCTTATTGCAGCCAACACATAACCTAATCACATTGTCACACATGTTTCACAGTCGTTGGATCACAAATAAACACATATACAGACAAATTATATAAGTCTAGATCAATTTATGAAACCTGTCGGCGTACCGACAGCTTTATTGGATAATTATCGAGTCTAAGACTCAATCCTGTAGTTCAATATCCATTTAAATAATTTAAATATAAGTTATATTATTTTTCATAACCTTATAATAATTGTTTAATATTTATCATGATTTTTCAAACACCGGAATCATTATAAAATGATTTAAATATCAAATAATTCTATTATCATTAATATTTAATTAATATTAAACTATTAATGAAACCATTACCAAAATTTTAAAGTTATTTATAATAACTTAAAATACTTTTAAAACACTAATATTATCCTTAAATGATTTTTAAAATAATTAAAATCATTTTTAAATAATTATCATTAATATTTAAATATTAATGTACTATTCACTTAAATATTAAAAGTCATTTAGTATAACTTAAAATATTTTTAATTCATTTATACCCTTTTTAAATGATTTTTAAATTAATAAAATCATTTTTAAACTATTTATTTAATATAATTATTAAATAAACTTAATATTAAATTTACCTTTAAATATTGAAAGTTATATTTTATAACTTAAAATATTCTTAAACTTTTTTTTTTTATTTAAAATGATTTTTCTAATATTAAAATCATTTTCAAACTAATTTATTTAATAAAAATATTAAATAAATCTAATATCATTAATATTAAAATATTAATATTTTTCATGACAAAATATCAAAAGTTATATTTTATAACTTCAAATATTTTTATAACATTTAAATTATTTTCATATGATTTTTAAATCATTAATTCTATTTTTCATAATTTATTTAATATATTCAATAAATAACTTAATTATCATTAATATTAATTAATTATTAAAATTCATCACAAAATATTTAAAGTCATTAAAAATAACTTCAAATATTTTCTTATACCATAATATAATTTTAAATGATTTTTCAAGTATTAAAATTATTTTTAAATAATTTATTTAATATAATAATTAAATAAATTAAATACCTTTAATATCTCAAAAATATTAAATATTTATGAAATATATTAAAAAAAATTAAAAACTAATTTTCAGACTTTAAAATAATGTTTAATAATTTATTTTATATTTTTAATAATTAAAAACTAATTTTTCTATTTATTTAATAAAAATAATTAATTTTAGAAATAAACTGTTGCTAAAGACTGCCTATAGCAACAGAACCGTCGCTATAGGTGTTTTTCATGTGTTCTCATGATCCAATCGTATAGTTGGCATGTCATAGAGCATATATATAACAATAGATCAGCCCAACAACCTCATAAATTCCAGATTCAGCTTGGTCAAATGTTGTCATAAAAATGGTTGATAAATTTTCTGGAAATTCCAGAAAAACATGAAATGTTACCAGATGGTCTACTTTGACCATCCACTACATCCGATCTGATTGTTGTTTCAGAGATCTAAAGGCACGATTCTAGAATCCACATAACAGACTATAAATTGGATACAAAAACATCACTAAAACACACAAATACTATGACGCCCCCAAAATAGGTCTACACAACCCATCTTGGGTCGCCAGAAAATACACTACTGACAACTTCATTTATACAACCGTCGTGCAAAATACGACGACTCACATACTGTGAGTTTCAATACAAATATTGTTACGTATATAATACGACAATATTCATATTTAAATTATTACAATGTCATATAAAGTACAACAAATATATCAAGTCCCCGAAGGGACACAAGAAGATTTATGTCCTCCTCATTCTAATGGAGTGCACTTTTGACGCTTCCAAATTCTGATTCGCCTCACCCTATTGTTGTTCACCAAAATTAAATATTAAATGATGTAAAAAACATGTCACACACATTTTAAGTTCTCAGTACAATTATTATACCACACCATTTCATAATTTGATTAGGACTGCGACAAATTCGTAACACCACTTTATACCCATGTTCTCTCTGCTAGTCCCAGCTACATTTTTATTACCTGAAAGGGTGGTGAAGTAAAAGGGTGAGCACAAATAGCCCAGTAAAGAATATCATGACTTAAGATAATTACATTATCAATAGCCTTCAACAATAATAAATCAGAGATTTAGAACATATGGTAGAAGATAAAAGTTTCTAACCATATAATAGCAACGGAATCAACAATTCATTAGAAGAGTCAAGTAGAACGTAATGTCTACTATCTCCTCCAGATTAAAAGTCCATCATTAATATTTTATTCTTGTAATACTCATTAACAGTTCTTTGTTATACCCAAGACAAAGAGAACTCTCATCACCTGTCTTCACCTAAACCACCACAGATTATAATATAATCACAATTCATATTTATAATCAAGTAAATCAACTGTCCAACTTTGCACTACATGCCAAAAGATATACAACAGGTAAAACCAATAACCAACAATCCATCTTTGTACTACAGGCTAAAGATATACAACTGTAAAACCAATAACCAACCGTCCATCTTTGCACTACAGGCCAAAGATATACAACTGTAAAACCAATAACCAACAGTCCATCTTTGCACCACAGGCCAAATATATACAACTATAAAACCAATAACCAACAGTTCATCTTTGAACTACAGGCCAAAGATATACAACTCTAAAACCAATAATGCTGAGACTCAGCTTAATAGTATCACGACCACGAATTATCCATGCACTACGGGCCAAGGATATTCGTGTTTTCATCAACGGTCATGATTATACCGAATAATCCTAGTCATAATCATACGAAGTCCATCTATGCACTACAGACCATAGAAGACTTTCAACACAATATAAGCATGAAAAAGATGACAATGATATATATATTGAATAAACATAAATTGTAAGACCCCAGTTTTTATGAATAAAGATAATTTTTCTATAAATATCATTTTTGAATATTATGGAATAAATTTTATATAATTTTATAGTTGTGGGTAATATTTATAAATTTTACAATGAATGCAAGTTGTCATATTATATTCGATTAGTCGAGAAATATTCTTTTTGTCAGGGAATATTCGTACGATGATACAATCATTGGTGGACCCCACAACAGAATTATTGTCGGATTGAGAAAACGACAAAAATATTTTATGAAAATAACGGCGGAAGTTTTACCGTTAATACTGTTGAACTACTCGGTAGTAAAAGTACAGTAATACGCGTGGTTGCATAGTAGCACATGGTATTGATTATTAAGGCTTACGTGATAAGTCACTCAGTTTTGTTTTATTAGTATTATTAACGTAATAAAACAGAAAAAAAAATTTATATAAAACAGAATACTTTTATAAAGTTATTCGTAGTAAAATCTTTTTATATAAAACAAAATACTTTTATAAAGTTATCTATTTTATTAGACAATAATTAGAATATATTATATTTTATTATGCATAGTGTTTGCATAATGCATGCATAGTGTTTGCATAGTAAAATCTTTTATAAAGTTATTCGTTTTATTAGATTATAAATAGAATATATTATATTTTATTTAAAAGATTTTGCTTTAAATATGGACCGTCGATTAAAGTAAATCAATCTGACCGCTTCATGAGTGAGTTAGTTACTATCTGATCCATTTCTCTATAAATAGAAGCTCATTCCTTCATTATTTTCTTACGAATTCATTGAAACTCTAGAGAGAAAAATTATAGAGAGAAAGAAGAAAAGTATTCTACTACTTCACTACTCCGATATCAAGTTTCTTTTACTACGGTGGGTATTATTATTTTCATATTCATGAAGAGAACTTCATTATTCCATTCTTTATTATTCTCATTGGAATAACTCAGTATATCTGTGATCTACCCTATACTTGGTGATTTCGTTGTTTACTCATTCTTTATTATTCTCTGTTGGAACATCCTGCTCACATGCGTTTTACTGGCGGGACCGGTTCCGCCTTTTATTATTCTGTTGGAATATCTTGTTTGTGCGTTTTACGCCGGACCTGATTCCATTATTTATTATTCTGTTGGAATAACCTGTCTATGTGAAATACCGCATGCATGGTGATTTCTGTTGTTATTCCATTCTTTATTATTCTATTGGAATATCCTGTCGGTGCGTATTACGCGTGACCTGGTTTCGTTATTTATTATTCAATTGGAATAACCTGTCTATACGAAGTACTGCATGCATGGTGATTTTTTTTTTTATTCCATTCTTTAATATACTCAGTTGGTTAAAGTTTTGACTTTTATACTCCATGAAATTAGTGGAATATCCTTGATATTTGCGCTTCATCCAGTATCTTTTCATGGAAATATTCTTCTGAGCATTCTCGAATTTTACTCTACAAAGAAGTATCATGTTGACAATTTGGACGTTATTAGTTCCTGAATAAATTAATTCGTGAACTTGTTTTATTGAATTCTTATATCATTGTCATCATCCTTATGTTTATATTTTTTTTTGAAAGTCATCCAGTATTCAGTAGTGCATAGATGGACTTGGTATGATTATGACAAGGGATTATTCGGTGTAATCATGACCGTAATGTTATAAATGATGTGATAAAAGTCCTCATTGGCCCGTAGTCCATTGATGGACAGTTGTTGGCATGATTATGACCATTGATGAATACACAAATATCCTTGGCCCGTAGTGCATGGATAGTTTGTGGTCGTAATACTAATGGATATCCTTGGCCGTAGTGCAAGGATGATGTGAATTATTTAATAAGCTGAGTCCCAGCGATAAAATTGATGAAAAACTTTTTAAATCATAAAAGATAGTAGATTTTATTCTCTACTTGACTCTTTTAATGGATTGCTTGATCCGCTGCAGTTAAACTTGATGTCTATTATATTTTATCAGTTTAACATTGTTGAAGACTAATGATAATTTATTCTGCATTATCTTAGTCATAATATTTCTTACTGGGCTAATTGAGCTCACCCTTTCTTTCACTGTTCTCTTCAGGAAATGAGAACGTAGTGGACTAGTCGGGGAACGGAGTGATGGTCTGGATGATAGTATTAGCTAGTAGTCCTCACTATTCTGTTAAACAGTGTGACAATAAATGTAATGAGGACTTATTCTGAGAGTGAATATTGTCTAGAAGACAATATTTGTATTAATACTCACAGCTCTCTTGTTGTATTTTAAAGATTGTATTTGTATTTTGTACCATGTATTTGGCGACCCAGAATAGGTGATGTATACCTATTTTGGGGGCGTCACATAAATCATCAAAATAATAAGATAACATAGATCTTATTGATTTTCAACTTAATTATCCAGAGTCCAAATTGATAACATAATAATAGATGAAGCACAAACTATTAAGGATATTCTAATCCTTTCAGGACTTTTCACCATTTAATGATAAACTGAATAAACGAATAATAATATCTTACCATAATATGGAATATAAAAGAAAATGATATTTTTTCTACCATAAAAAAATACCCTCTTACCGCAATAATGACCTCCCTTACCTTAGCATGTGACTTGATTCTGCTTTCTGCGAAATTGATCAACTTAAACAATGCTTGCATTCCTTATCTACACTTGGAGTAACATTACACTTAATAGAAATACTCACAATATTATACTCACAATATAGTAGTAAAAGAATTCTATATTTTTAGTGTAGTGATGGTGTGTGTTTAGTTGTTCAACCAGGCAACCTATTTATACTAAAAATTTAGTAAACAACTAGCACACCCGCTTTGACAAAATAACCAAATGAGGTATATAATAATGGTAGTGGTGGAATTTATGGTCTCATAGAGTAAATTAAACCAACTTGTACCCGTTTTAATAAAATTTGTTCAATAATAGAGTTGTGGTCCATACTACTTTAGAAAAAGTAGAGTATCGGCAAGTCCTGTCAAACTTACTTTTGTAAAAAGAAAATAATTGAACAAACATCTGTATATCATTTTTATCTTTAATCAACACCCTTTTCAATCCTTGAACCATTATTCACAATTATTAACATAGACTCTCAATACTGCCAACTGGTTTAATTATATAATATCAAATAATATGATTTACTGTGTAATAACTACTATGGCAATTATTGAAATAAATAACGAGTGACTTCTTACGTAAGAATCAAATCAATGCCTTACTTATAAACAATTTAAATTCTATTAAAAATAAGGAACAACATCAAATCATAATTATCTCGAATAACATATACACCAACTAATAATTTATTATTCATTTAAGTTGTCTTTATTTATCGCATAATATCATTATAGTTAATAATGTTCATGTTTTACAACTTAGAACAACATCCTTTATCATCGAAAACATTACACGTTGTGTACGTGCATGCCCGACGTGCTCCGATTGCCTCTGAATGCATAATAGTCCCTAAAATCGCCATTTTAGGCCTTGCTACCGACCTCAAATCTCAAAACATAAAGAATAAATGTTTTAGTTCTACTCGTTATCTTTTCGAATCATCCTTAATCACCTCAATCGGAGTTTGTATGAAAAAATTATGCCCAATTTACTAAAGGATGTCCAGACAGACTTTGGCTTAACACTTGACCAGCGCCTAGGCACCCAAATTTGGCCTTGGGAAAGCTCCTAGGCGCCCAAGAACAGATTCTAAGTGTCGAGTCTAGTGCCTAGGCGCTCGACTTTTGGCACTTAAACTCCAATTTTTCAGATTTTGCAACTTTTGACACACATACTTCAAATCTTCATAACTTCTTCATCCGTTATCGGAATTAGTCCATTTTCGAGGCTATGGAAAGCTTGTAACATGCTCTACAAAACCCCCATGATTTTGTAATTTTTCAGATTCATTAATTATTCCGAAATTTGGCTCCAAAGTCCCCCAAGACTAAGTTTTTCATCGTTTAACATGTTTTACGAAAACTTTCACCACTATTTTGATTTAAATCATTTTTAGTACGTTCAAATTGGAATATTTCCATAACTTCTTAATCTATAGATCCTCCTCCTTATATTTTACACATAAATCAACCATCAACACTTTTACAAGTTTGATTTAAGTCCTCAACATAACTTTTGTTCATCCTCAAACATATGCCCAACTTTTTGATCTTAAATTCTATTATGATATGGATTAAACATAAAATCTTTATCATATACTTCCTTATTAATTTGGATCCATCATGATCCCCTATAACCCAACTTTCAACAAATCAAACTCCTAGGAAAATTAAAGAGATGAAAAGTTTTGGTTTTACCTTTTGAGTTCTTATTCTACCTTCATGCTTCCATGGTTTCATCTTCTGCTTTATTTCTCTTTCCTCTCTCTATTGTCTCTTTCTTCTTCTGAACATGGCTACGGGAGGGAGCACGAGAGAATGAGAAGGAGTGTTGAAAATAAAGATGATGGTGTTTTTCTTTTTCTTCCTTTCTTCTTCTTCTTATTTCTCTTCTTCTTCTTTTCCTCTTCTCTTATTTCTTTGCAACTCTTCACGGGAGGTAATTGTGAGGAGTGAAGATGCTGAAGATTACCTTCTTAGGCTTAATTATTTCCAACACTAAGGCCCCATCTCTCCTTCTTTCCTCCTTAATTTCCAAGATGTCCCTTTCTTTGTTCCCCCATAATTTTCCACTCACAATTAGACATCAGCATTTAATCAAACGCCCACATGGGGCTGCTTGGAAGAATTAAATCCCTCTCCTCATTTATCCGATTAATTGTTCATTTTCCCAGTTATCAATTTAACATTTTACAATTTTAGAATAATAATTATAAAAAATTGAATACTTTCATTTCATAAAATTCGGGGTCTTACAATCTCCCCTCCTTATGAAATTTCGCCCTCGAAATTTACGTACGTACCTGGAATTCTGAAGAGATAAGAATTTCAAATTCTAGCTCCCAGGCTACTTCCTCTGTCTCATGGTTCATACATTGTTCATTTCCTATATTTCAGATATCATTCTAGAATACAACTTCAAAACAAAGGTTAATTGACATATCACAATTTGTCAGCTAATTAAGTAACAAAAATTCGGCTTAGGTAGGACACACACTAGTGAAGGATTTTACTCGACTCTTTCCTCCTAGTTCTAATCCCGGATCTCCGCCAGAGATCATATCCCTAAGCTTTGATACCAAATGTGACGCCCCCAAAATAGGTCCACACAACCCATCTTGGGTTGCCAGAAAATACACTACTGACAACTTCATTTATACAACTGTCGTGCAAAATACGACGACTCATATACTATGAGTTTCAATAAAAATATTGTTACGTATATAATACGACAATATTTATATTTCAATTATTACAACGCCATATAAAGTACAGCAGCAAATATATCAAGTCCCCGAAAAAACACGAGAAGATTTATGTTCTCCTCATTCTAATGGAGTGCACCTTTGATGCTTCCAAATTTTGATTCGCCTCACCCATTGTTGTTCACCAAAATTAAATATTAAATGATGTATAAAACATGTCACACACATTTTAAGTTCTCAGTACAATTATTATAGCACACCATTTCATAATTTGATTAGGACTGCGACTAATTCGTAACACCACTTTATACCCACGTTCTCTCTGCTAGTCCCAGCTACATTTTTATTACCTAAAAGGATGGTGAAGTAAAAGGGTGAGCACAAATAGCCCAGTAAAGAATATCATGACTTAAGATAATTACATTATTAATAGCCTTCAACAATAATAAATCAGAGATTTAGAACATATGGTAGAAGATAAAAGTTTCCAACCATAATAGCAGCGGAATCAACAATCCATTAGAAGAGTCAAGTAGAACGTAATGTCTACTATCTCCTCTAGATTAAAAGTCCATCGTTAATATTTCATTCCTGTAATACTCATTAACAGTTCTTTTTTATACCCAAGACAAAGAGAACTCTCATCACCTATCTTCACCTGAACCACCATAGATTATAATTAAATCACAATTCATATTTATAATCAAGTAAATCAACAGTCCAACTTTGCACTACATGACAAAGATATAAAACTGTAAAACCAATAACCAACAGTCCATCTTTGCACTACAGGCCAAAGATATACAATTGTAAAACCAATAACCAACCGTCCATCTTTACACTACAGGCCAAAGATATACAACTGTAAAACCAATAACCAACAGTCCATCTTTGCACTACAGGCCAGAGATATACAACTGTAAAACCAATAACCAACAGTCCATTTTTGCACTACATGCCAAAGATATACAACTGTAAAACCAATAATGCTGAGACTCAGCTTAATAGTATCACGACAATGAATTATCCATGCACTATGGGCCAAGGATATTCGTGTTTTCATCAACGGTCATGATTATAACGAATAATCCTGGTCATAATAATACCAAGTCCATCTATGCACTACAGACCATAGATGACTTTCAACACAACATAAGCATGAGAATGATGACAATGATATATATAATGAATAAACATAAATCATCAAAATAATAAGATAACATAGATCTTATTGATTTTCAACTTAATTATGTAGAGACCAAATTGATAACATAATAATAGATGAAGCACAAACTATTAAGGATATTTTAATCCTTTCAGGACTTTTCACCATTTAATGATAAACTGAATAAACGAATAATAATATCTTACCATAATATGGAGTATAAAAGAAAATGATATTCTTTCTATCATAAAAAATTTTCTCAATGTAAAAAGAGAAGTTTATAAAACTTGCTCAAAGAAAGTTTAAGCACTTGCACAATTATAAAAGTAGAGTTAGAGAACTTGCCTCGTGCGTAGGTTAAACAATCACTACTCACCTTCACCATAAGTCCTATACATACCATATGTATTGACAATACACATTAGTTATACTAACATTGGATTCATATAGCTCACTAACAAAATCGCATCTTTTCATGAACATCACTATTTAGCTTTATTACAACTACTTAAGTGATCATGTCATTGCACCATATACACATTAACAACTTGATACAACATCCTATTACATGTCTAACATGTTATCATTAGGTTATACTAATACACAAAGGATTGCACTTGCATTCGCACATCCCGACGCCCTCCGATTGGCTCCAAATACATAATAGTCCTAAATATGGCCATTTTGACCCTTCATAATGATTTCAAATTGACAACCTTAAAGAATAAAAGTTATAGGCCTGTTCGTTCTTGTTCCGAATCATCTTGAATCGCATCAATCAGAGTTTCTATGAAGAAGTTATGCCCATTTTAGTAAACTATGTTCTGTTAAAAAAAAATTATACTTTGGCTTAGCAGAATACCCCGGAGCGGGGGTTTTTACACTGGGGGGCCAGCCGGGGAGGGGGTCCCTTCTATGATTTGCGAATTTATGCTCTGTAACTCTACGGAAAGCCAAATTAGGCCTCCAAGCTCCTTTCTAACAACCATACCAACCTATCTAAGGTGTAATAGGTTTACAGAAACATAATCTAATGTTTTCTAACGCGTTTCTAGCCATCTAAACAACATAAACATCCAAATTACAACCATTAATTTTTACTATTTTTGCTAAAACTTCACTTTTTGTCATTTTCAGTGAAAATCATCACTGTGATTGTGTTTTTCAACCAAAATACTTAATTCAAAATACCTTGTTTATGTTTATTCATCCTCTTTCAAATTCAATAGTCAATTTATAAATTAAATAACTAATTAAACCTTAATTTACCTTTAAACTAAGTCATATTCATATATATATATATATATATATATATATATATATATTCATATAAACCCACTTTAATATGGTTTTCTTCACAAATTACATACATAACATGAATTCATTGACTCTACTCATATACAAACTCATAAAAATAGTTTCACAACAACTAATTTATCATATAAAGCTATATATAACAAATAATTCATCCTCTACAAAGATGTTACAAAGAATTTGGAAGAGAAAACTAAAACTTTAAAAATAAAAGAATTAAGATGATACCTTAGTTTTAGAAGATGATAACTTTCCCTTTGATCAACAATCTTCTTTTCCCCAATTCTTCTCTCAAAGCTTCTCTAGAATTCTCTCAAGTTTTCTCTCAATTTTCTTCTTCTCTTCTTTTTCTTCTTCTGAGTCTTTCTTCTCTATTCTAACTTACGTACTAGAATATAACGTATAATAATAATATAAGTATTAAGTATATAATATAATTTTAACTTTAACTGACATCGATTATAATTTTATTTGAAAATCAAAAGCCATAAGGCTTGTTTGGCTAGCTAACTAAAAATAACCCATTAAATCTTACACCTTGTTTGATAAACATATTTAAATTAAAGACTTAATATGCATTAAGCCTTGTTTGGCAAAACTGAATTAAACTCTTTTAATTTATTTTAATAACTCCTTTATAGAAGGTTATTTGTCACACTTTTATTTAATTAAATTTTTAATAATCAATTTAATTAATTCTAATAACAATTTATTAAATTACTTTAACACATAAATCAATACAACATAATTATAATTTTCTTTATAATTATAACTTTATTTAATCAACTAACACGTCATTTTAATTACAAATTCAAATTAAATATATAGTTCATTTAATCATTATAACTCTCTAATTTAATTATTAAATTAAATTAGTATATTATCTCAAACAATTAATTTTCTTAACTCCTTAATTATTTACTTAACAAATAATTCAATAAAGTAAATCAAATCAAATCAATTTAAACAAATATCTATTCAACGATAAACATATCCATTAAATATTTATATAATTCAATAAATATTTAAAATTACAATTTAAAATTCTGGATTGTTACATCCTTCCCTCTTTATAATGATTATGTCCCCAGAATCACAACTCAAACAAATCATTCGTCACATTCTTCCCTACTTACAAAGATTCTGTCCCCAGAATCGAAGACATAGATTAAACAAATAACTCAGAATAATTTTTGCATCATTTTAGCTTTGAGTTTCCACGTTGCCTCTTCGATATTGTGGTTTCTCCAAATCACCTTCACAGAAGGTATCACTTTATTTTTGAGCACTTGTTCTTTCCTGTCGACTATCTGGATAGGAATCTCTTCATAAGACAAATCTTTATCGAATTGCAATGGTTCGTACTCGATCACGTGCTTGTAATCGGGTTTATACGGTCGTAACACCGAAATGTGAAAAACATTATGAATTTTTTCCAACTCTGGAGGTAAAGCTACCTCATAAGCCACTTCCCCCACTCTTCGTAGTATCTGAGCTTTCCTTTCTTGCCAAAATGAATTTTCCCCTTCCAAGGAGAAACTTTTAGGAAAATGAAATTTCCCACTTCAAATTCGCGATTCTGCTTGTGTTGATCGATATACTTTTTCTGTCTATCTTGGGCTGCTACCAATCTTGTCCTGATGAGTTTGACAACTTTAGCAGTTTGTTGTACCAGTTCTGGTCCTAACAGTTGGCGTTCACCGACTTCATCCCAGCATAGTGGAGTTCTGCACTTTCTGCCGTATAACGCCTCGTACGGTGGCATACCAATGCTTGCGTGGTAACTGTTGTCGTATGCAAATTCCACCAATGATAGATGATCATCCCAATTTCCTTTGAAATCCATTATGCATGCTCTAAGCATATCTTCTAGCGTCTGGATCGTTCGTTCGCTTTGTCCATCGGTTTGCGGATGATATGTTATACTCATCTTCAGTTGCGTTCCCATGCATTCTTGAAGTTTCTTCCAAAAATTTGATGTGAAACTCGGATCTCTGTCAGATATAATTGACATCGGAACTCCATGTCTGGAGACGATCTCCTTAACGTATAGCTTTGCCAGCTGATCAAGATTAAATCTTATCTTTATTGGCAAAAAGTGTACAGATTTCGTCAATCTGTCCACTATCACCCATATCGCGTTATATCCTTTCTGAGTCGTTGGAAGACCTACCACAAAATCCATTGTGATATGTTCCCACTTCCATTCCAGTATTTCCAACGGTTGAAGTAATCTGCTTGGTCGTTGATGCTCGACCTTCACTTTCTGACATGTCAAACACTTTGCAACGCATTCTGCAACATCTCTTTTCATGCTCGGCCACCAGAAATGAAGCCGCAAATCTTGATACATTTTCGTACTTCCAGGATGAATCGAGTATCTTGAGCTATGAGCTTCCGTCAAGATGTCTTCTTTAATATCTTGTACTACTGGAACCCAAATTCGTCCCTCGAATCTTAGCATTCCCTCAGTATCGACCTTGTACTTTACTTTTTTACCCTCAACCACACTTTCCTTTATTTTTCTGCATTCTTCATCTTGTAGTTGTGCGTTCTTCACTTTGTTCACCAAAGTTGGACTAGCTTCTATCTGGAATAATTTTTCACCGGATTCTTCTGGAAATTTGATTTCTAGCTCTAGCCTTGCCATTGCTGAAATGAGCTCCTCCTTATCAGTTAACAACATCAACTTTTCTTTGCCTTTCCTACTCAAGGCATCTGCAACCACGTTAGCTTTCCCCGGATGATAAAAGATCTCACAATCGTAATCCTTTATCAATTCCATCGATCTCCTTTGCCGCATGTTCAGGTCTTTCTGTGTGAAAATATACTTCAGACTTTTATGGTCTGTGTAGATCTCACATTTTTCCCCATAGAGATAGTGTCTCCATATCTTCAGAGCAAATACTACTGCCGCCAACTCTAAATCATGAGTCGGATACCCTTTCTCGTAGTCTTTTAGTTGCCTTGATGCATACGCAATAACCTTGCCGTTCTACATAAGGACACAACCCAATCCTTTGTGTGAAGCATCACTATACACCACAAAGTTTCCTATATTATTTGGTAACGACAACACAGGTGCCACACTTAACTTCTTTTTCAGTTCTTGAAAACTTTCTTCACACTTCTCCGTCCAAACAAATTTTACAGACTTTCTCGTCAAATTCATCAATAGAGTGGCAATCTTGGAAAAATCCTGAATAAACCATCTATAATAGCCTGCCAATCCTAAGAAACTTCTCACTTCTGATGGAGTTCTTAATTGTTCCCAATTTATCACAGCTTCAACTTTTGATGAATCTACCGAAATCCCATCCTTATCGATTACATGACCAAGAAATTGTACACATCCTAGCCAAAATTTACATTTAGAGAATTTCGCGTACAACTTTTCTTTTCTTAGCGTTTCCAGCGTCAGACGTAAGTGTTCCACGTGTTCCTCTTGAGTTTTAGAGTACACCAGAATATCATCGATAAATACCACCACAAACTTGTCTAAAAATGGTTTAAACACCATGTTCATCAAATCCATGAACGCTGCAGGGGCATTTGTCAAACCAAATGACATTACTAAAAATTCGTAATGTCCATACCGCGTTCGAAATGTCGTCTTCGGTACATCCTCCTTCCTTACTTTCAGTTGATGATACTCACTTCTCAAATCTATTTTCGAGAAATTTTTAGCACCCTTCAATTGATCGAACAAGTCATCTATTCTTGGCAATGGATATTTATTCTTAATAGTGACTTTGTTTAATTCTCTATAATCAATGCAAAGACGCATTGACCCATCCTTCTTCTTCACAAATAACACCGGTGCTCCCCACGGTGATACGCTTGGCTGAATGTACTTCTTATCTAATAGTTCTTGCAGTTGTACCATCAGTTCCTTCATCTCCACCGGAGCAATTCTGTACGAGGCCTTCGATATCGGAGCGATCCTTGCGCTAAGTCGATCACGAATTCAATCTCTCGGTCAGGCGGAAGTCCTGGCAAATCTTTAGGAAACACGTCTACGAATTCTCTAACCACTGTTATATCTTCCAATTTCACACCCTTCTCCTTTTGGGTATTGACTATGTAAGCTAAATACCCTACACAGCCCTGACTCAACAACTTCTTGGCCTGCATCATCGTCAAACATCTCATTTGTCTAGTCAATTTGTTACCATGAAAAACTACCTTTGACAGAGTCATAAGGTTTACACACTTCTTTTGGCAATCAATTATTTCTCCATAATTAAATAACCAATCCATTCCCAATATAACATCAAACTCTCTAAGCTTTATCGGGATTAAATCTACTTTCATAACATTACCCTTAATGTTCACCCTACAGTTCTTGTATACGAACCTAACAGAAATAACATCCATATTCGTAATTTCTATGTTTAAAGGGAAATTCAGCTCTTCTCTAGGTATTTCTAAATTCTTAGCAAAATCATCAGATATAAACGAGCAAGTAGCACCCGAATCAAATAATACATATGCATTTATATCATTGATTGAGATAATACTTGACACGACATCTTTTGATTGCACCGCGTCCTGCACCGTCATGTTGAAGGTTCTTGCTGTGGGCTTAGTTGTTGATGTTGGCCCAAAGAATAGTCAACAAGACCTCCACTAAAGATTTCCTTGTTTCCATTTGCCTCACTAGATCTCTTCTTAGGGCATTCACGAGCAAAGTGATCCTTGGACCCGCATGTGAAGCAAATGTTCTTCTTAGGTTGAGTGCAATTCGAGGCGATGTGACCTCCCTGGCCACAGTTGAAGCATACTCGTTTCCCCATCAAGCACACACCTTTTTGAAACTTTCTGCATGTAGCACATGCTTCGAACTTCTTATTTTGCTGGTTTCGTTGCTGATTTCCAGCTCCCCCATTTGCACTCCACTTCCTCTTTAAACTGTTGTTGCCATTTCCACCGTTACTACCTCCACCGTTCTTAATTTCACCTTCACTCTTCTTCTTCCTCTGCTCTTGGTTATGTTTTGTTACAGTCTTGCCTCCACTCTCAGCGAGAATTGCCTTCTCCATCACCGCTGCAAATGTTTTCAATCGAACAGGAGACCCTCTTGTCAACCGTGGCTTCATTCCTATTCAAACCTCTTTTGCCTTGCGTTCAATCAGGTGACGACTTGATATGGCACATACCTCGCCAACTCATTGAATCTTGCAAAGATACTCAGATATCTGAGCATAGTTCCCTTTGGCCCCAAAATCGCACTTCTAGCTGACTCTTCGAACTCTTTGGAAAATAGGTCTCAGAGAATATTTCTTTGAACCTTTCCCAAGTCATAATCCCTTGACCTCCTCGGGTTTTATTAGCTTGCCACCAATAACTCGCCTCTGCTTTCAACATAAATGTTGCAAAAGCAGTCTTCTGGTTATCTTCTACCCTAGCAACATCAAAAACCTTCTCGATTTCCATGATCCAGGTCTGAGCCTCAACTGGATTCATGGTTCCACGGAATTCTGGTGGTCCAACCGCCTTGAAATCCTTAAACGTATTACCTTGATTCTGAGGTTGATTCTGCAAAGCACCCGTCAGTAACGTCACTAGCTGCTGAACCGGGTTTCCTTCCACATTGTTGTTGTTGTTTTCCTCAGTGGTTCTCTGTCGTGGTGGTTGTCGTCTTGGAAGCATTTTCTATTAAAATACATCCATTAGATTCTATTCAACCCTTTAAGTATTATATTCTTAAATTGCACATCATAAGAGTTTATCACATAACACATAACACTTTGAATAAAACAATAACTTTTATTCATTCATCATCTTTTAAAAACATCAAAACAATAACATCACTGTTATTTACATTACTTTCCTGAACTATAACAGTTGCAGGACAACATCATCATTATCTATCCCATTGGTTATATCATACCCGGGATTTACAGATTATTTACTCCCTAACCACATATTCGGTATATTCCCTACAATGTCCTACTATGATACTGCGTAGCCTTACAACGCTCTTCTTCCATAATTCGGAACATTGTTCGGCGATCTAATATGTATGATGGTAGCATCTCAAACCGAATTGGATAGCCCATTACCCGATCCTGAGCTCGATTGATCACGGTGTTGAATACGTTGTTCATCTCTCCCATCTTCCTCCTCTTTGTTTGTGTGTCTCTCTCTGCCATTCCAGCTCGTTGATAAGCTTCATTGTACGCGTCTTCGGCACTTTCCCTCTTGATAGATTCTTCTTTCAACTTGTTCTTCAACTCTGCAATCTTCGCTATCATTCTCTCGTTCTCTCCTTCAGTGTGAACCAGCTTCTCTTCAACGCTGTTCAGTCGTTCTTCTCGATCCTGGATCTCGTCGTCTTTCTGTGCCATCGAGGTCTGTTGCTCAGCTACTATCTCCTATAACTCCTCGACGGTGTCTTGAAGTTCCACATTACGATCATACACCTCGTCGTACATACGGGCAGCTATCGAATTAAGTGGAAGCTCTTCCTCCTCGTCCTCCTCATCCCCCGACTGTGGCAGCTCAACAGGGTCCTCCTCATTCGTCTCTATCTCATCCTCCTCATCAGGTACTCTCTCCTGCTCAACTACTGTGATCGATGGAACTGTTTCCCGTGGCAGTAGTTGTTCCCAAATCACCTGAATATCTCGAAACTCCTCCTCTCTAGCCTGACTGGATCCTCCTACATTAGCCATCCTCTCAACCAAATTTTAAGTTTAATTACTAATCATTACTACTCGACACTCACGAGCACATAAGTTGTAATCACATAAACACAGAAGTATTTTATTATTTCTTCCTTAAAACTCGATAAAAGTTTATCACCACTATCTTTTCAAAGGTTATTTCCTAAGGCTTTTCCCCCACCTAAGGTTCATAACCTAAAGCTTTGCTACCAACCTGTGACACCCCCAAATCTAGGTACTTCATTCCCACAAGATTTGGTGCTCACTATCCATACATTTATACTATCTACCCAAATAAAGTAACATTTAAACCATAAATCCTCCCTTTAAATAGGGTTACATCATTAAATAAAAATTTTCCCAGGTTATCTAACCTTAAACATCATTCAAGTGCAGAAATAAAATTATTAAATCACATCATTAAGTAAAAATCTATCATCAAAGTAAAAAGTCTAACATCATATCAATAATCAAAATTACAAGTCTTCATCACTTGTACATTTTTCCCTTTCCTTTGCTAGTTGAAGGCTCATCTACCTTCTCAATTTTAGCTGCAATGAGTATATAAATATGCAAGAGTGAGCAAAATAATTGCTCACCGAATATAACAATGAATCAACGTAAGAATAATAATAATAATCGCCAACAATAAAGCTCATCAAAACTGAATGGTACTCTTAACGATGATAATCAGAAACTGGAATCCAAAATATGGAATATATCTAACTGAGGGTCATAAGACCATGAACTATGTCCGCAGTTGTGAGTAATCTTTCAACTCCAACTTTAACAGTCATAAGATTATAAGGACTCTTCGTACTTAGGGGGATCAGCCCTTCGTACAATGTATTGTGCACAAACATTTCAACGCTAAGCGTAAATTATCCTCTAATAATAATAGGGTTGTTCATCTCAGTATTTAGAGTACAAGTCCGCATCAAAGAAAGTTTGGTTTGGATAAGCATTCAAGGTAATTTGAAGTTTAACGAACATCAACTAGAGGACTAGTTGAATCAATAGTGTGAAATAACACAACAGTTGATCGATAATAACATAATATGGAACAATGAACAAGTGTAAACGAACTACCTATATCATGAACTCATGCTTAGAAATAACTACAAAGCATAAGTATTGAATGACAATAAACCTTGCTTGAATAATATTAAGCTAGGACTATGAATTATTGAATAGACATTAAGCAATAGCAAGCTGAAAATAAAGCTTGCTCATTATAAGAATGGCTTGTTGTCAAGTACATGAACTAAGATAATTCAACATTAGAAATTAGAATTCAAGAAAACTGCATTTATAGTACATGAAAGACAATAAAGAAACTTGTCTAACAATAAACAAGTTAGAACACATCAACAAATATTGGAATTCAAAAACTTGTTTGAATAAAGCTTAAGTCATAGCTAGCTTGTTCAAATAATGATTAAGAATACAAGAATTCGCTTAATGAAAGTTTAAAGTAAGAAACTTGCTCAACGTAAATGTAGAGTTATAAAACTTGCTCAATGTAAAAAGAGAAGTTTAGAAAACTTGCTCAAAGAAAGTTTAAGCACTTGCACAATTATAAAAGTAGAGTTAAAGAACTTGCCTCGTGCGTAGGTTAAACAATCACTACTCACGTTCACCACAAGTCCTAGACATACCATATGTATTCACAATACACATTAGTTACACTAACATTGGATTCATATAGCTCACTAACAAAATTGCATTTTTTCATGAACATCACTATTTAGCTTTATTACAACTACTTAAGTGATCATGCCATTACACCATATACACATTAACAACTTGATACAACATCCTATTACATGTCTAATATATTATCATTAGGTTATACTAATACACAAAGGATTGCACTTGCATTCTCGCATCCCGACGCCCTCCGATTGGCTCCAAATACACAACAGTCCTTAAGATGGCCATTTTTACCTTTCATAACGATTTTGAATTGAACACCATAAAGAATAAAGGTTATAAGACTATTCGTCCTCGTTCCGAATCATCTTGAATCGCATCAATCGGAGTTCGTATGAAGAAGTTATTCCCAGTTTAGTAAACTATGTTCTGTCAGATTTTTTTTTAAACTTTGGCTTAGCAGAATATTCCCCCTCCCTCCGGGTGGGGTTTTTACATCGGGGACTCACGGGGGTCCTTCTGCCATTTTGAATTCGCTTTGTAACTCTACGAAAAGCCAAATTAGGCCTCCAAGCTACTTTCTAACAACCATACCAACCTATCACTACTACAAAACAGTAAATAGACAACGCAGAAAAAACGTTGTGATTTCAGTCAGAAAAATATCGTGGTTAAGGGTGTCATCTATTTGACATCCTTACACAACGTTTTTAAAACGTTGTAGTTAAAGCACATTTCACAACATTTTTTAAGAAAAAAACGTTGTAGATTTGTTTTTCATAAATTAGCAGATGCTTAAAAACGTTGTAGAATGTATGATTCCACAACATTTTCTGAATAAAAACGTTGTAATTTAATATATCAGACAACGTTTAGACACTTTCACACAACGTTTTTAAAATGTTATAGATTAAAAAAAAAAAAAAAAAAATTGTATTTCACCTATATTACCAATACACCTGCAATATGCTAATGCCATGAAATATAGCTAAAATTACAAAGAATATTAATACCATACAATACGTTTACATCCCAATAATTCTTTGTAATGCCAATTACAAAGAATATTAATACCATACAATACGTTTTATATCTCAATAATGTCAAACTATCCATACACTTTTCTACACGCTAAAGGTACAATCAGCCTCAAGACAACATACCCCTACAATTTTTAGTTTCAGATTCTGACTTAAACAATTGCATAAAGAAACAGTAAATTAACTTGAAAGAAGAGGACAAAGCAAAAGGAACTTAAATCCAAAACCTCTAACTCGTCCTGTGAACCACTTTCAATGATCTGGCCATCTGTTGCACACCCATCATTCATAAACAACTCTGAATCTGCCTCACAAGAATCAGTCTGCGAAAATCTATGACTGTTCACTCCCAATAACGCTGCCTAGATACAAAAAGACCAAAGAGTCGTTGATTATAGGTTTGCACAGAGTAATTATAAATAGCATTAAAAAAATTTGTCACAGATGTTAAAGCCTCACGGTCAAGATTGCCCTCCAATTATAAATAGCATTAAAAACATTTGTCACAGATGTTAAAGCCTTTAAGTCTGCAACTATAGCCTATAGGTGCTTCTACATGTGCCAAAAAATAATTTTGACAAATATCATACATTGAGATTTGCTTCTGCCATTTTTTCAAATATGAGATGCCTTCTCGCTTGCAACTGCCGAAGCCAATTCTACTTTTCCCAACTCCTGCGTTGTCTTCAGTTCTAGTGCTGCAGCAGCTTCCTACAATTTCAAAGATTAAGAACTTGAACTTCTACGTTTTTAAATTTTGTTAGTGCAGAACAAACCTGTACCTTTTGTTCAAGCTCCATCATAAGTTTTTCTTCCAATTTTTCTTGGAGTGACTTGAGAGCAGCAGCTGCTTTCACTTTTTCTTTATTTAATTCCTGAAAATGGTTCATGAATTTTGATATTAGTGACAAGTTTAATTATAAAGTGTAATTTATTACAGGACAAAATTATTATTGGGTTCAAGAGATAGTTGGATCAGGAACAGATCTCACATATATCAAAATGTTTGTTTCAACTTTCAAGTAAGAGAAATAGTTCAAGTGGAAGTAGGAACTCATTCATTGATGTTTACAAATCCTAGAAAAAGAAGAACATGTAGAATCCTAAGTATCTGCGTATAAAGAGCCTCTGATCAAGCATCAAACTTTAAATACAGATTACTAGAGAAGGACAAGACTTGAACTTTTGATAAGATAGATTATCCTTCTATAAACAAGTATAAGACAGAATCTAAATCGGTGTTTTTCAAAAAGCAAGAAAATGAGCTACAATTTAATGTACACTTTCCTTCTCTTTTTCCATTTGATTTGGTGCGTGTGCATGGCGAAGTATATTGGCCAGTGTTTGCTTCACTGTTACCTAGTTATCTCACCCCAGGAAGAGAACAGCTATAAAGTGGTGACTCAATAAACTTTGTAGATTAACATGAAAGAGGTAGACTCATATAGCACAAGAATCAAGCAACAAAATGGGACATAGTTTCAATTTAAAAGTTCAGTAAACCAAACATAATCTTATTTGAAACAAAAGATGAAGCACATTACGTGCAATAAACAAGCATAGTTGAGATTAAAGAAAGTAACATAATCCAAAGAAGAGCAATCAACCTTATCCAATATTGCTTCTCTTTCAGCATACATAAGTTCCCTAGCCCTCGCATCCCTTAGTACCTTCTCAAACTTCTCCTAAATTAGTCAAGCAAAAATTATACGTAAACTAAATAAGACATCAGTAAATAAGTACTAAAAATAAATAAATCATGACTAGAAATCTGAAAGGTAAATATAGACAAAGTTAACAGAAATTTAAATGATATATTATTGGTAATTAATGAAGAATCCAAACCTTCATGATCCTCTTTTCTTCACCATATTTATGAGCATCTAACTCAGCTCGTCTCTTCTCAGCTGCATGAATGGCTTGTAAGAAATCATTAAGGACCAATTGTCCATCCTTGGTTATGTAAAAACCATTTGAATCTTTAGCTGCCCCATCCAAATCCTTTAGTTTCAAGAACTCATAAATTAAGTCATAAACAGTAGGCACTCATTTTTCAGTCAAGCATGAAAACTTAAATACACATGCACACAATATAGCATAAGTTCCTTCTACAAAACAACTTTTACTTCCTTTAACAACTTTTACAAAACCATACAAGAGTCTTAATTTACTAAATAAATGTGGTGAACAAAGGCATATTGGATATCTGATGAAAATTAAGTGACTATTCAGCGAATTCAAAGTGATGAGTATAGCTTATCAAATTCAAAAAATATTGGAACTCAGTGACTACAAGAGAAAACAGGTAAAAGAGCTTTTGAAGATGATGAACTTCAGTTTATCACAAGCTTGATGACATCAAGAGAAAGCAGTGGGCAAAAAGAAGCACGAATGTTGTGCAGTCGTGCAACCAATTTAAGTGAGCAATGTAGAGTCAAATAACATTGTATCTCCAAAGAAACACTGAAAAAAACAAAATACAACTATTCAGACATTGCTTTAAATTAAGATATGGAGTAAAGTGAATATTATCTGGACTCCTCATCATATCGCTTGTTGTAGTATAACTGCAGAGCACTCTTTCGTTTTTGTAGAAGTAACCACTTTTTGTCCAAGTCCAGGATGACCCAAAGTAACTGCAACAAAGCAAACATTCAATAACAACAAAAGATAAATAAAGACCTGGACACCAACAAATTGGCCACTTGTATTGACCTGGACAAAAGCCAAGCAAATTTCTAATAACAACAAAAGATAAATAAAGACCAAACAACAATCACACAAGTTTGAAATTCAAAGCTCACCGAGAAGAAAAGAAAAATAGGACAATCCAACTTTAAACTCTCCGCCATATACCTATGATAATCCCCCTTCATCTTCAATAACACTTAGAAGCTCCAAATTAGCTCCAAATATCGTAAAATTTCTAATTAAAACCTAAATTTTAGGGAAAATTAACAAGTAAAAAATTAAAACCTACTTTTTAGTGGAGGAGACAGAGAAACCACCACTGCTGCCACCGTAGCCACCACTATGAAACCTCCTTCATCGTCCTCGTGGAGTCTCGTCTTCTTCAGGGCTTCAATTTTGTCGGTAGCCCTTTCTCTCGCTCTGTAAACCTTCCCGTACGGGAGTGACCACGGAGTTTCCTGAGGGGTAACGACTTGGCGTTGAAGACTTGAACCAGACCTCCGGCGGCGAGTAGGCGTCCGTCCGAGCGGAAAGAGGCGGTTGTGGTTGTATCTTTCAAGGCGGAGATGGTGGCTTTGGGTGTTAGGCTTTCAGACGAGAAAATGGAGACGGTTGTGGAGTGAGTGAAGGCGAAGTGGTGAGGAGAAGTTGGCGAGAAGGGGAGAGAATTGGGTGGTAGTCGAAGTGGTGAGGAGAATTTGGCGAAAAGGAGAGAGAAGTGGGTGTTAGGTTTTCTATGTCTTGTTTTAATTTCAAAATTTTCAGTTTGGTGTTTTTTTTTTCGTGTTTTTTTTTGATAAACAATGTTTTAAAAAAAAACGTTATCTACTTAAAACAAAAAAAAAATTAAATTTAAATAGATAACGTTTTTATATATATATCTACAAAGTTTTTTTTAAAAAACGTTATAAAAAAAATATCACAATATTTTTATAAAAAAACGTTGTGGTTTAAGTGTTGTCTATTTGGTACTTTGTACTGGTGTATCTAAGGTGTAATAGGTTTACAGAAACATAATCTAATGTTTTCTAACGCGTTTTTAGTCATCTAAACAACATAAACATCCAAATTACAACCATTAATTTTCACTATTTTTTCTAAAACTTCACTTTTTGGCATTTTCAGTGAAAATCATCACTGTGATTGTGTTTTTCAACCAAAATAGTTAATTCAAAGTACCTTGTTTATGTTTATTCATCCTCTTTCAAATTCAATAGTCAATTTATAAACTAAATAACTAATTAAACCTTAATTTAACTTTAAACTAAGCCATATTCATATATATATATATATATATATATATATATATATATTCATATAAACCCACTTTAATATGGTTTTCTTCACAAATTACATACATAACATGAATTCATTCATTGACTCTACTCATATACAAACTCATGAAAACAGTTTCACAACAACTAATTTATCATATAAAACTATATATAACAAATAATTCATCCTCTACAAAGATGTTACGGAGAATTTTGGAAGAGAAAACTAAAACTTTATAAATAAAAGAATTAAGATGTTACCTTAGTTTAGAAGATGATAACTTTCTATTTGATCAACAATCTTCTTTTCGCCAATTCTTCTCTCAAAGCTTCTCTAGAATTCTCTCAAGTTTTCTCTCAATTTTCTTCTTCTCTTCTTTTTCTTCTTCTGAGTCTTTCTTCTCTATTCTAACTTACGTACTAGAATATAACGTATAATAATAATATAGGTATTAAGTATATAATATAATTATAACTTTAACTGACATCAATTATAATTTTATTTGAAAATCAAAAGCCATAAGGCTTGTTTGGCTAGCTAACTAAAAATAACCCATTAAATCTTACACCTTGTTTGGTAAACATATTTAAATTAAAGACTTAATATGCATTAAGTCTTGTTTTTAAAAAACCTAATTAAACTCCTTTAATTTATTTTAATAACTCCTTTATAGTAAGGTTATTTGTCACACTTTTATTTAATTAAATTTTTAATAATCAATTTAATTAATTCTAATAATAATTTATTAAATTACTTTAACACATAAATCAATACAACATAATTATAATTTTCTTTATAATTATAACGTTATTTAATCAACTAACACATCATTTTAATTATAAATTCAAATTAAATATAATAGTTCATTTAATCATTATAACTCTCTAATTTAATTATTAAATTAAATTAGTATATTATCTCATAACAATTAATTTTCTTAACTCCTTAATTATTTACTTAACAAATAATTCACCAAAGTAAATCAAATCAAATCAAATCAATTTAAACAAATATCTATTCAACGATAAACATATCCATTAAATATTTATATAATTCAATAAATATTTAAAATTATGGATTGTTACAATATACCTCCTTACTATTCATGAAGCTTCCCTTGGAACCTTCGTGCTTCCGTCTTGCGGAATTTGTCCGACAGTTCGAAAACTGTGATTCTCAGAATCCAAATATTTTTGGATATTTCATCTTTCATTTACCGATTAACTTTTATGTATTCTTCGGATCTCCGAAAAATTGAAAAACACATTTTGGTCTTAAGCGTTTTCCTTCATGTTTTCCCCTAACGTAGCTAAAAGAATGAAAAGTACATAACAATACTTTTCGTCGTTTTTATTTCGTCCGATTTCTGCACGTTTTTCGAGAAAAACTTTTATCAACTTACTTAACTTTTCACGATATATTATCGGCAAATCTTTCGACGGAATGTCATTTCGACATACTGAACTCTCGGAAAGGCTTAGGTTATTCAAACCCTAACCTTTAGGGTTTCGTCGGGTGAATAGAACTTATATCGTCTTTTTCCCTAGAAATATTTTGTTCCCGGAAAAATTTTATTTTTGTCTTGAAAATTCTTACTCGTTCAGTCTAGCTCGTAGCCAGAATCCTCCCGATTAATAATCATCCTAGGTTCTAGAACGATTAATAAACACATAACACAAAATAATATTAATAAAAATTCATTTTATTAATAACTAATTCTTTAAATCTTAAATTCTGGACAATCCGATTTTCCAGGTTGTCACAATTTCTATTATTTCTTCATCTTTTGACATTCATAGCGAAATTCCTCACTGTGAACTTGTAACGATCCGAAATTTCAAATTGTAATTTAAATATTTATTGAGTTATATAAATATTTATTTGATGTGTCTATTGTTGAATTGATAAAATAAATATTTTATTGATGTGATGGTTGTTAGTAAATATTTATGAATCTAAATTTGTTAGATTATATTCTAAATTAAATTAATTTATAATTTAGAGAATTGTAGTATAGTATGAGATGTTATATTGTTGTTTTGATTTAATAATTTAGATGGTATATTAGATTATTAAATAAAGTTATAATGAAAATTATAATTTTGTGATATTTGCTAGAATAATATATTTAATTAAAATGATAGGTGATTATAAAGTATAAACTAAAGTGTTTATGTAAATAAAAGTAAAGGAGTTTAATTTAGTTTTTGCCAAACAAGGCTTAATATATTAATTCTTTAAAATTTAAAGGGTTTTTGCCAAACAAGCCTTATGGGTTTTGAATTTCTTGTTTTTGAATTTAAATAAAATAAACAAATTAAATTAAAATAATAAATACAATATATTTATAATATATACGTTTATCTTAGTAACTGATGTTACTTAATATGAGTATTAAGATTATATCAGTTTTGTATTATATCATTACACATATCAGTTGATTTTTGGCTAAGTTTGAGAGCTTCAGAGAAAATTGAGAGAGAAGTTGTGAGGGAATTAAGAGAGAGTCTTAAGAATTTTCACAGCAAATTCCAGTGATTTTTTTAGCAAGGATTATCTTAGAAATTAAAGGTATGTTCCATAATCTCGATATTATAAGCATATTTATAAGTTTTACGACAATAATTTTCATACTCTGTGAATTTTATATGTTTAGAATTGATGTTTTCGAATTAGTTATGATGATTACATGTGTTTATGATGATTAAATATTATGTTTAAACAAAAATTGCATGCTAATTTCTATTTACAGTAGAAGAAAAGTTTTGACAATGTATGTTTGTGTGTATTTTTTTCATATAGCTCATGTAAGTACCATTTTTGATGGCCAATTCATATGTTAAACTATAAATTGAGACTTGTATATGTTAGTTTATTAAGAAACTAACATAACGTAATTCGAATGAAGTGATTTGGCCAAGTATAGAGATTACAGTGATGAATTTTGTAAAGGATGTCAAGAAAATTGAGTTTTTCATGAAAACATGAAAATTGGGAAATTAAAATAGTTTTAGTTGTTGTTAAATTGTGCTAAGTGGTTGAATATGTTAGCAATCATGTTTATGATAGTTATATATTTATTTTACGTGTTAATTTCACTGTTTGGTGGGTGAAATTTGTGTTTATTGGGCTAAAGTCGGCTACTGTTCATTAGCCTTCTCTGCGTCTGTCGTGCCGCCAGCAATAATTTGTCTTGATCCCAGACCTTTGTATAAGCATTGACTCCACGCCATACCCAGTTAGAGATTCTGACTTCTGCTACTGCTGCAGACTTGGGAAAGCATCATATCATGGTCTGAAATTATGTTAGCATGTTAAATGAGTAATGTGAAGGATAACATAACATAGTGAATTGTGGTTAGTAAGTTCAAAGTTGCAAAAATGATTAGTAAATCGAGAACGCATTATGTGATAACTTAGTATACACAATGAACGTTAAATAAGTGTTGCGAAGTAAAACACTTGGAATTTCTGAAATGTAAATTGTAATGAAAGACTTGTGCTTCAATGACAAGTTTAGATAGAAGTGTACATGTTTTGGTATGTTAGCATATCTAATAGGTATTGTGGTTCTAAAATTATGTGTAGGTGATCGTGAGTTTAATTTTATAGCTTACGCTCAAGGCAAGTTTCTAAACCCTATCTTTTTACATTAAGAAAGTTTTCTAGCTCTACACTTTCGTTGAGTTAGTTCTATTATTACATTGTGTAACTTTATTCTTTTGATTGAGCAAGTTTTTATCTTAATTGTTATTGAATAAGTCAATTGTTCTTAAAATTCATTCGAGCAAACTTCAACTCTAATGTTATTTGAAATTCTCATTTGATTGATTCATTCTAACTTGTTTATAGTTAAGCAAGTTTCTTAAGTTCTATTATTGTATAATGAACGTAGTTTTTGAACTCTCGTCTCTATTATTGAAATGTTTTAATTCTTTGCATGCGTTAATACCCTGTTGGGCAAGTTTTTAGTTTCCATCCCGTAATCAGATAATGTACGTTCTATAATTTCATTTCTAATGTTATAATACTCTAACCTTAGCTTATTTACTGTTCAAGCAAAGGTTAACCATTTTATTCATTTTGTTGAATACTTATGCACTATAGTTATTTCAAGCATGAGTTTACTATGTATAATCAGTTCATTTATAATTCTCAATTGTTCTATGTTATGTTTTTATTAAACATCTGTTGTGATTATCAAACACTATTGATTCAACTAGTCATCTAGTTGATGTTCTTTAAACGTCAAATTACCCTTGAAAGCTTATCCAAACTAAACTTTCTTTGGTGCGGACTTGTACTCTAAATACTGAGATGAACAACCCTAATATTAGGGGAAATTTACGCTTAGCGTTGAAATATTTATGCATAATACATTCTACGAAGGGCTGATCCCCCTAAGTAAGAGGAGTCCTTATAGTCTTATGACTGTTAAAGTTGGAGTTGAAAGATTACATGCAACTGTGGACATAGTTCATGGTCTTATGACCCTCAGTTAGATATATTCCATATTTTGGATTTCAATTTTTGATTATCATTGTTAGAGTACTATCCAGTTTTGATGAGCCTATTTGTTGGCAGTTATTATTGTTATTCTCCTCTTGATTCATTATTATATCCAGTGAGCAATTGTTTTGCTCACTCTTGCATATTTATATACTCATTGCAGCTAAAGTTGAGAAGGTAGATGAGCCTTCAACTAGTAAAGGAAAGGGAAAAAATGTACAAGTGATGCAGACTTGTAATTTTGTTTATTGTGATGGTCATAGACTTTTTAATAATGATGTAATGTAATAATTTTATTTCCGCACTTGAATGATGTTTAAAGGTTAGACAACCTGGGATGTTTTGAATTTAATAATGTAACCCTATTTAAAGGGAGGGTTATGGTTTAGATGTTATTTATTTGGGTAGATATTATGAATGTATGGATAGTTTTCACCAAATCTTGTGGGAATGAAGTACCTAGATTTGGGGGTGTCACAGGTTGGTATCAAAGCTTTAGGTTATGAACCTTAGGTGGGGAAAAGCCTTAGGAAGTAACCTTTGAAAAGATAGTGATGATAAACTCTTATTGAGTGGTTAAGAAAGAAGTAATAAAACACTTATATGCTTATGTGATTACAACTTATGCGCTCGTGAGTGTCGAGTAGTGATGATTAGTAATTAATACTTAAATTTTGGTTGACAGGATGGCTAATATAGGAGGGTGTAGTCAGGCTAGAGAGGAGGAGCCTCGAGATATTCGGGTGATTTGGGAACAACTACTGCCACGGAAAACAGTTCTGTCGATTACAGTATTTGAGCAAGAGAGAGTACCTGATGAGGAGGATGAGATAGAGACGGATGAGGAGGACCCCGTTGAGCTGCCACAGTCGGGGGATGAGGAGGACGAGGAGGAAGAGCTTCCACTTAATTCGATAGCTTCCCGTATGTACGACGAGGTGTATGATCGCAGTGTGGAACTTCAAGATACCGTCGAGGAGTTGCAGGAGATAGTAGCTGAACAACAAACCTCGATGGCACAGAAAGATGATGAGATCCAAGATCGAGAGGAACGTCTGATTAACATTGAAGAGAAATTGGTTCACACTGAAGGAGAGAACGAGCGAATGACAGCAGAGATTGCAGAGTTGAAGAACAAGTTGAAAGAAGAAGCTACGAAGAGGACAAGAACTGAAGACGCGTACGAGGAAGCTTATCAACGAGCCGGAATGGCAGAGAGAGATGCACAAGCAAAGAGGATGAAGATGGAAGAAATGAATAACGTATTCAACACCGTGATCAATCGAGCTCAAGATCGGGTCATGGGTTATCCAATTCAGTTTGAGACGCTGCCATCGTACATTCTAGATCGCCGAACAATGACTCGAATTATGGAAGAAGAGTGTCGTAAAGCTACATAGTATCTTAGTAGGACATTGTAGGGAATGTAATTGATATGTGATTAGAAAATAAATGAAATCTAAATCCCGGGTATGATATAACCAATGGGATAGATGATGATGATGTTGTCCTGCAACTGTTGTAGTTCAGGAAAGTAATGTAAATAGCAGTGATGCTATTGTTTTGATGTTTTTAAAAGATGATGAATGAATAAAAGTTATTATTTTATTCAAAGTTTTATGTGTTATGTGATAAACTTTTATGATGTGCAACTTAAGTATATAATACTTAAAAGGTTGAATAGAATCTATTGGATGTATTTTAGCAGAAAATGCCTCCAAGACGTCAACCACCATGACAGAGAACCACTGAAGAAAACAACAACAAGAATGTGGAAGGTAACCCAGTTCAACAGCTAGTGACGTTACTGACGGGTGCTTTGCAGAATCAACCTCAGAACCAAGGTACAACGTTTAAGGACTTCAAGGCGGTTGCACCACCAGAATTCCGTGGAACCATGAACCCGGTTGAGGCACAGACCTGGGCCATGGAGATGGAGAAAGTGTTCGATGTTGCGAGGGTATAAGATAACCAGAAGACTGCTTTTGCAACATTCACGTAGAAAGCAGAGGCGAGTTATTGGTGGCAAGCCAATAAAACCCAAGGAGGTCAAGGGATTATGACTTGGGAAAGGTTCAAAGAAATATTCTTTGAGACCTATTTTCCAGAGAGTTCGAAGAGTCAGCTAGAAATGCAGTTTTTGGAACTGAAGCAGGGAACGATGTCGGTCTTTGAGTATGCCGCAAGACGAACGCAAGGCAAAGAGGTTTGAACAAGGACTAAAGTCATGGTTGTACAGTGGAGTCTTCTTGTTCCAGTTGAAAACATTTGTAGCAGTGATGGAGAAGGCAATTCTAGCTGAGAGTGGAGGTGAGGCTGTAACAAAACATAACCAAGAGCAGAGGAAGAAGAAGAGTGAAGGTGAAGTTAAGAATGGTGGAGGTAGTAACGGTGGAAATGGTAACAACTATATGAAGAGGAAGTGGAATGTAAGTGTGGGAGCAGGAAATCAGCAAGGAAACCAGCAAAAGAAGAAGTTTAAAGTATGTGCTATATGCGGAAAGTTTCACAAGGGTGTGTGCTTGATGGGGAAATGAGTATGCTTCAACTTTAGCCAGGAGGGTCACATCTCCCCGAATTGCACTCAACCTAAGAAGAATGTTTGCTTCACGTGCGGGTTCTAGGATCACTTTGCTCGTGAATGCCCTAAGAAGAGATCTAGTGAGGCAAATTGAAGCAAGGGAAATGCTAGTGGAGGTGCGCTTACTATTACTAGGCCAACATCAACAAATAAGCCCACAACCAAAACATTCAACATGACGGTGCAGGACGTGGTGCAATCAAAAGATGTCGTGTCAGGTATTATCCATATCAATGATATAAATGCGTATGTATTGTTTGATTCGGGTGCTACTTGCTCGTTTATATCTGATGAATTTGCTAAGAGGTTAGAAATACCTTGTGAAGAGTTAAAATTTCCTTTAAACATAGAAATTGCGAATAGGGAAGTGATTCCTGTTAGGTCCGTATACAAGAACTGTAGGGTGAACATTAAGGGGAATGTTATGAAAGTAGATTTAATTCCGATAAAACTCAAAGAGTTCGATATTATTTTGGGAATGGATTGGCTATTCAATTATGGAGTGATAATTGATTGCCAAAAGAAGTGTGTAAACCTTATGACTCCGTCAAAGTTAGTTTTTCATGGTAGAAAATTGCCTAGACAAATGAGATGTCTGACGATGATGCAAGCCAAGAAGTTGTTGAGTCAAGGCTGTGTAGGGTATTTAGCTTACATAGTCGATACTTAAAAGGAGAAGGGTGTGGAATTGGAAGATATACCAGTGGTTAAAGAATTCATATACGTGTTTCCTGAAGATTTTCCAGGACTTTCGCCTGATCGAGAGATTGAATTCGTAATCAACCTAGTGCCAGGAACTACTCCGATATCGAAGGCCCCGTACAGAATGGCTCCGGTAGAGATGAAAGAACTGATGGTACAACTGCTAGAGTTGTTAGACAAGAAGTATATTCAGCCAAGCGTATCACCGTGGGGAGCACCGGTGTTATTCGTGAAGAAGAAGGATGGGTCAATGCGTCTTTGCATTAATTATAGGGAATTAAGCAAGGTCACTATTAAAAACAAATATCCATTGCCAAGAATAGATGATTTGTTTGATCAATTGAAGGGTGCTAGATATTTCTCAAAAATTGATTTGAGAAGTGGGTATCACCAATTGAAAGTAAGGAAGGAGGATGTACCGAAGACGGCATTCCGACCTCGCTATGGACATTATGAATTTTTAGTTTTTGAAC
The DNA here is from genome assembly GCA_020205615.1 of Panax quinquefolius. Taxonomy (NCBI): domain Eukaryota; kingdom Viridiplantae; phylum Streptophyta; class Magnoliopsida; order Apiales; family Araliaceae; genus Panax; species Panax quinquefolius. The sequence goes on from CM035158.1 coordinate 73,001,583, forward strand.
TCTCGTCTCTATTATTGAACTGTTTTAATTCTTTGCATGAGTTAATACCCTATTGGGCAAGTTTTTAGTTTCCAGTTGCTATCATATAATGTACGTTCTGTAATTTCATTTCTAATGTTATAATACTCTAACCTTAGCTTATTTACTGTTCAAGCAAAGGTTAACCATTTTATTCATTTTGTTGAATACTTATGCTCTATAGTTATTTCAAGCATGAGTTTAATATGTATAATCAGTTCATTTATGATTCTCAATTGTTCTATGTTATGTTGTTATTAAACATCTATTGTGATTATCAAACACTATTGATTCAACTAGTCCTCTAGTTAATGTTCGTTAAACTTCAAATTATCCTTGAAAGCTTATCCAAACCAAACTTTCTTTAGTGCGAACTTGTACTCTAAATACTGAGATGAACAACCCTAATATTAGGGGAAATTTACGCTTAGCATTGAAATGTTTGTGCATAATACATTGTACGAAGGGCTGATCCCCCTAAGTACGAGGAGTCCTTATAGTCTTATGACTGTTAAAGTTGGAGTTGAAAGATTACTTGCAACTGTGGACATAGTTCATGGTCTTATGATCCTCAGTTAGATATATTCCATATTTTGGATTTCAGTTTTTGATTATCATTGTTAGAGTACTATCCAGTTTTGATGAGACTATTCATTGGCAGTTATTATTGTGATTCTCCTGTTGATTCATTATTATATCTAGTGAGCAATTGTTTTGCTCACTCTTGCATATTTATATACTTATTGCAGCTAAAGTTGAGAAGGTAGATGAGCCTTCAACTAGCAAAGGAAAGGGAAAAATGTACAAGTGATGCAGACTTGTAATTTTGTTTATTGTGATGGTCATAGACTTTTTAATAATGATATAATGTAATAATTTTATTTCCGCACTTGAATGATGTTTAAAGTTTAGACAACCTGGGATGTTTTGAATTTAATAATGTAACCTATTTAAAGGGAGGGTTATGATTTAGTTGTTATTTATTTGGGTAGATAATATGAATGTATGGATAGTGAGCACCAAATCTTGTGGGAATGAAGTACCTAGATTTGGGGGTGTCACAAAACTCGTTTTACAACCAAAAAACAGTTAGTTTCAATTACTTTGTTTTCGTTTCTTCATGTATTTTCACAATCAATAGCTAGTTTATACATTATATTATGAATTAAACATCCCTTTTGACTTCAAAATAAGCCATATTCATATATATATTTCATTGTAAAATAACTTTCTCCATATATATCAAATATATAATCACAATTACTACATATATAACTTTTAAAGAGAACTTTTCATATAAAAGAAACTAGAACCTTAAAAGAAAACTAGAACTTTAGAAAAAAAGATTATACCTTTGCTAGAAGATAATAACACAACTTTTGATTACTACTCATTGTTCTTACAAAACTTTTTCTCTCAAACTCTCTCTAAAGCTCTCTTTTTTCTCTCTTCTTTCTTCGGTCTTCCTTCTTCCTTCTATTCTTTTACGTAATAGAAAATATAAATGATATATAACGTATAATATAATATGTATTAATCTATAATATATATATATATATATATATATAACAAAACTGAAATTTAAATTGACTTACAAATTTATTCAGAACATTAAGAAGAGAAGAAGAGGGGGTTGAGAGAGGCTAATAGCGGTGGAGGCTAAAGATTAGTCTAAGAAGGAAGTCAGAGTCTTTTCAAGTCTGCCCTAAATAACTAAGTTCAGTTTCCTTTTATAGAATAAGGAAAGAACTATTACAAAGTTACTATTACAAAAGTAAATGATTACAAACAAGATTTACTATTGATGAACAGTAAAACAGTGTTGACTTTTTTACTATTCATGGATGCGTCTGGAAACTTTTGACGCAGTGACCAAAACTTTTGACTTGGAGGATGCTTTCGGTGGAAAAGCAGGAACATACTCAAGTGGTAGAGGGTCGCTTTCATCAAGATCATCTTTGAAATTTGACCGTCATAGCGCGATGGCAGTGCATGTGACTGAAATGAGATGTCAGGCAAATTGGTCCTGAGCATCTTGTAAATCGATGGTGCTATATGGGTCATCATAATCACCATATTGACTGGGAGAAGCATTATTGGAGGAAGATGAAGAGCCCGTAGAGGCTTCTTCATGCAATTCATCAATTCTTTTATTTAGTGCTTGAGCAATTAACTTTAACTCTTTACCGGAACAATTCTTAAAATCAGAAATGTCACAGGAACAAGATGAACCAGCAGGACTGGCTTTAGACTCTTTTGGTTTTGACTCTTGACTAGAAGGCTCTTTAGTTGTAACTGGAAGAACCTTAAGAGGGACAGTGGGAAACTCTAACTGAACCTAACCAACAATTCTATTAATATCAAATTTATCCCACCATTTGATGAACCATTGACGGGAAACAAAGGGAAATGGATCAGTTGTGGGAGAAGCAAGGACACTGAATTCTTCACCAAGAGGATGGGTAACTTTAGTTGGAATCTTAATGTCATATTGCCATTTAAGAATCCAAGGAATCTTATACTTACTCATAAATTGAAGAATGACAAGGACACCTTCATATTTTGGATTATTTTTACTGTGGTTACAAAAATGACTGAGTTGGACTTTCAAGAGATCAGGAAGGAGGTTGTAAGTAGAACCAAACCTATCCCACCAGTGAGAGAACCAATAAGGGAATTGACTTTTGAATTTATAATCGAATTGAAGAAACCATGAATGACTATTTGACTCATTTTGATGAAGGAAAACTCTATACCATGCTTCCATGTAATCATAATAATTATTTTGATTAGAAAGCTGCATAAGATCAGAAGGATGTTTTCCCCAATCGGACATCAGAATAAACTGTTTAATATATAATGAATGATAAAGAACTTTGGATTTATCATTATTAGCATAAATAGGTTTAATAAAGATTGACTCGGTTTCAAAGAGGATATCCTTATAATACACTAGGGATTTATAAGGAGCAAGGGGCATGAAGTGCCACCCAGAGGGAAAGAACTGGGAGGCCAATTTGACTAGGTCATCATTATGTTTCATATGGGGTTCAATATGGAATAGGAAATTAGTCCATCTAAGCATGTACTCAGAAGGAGGATGACTGGGGTTCGAAAGGAAAGCCTTGGACTGAAAAGGGTCAACTGGAGTTGGGTTACTGGCTAAGGCTAAACTGTAGGGCTTGGGCATTGTCCCAAGGACGGTAAATTTGTTAGTGGTTTGATAGACTGGGTTTACTGGATGAGAAACCAAAGTTCCTCTTGGTTGAATGCTTGGGCCAGTAGGGTGACCCGGACCACGAGAGGATGATGCTCCTCTAACGCTCATTTTGGTTGAACAGTACCTGTATTAATGAATTCCCTAGTGAGAAAATCAGGAATTGAATTGTTACTGCCTTTAATATATTCAATCTCAAAATAAAAAATACTCAATAGGGCTTGCCATCTAGCAAAGGAATGTTTAGAGGCTATGTTTTCAACATCTTTTTCTAAAACATATTTTGCTGATTTGCAGTCAATGCGAACCAAAAACTTTTGATTTAATAAATCACTTTGAAATTTGTTAATACATAATAATAAAGAAAGTATTTCTTTTTTAATAGTACTGTAATTTAACTGTGTACTATTCCATGCACCGGAATGAAAATGAACAATTTGTTCAGGAGAATTGAGTGTTAACTTTTGCTTGAGAATGCCTCCGAATCCAATATCTGAGGCATCAGTTTCAACAATTTTAAATGCAGAATCGTTGGAAATACCAAGTCAGGGCAATGCCTTGACATATTTTTTAACTTGTTGGACGACAAAAGTATGGGTGTCAGTCCATGGGGGAGGATTGTCTTGCAAACGCTGAAAGAGAGGTTTGTAAATCTTCCTGAGGTTTTTGTAGAACTTGCCAATATAATTGAGCGAGCCCACAAACCTCTGTAGTTGGGTTTTATTGGTAATCTTATCTGGGAATTTGTCAGCAAATTGAATAGCTCTGTCAATAGGATGTATGAGTCCGCGATAAACATTTAAACTAAGAAACCGAACTTTAGCTTGAAACAAGCTGCATTTGGAAGGGGAAAGGACAAGTCCATTATCTTTAACTGTCTTGAAGAATGATTTCAAATGTATAATGTGTTCTTCAATAGATTTGGAAAAAAATGAGAATATCATCAATGTAGACGACAATAAAATGACTGAAAGGATTCAAGATGTCATTTAGAATATTCTGAAATTCACTAGAAGCATTTTTTAAGCCGAATGCTTGAACATTCCACTCGTAATGACCAAATGGAGTGGTGAAGGCTGTTTTGTACCTATCATCTGGGTGGATAGTAACTTGCCAGAAGCCAGATTTGAGGTCAAACTTACTGAAGATGGTGGCATCACTTAACCGGTTAATGAGGTCATCTTTATTAGGCAAGGGGTACCTAATCCATTCTAAGACCTTGTTTAATGGCTTGTAATTGATAACTAGATGGGGAACACCTTTCTCCTTTTCTGCTTCATTGTTAACAGAAAAGGCGGGACATGACCATTGGGATTTACTAGGTTTAATTAATCCTTTATTAAGGAGATCGTTAATTTTTTTTTACATAACTCCATTTGTTTATGATTCATTTGTATTGGCCTGGCCTTAGTAGGAATTAAATGTTCTTTGAATTCCTTAGCGTAGGGAAGCCTTACAACATGCTTCTTCCGATGCCAAAAGGCATTAGGAGAATCAGAACAAAGGTTGTCTTTTAAATAAGTTCTTAACTCTTCAATTTTTTCTTGAACTTCTTTATTCTGAAGTTGTTCTTCAATTCATTTGTACTTAATTTCTTCTTTTAAGAAATTCAAATGGGTAGATTTACAATTTAATAAATTTAATGATTTGGAAATGGATTCTTCTTGAATAAATTTTAAATATCTTTCTTTAGGTTTAATAAGAAATTTAAATGTTATTCTTTTTCCTAAATGTTTACAACTTAATCCTTCATTACTGGTAGTGAAAGGGTATAATAAATATATAAATGATAAACCTAATATGATCTTATCAGTAAGATTGCGTATTAAAATAAACGATGTTTTAAAACACATATTATCTTGAAAATTATAAATTTTAGGTAGTTTATATTTTATTTCCATTTGACTACCATTAGCCGAGTTTAATTTTTCATTAGTTTTCTTATAGTACTTGGTAGGGATCAAACCTTCTTGAATACAATTCAAATCCGCGCCTGTATCAACTAAGGCAGGAAGTTGTATTGAAAAGGTTTTATCAATGACCAAGTTAATAGAAATATACCATTTCTGAATGGTAATATTCTTAACTCTTTTAAGAGAAAGACCTTGAACAAAAAGATCTGCCTCTTCTTTAGTTCTTGAAGATTCTGGCTCATCGTGATCTTTATCACTAGAGGAGGAATCATGAACCTGAAGATCAGATTTCTTGTCATCAATTTCTTTTTTTAGATTAGAAACATCTAGCTTTAAATTAGAAATTTCTCTTTTTAGTTTATTAACTTCTTGATTTAATTCTGGAAGGGTGACTTCCTTAACTGGGGTTTTAAATCTTTCAAGGGTTTTATTAAGGCTAAATATTGGTTTTTCTTTAGCTTTAATAACCTTGTCTTTAACCTTAATGTCCTTAGTTAATAAATCTTTTAACTGTTTAGTATATTGAGCTTTAAGCTCAGGGTCTGAAATTTTACTAATTAATTCAATTAACAAAGAGCTTTCTTCATCATCTTTGGTAATTACATTTAGTCTTTTATTGCAACACTCTTCATTGCAGTTATCAGCACAAATAGTAACTTCTTCCTCGTCACTATCTGATTCATTGTTACTAGTACTGTTGTTAGAAGAATGAGGAATGTCAGAACCTTCGTCATTACTGGCGTTGTTCTCAATCCTTATTAACTCTAATAGCTGCTCAGTATCTTCACTAGAAACATTTAATTGAGATAATTTTTGTTTGATTTTGCACTCATTTTTGTAGTGCCCTTTCTGCTCACAATTGTGGCAAACAATTTTACTTTTATCAATTTTTTTAGATGAATCTCTATTGTATTTTTTATTAGTGGGTTTGGGTTTAGTATAATAATCATCTTGATTTTTATCTTTTTTATAACTGTGTTTATGACGCCTGTGACTTTTATGATGATCAATATGTTTATGTATTTTCTTCCTTCTTGAGGGAGCAACAGGGGGTAAACCATATTGTTTGCAGAAGGTTCGTAACTCATATTTAGCTTTTTTTCTTATCTTTCTAGCTTGTTTGGCTAATTTAAAATCAATACACATTTTTAATCCTATTTTTTGAATATAACTGATTATGTCACCATAAGTTAGGTTATCATAATCAATATATCCCAAATTTTGACTCAACTCTTCTCTAACTTTATGAGCAAATAATGAAGGTAAACTATTGACAAATTTTTCTTTCCAGAATGGTTTATTGCTATCATTTCGCAACATAACTCTAGAGGTAAAAACATCTTTGTACCATCTAAAATCACTTAGAGTGGGACAAGTGAGATTACTAAGCTGATCGTGAATTCTTTCAGTAATGTTGCTAGGAGTTCCAATAAAATGTTTTATTATGGTGAGTATTAAAATATTGACTCCGTAAGCGGACCAATGCCAACATCTTTGTCAAAGATGGGGTTGCCGTCATCATCTAACTGGATAACATGAACTATTGATAATCTAGTATCTTCAGTGAGATGTTTTTCCCACCAAGACCTGAGAATGCTAGTGAATCCACTAGATATTAACTCAGCTAATTTCTGGCTGAGACAGATTGTTGAATTTAGTAATATAGCTATTTGCTACCATGGACATGTGATTTAATTTGTTTAAAATCTCTTGTTCACTGAAACCATCTATGTTCCATTCGTAAATTTTATTGGATGAAACAGAGAACTGTTTATCTAGATTTCTCTCTTTGAATTGTAGATCCGGAGGAGTAGGTCTAGAATACCAATTCCTGGTTAAACTGGTGTTTTTAACTGTTAATTTGTTTAACTGATCATTAAAATCTGGTATGGAAACAATATCAGGATAATCTGATTGACTACTGTTTTCAATATCAGTTTCAACTTGATCAATAATAGCGATAGTACCGCTTGAAGTGGGTTCAGTTTTTAATTTTTTAAATAACTTATCAATAGATCGAACAAGATCGTTATCATTATTAGGTAAACCTAATTTACTTCTATTTTCTGGTAATTTTATCAAAGGATGTGCAATCTTTGAATCAGGTTTTTTAATACTGGTTTCTTCAAATTTTTCTTAAATTCTATCTAGCTGTCTTCCAACGGTTGCTAGACATTGATTACTAAAATTTAATTGTTCAATAATTTTTTTATCATCTTTATTACCATCTGAAATCCTAAAAGGACTGGCAACAACATACGTATTTTTATCTGGGAGAATGACAGTTTCTAGCGGGGGATGACTAGAAGAGACCTTCGATTTATCATCTTTAATCCATTGAGTTTTAGTAATAACATTACATTTACCTTGATATTGATCATACCAATCGTAAAAAGTAATGTTTATCTTTTCATTAATAATAAATTGCTTCCATCTGTTAACAACTTTATCTCGTTCCTTTTCAGATGGGTGATTGGAACGAAATAAATGTCTTTTTTCTTTATTAGATTTAGAATTAAAATCTTTTACAAGATTGTCCCAATCTAATATGAATTCCTTTTTAATGACTCTTAATTGATTGTTAATAGGAATTTCAAAATCTGATTGAGTTGGATACTCAGAAGGGGTAGGAGAAGAAGAGTTTTCTTCTTCTATAAGGTCCTTGTGAGTATAGCACGGGTGACTAGCTTGCCCTTGATAAAGGACACCCTTTAATTTAATATCTCTAACTGAAGGGTTACTAAGTACTTAAGTATCTCTTCTAGTGTGAACTGAAGGTGCTGAAGAACTAGTAAAATCTTCAATAATAACTGGCCTTCTAGTACATTCTAAACTTATTTTGACCGTTCCATCAGAAAATTGCTTAACATTTTCAAGATTTAACAAATTGCTAACTACAGGTTGTTGAGGTATTTCACTAGGTAAAGTCCATTGACTAGGTAGCATAATATCCTTCCAGAGGATGGTTCTCGGGATCTGAATATTAGCATCACTAGTTGAACTTTGGATTAATATAGTTTGATCTTTAGGACTTTTATTAAGAGCATGAAGGTTTAAATTCGTTTTCATGGTCTTATAATAAATCCTGTAAATTAAAGCTATGGGCTGAGAACCCTCAATCATATGAGTAATTTCACTAGCCGTTTTAATGTTTAATGTCAAAGCTTTTAATAAATGCTGATCAATTAGGCTTAATGTGAAATCAGGAAAGCAATTGAAATGGATAGGTCCATTGTGCAAACTTGATTCCATCGCACCAATCATACTTGGATAATAATTCAAGAATCTAGCATCTCTAAGGCAGAGGTAGATACTTGAATTTATTCCTTTAATGTTTAGGGGTTTAACTGCCACTTGAACTAAACCGATGTGATTGAAATTATAACCTTTCTTCCTATGTTTTTTAATAACATCAGGAGATAAAAGACTATAATTTTCGTATTCTTTGTTAATAGACTTTTTCAATTGTTTTTACATTATAATCAGTTTTGAAATTGTCTAAAAAGGTTAACTGATAAATTTCTTTAGGGGAAACCCTAGGTATGTTCTAATTGTGTAAAGCTTGACTAGTGTTTTCATAACTGTGTATTTCTTGGTTAACTATGTCAGGGACGGGAGGCAAAGTTGACCGGTTACTAGTTGAGGAGTTAGACCTGAATAATCTGCTTATCTTTTATGAAAATCAAAACCGGGTTTTACTCACTATTCTTCCATTCATACCCTCTTACCTTAGGCAGACTCATACCTATGTTCTAAACCAGACACTGCTCACTCAAGAGGCTTACAAAGGTTTGACACGAACAAGGTGGACTACAGTAAGTTAGGTGATTTCGGAATAAGAGTAAAAAACAAATTTTGAAAATAGATAAAGAGATGAAGAAGATTACTGAGCTCTTACTAGCAACTAGAACAACAACAACTTGGCTCTGATACACACACACATATATATATATATATAATGTCAGTTATAGTTTTTAAAAATCAAAATACATAAGGCTTTGTTTGGCAAAAGCAATTAAAATAATGGCTTAATCATCTGGACTGTCAATCTGTTCCCCAACCAGTCCCAGCTATATTCTCATTTCCTGAAGAGAACAATGAAAGAAAAAGGGTGAGCTCAACTAGCCCAATAAGAAATATTATGACTAAGATAATGCAGAATAAATTATCCTTAGCCTTCAACAGTATAACAACTGATAGAATATAATAGATAACAAGTTTTAGATCAACAACTGCAGCGGAATTAGCAATCCATTAGAAGAGTCAAGTAGAGCATAAAAGATACTATCTTCTATGATTTAAAAAGATTTTCATCAACTTTATCGCTGAGACTCAGCTTAATAAATAAACCACATCATCGAATCATCCCTGTACCACGGCCAAGGATATTTATGTAATCATGAATGGTCATGATTATACCGAATAATCCCTGGTCATAATCATACCAACAACTGTCCATCAATAAACTACAGGCCAATGAGGACTTTTACCACATCATTTGTTACATTACGGTTATGATTATACCGAATAATCCCTGGTCATAATCATACCAAGTCCATCTATGCACGTAAGCTAAAGATGACTTTCATCACAATATAAGCATGAGGATGATGACAATGATATAAGCATTAATCAAACGAAATCAAGGATAAATATTAAAGACTTTAAATTTATCCAGAGTTTAAAAATATCCAAATTGTCAACATGATACTTCTTTGTGGAGTAAAATTCAAGAATAATATTCATGTATAAAAAATAATTTAGACATAAAAGAAATATATTTGTTTGGGTGAATAGTACCCCGTGAATAGTACTTCGGGAATAATACCCCGTTAATAGTACCCCGACACGTAAAGTGTCCCGAATACCAGAGTAAATAATACTAGAGTGAATAGTAATTGGGTGAATAGTAACCTATGAATAGTAATTCATGAATAGTACTCTAGCACGAAAAGTGTCCCGAATACTCGAGTGAATAACACTAGAGTGAATAGTAACCGGGTGAATAGTAACCCATGAATAGTAACTCGTAAAAGAAAAATACCAAAGAAAATGATATTCCATGACGAGTACAAAAGAAATGATATCTCATACGAGTGTAATTGAATATACGAAACTGTAAATGGATTTTCACCCGCCATGCGGTAATCCACGTAGACAGATCATGTCCACAATTTAATAAAGAATGAATACGAAGGGTCATTCACCATGCATGCGGTAGTCCGCGTAGACAGGTTATTCCAACAAAATAATAAAGAATGGAATAACAGAAGAATTTCACCATGCATGCGATGAGTCCACGTGAGCAAAGTTATTCCAATGTAATAATAAAGAATGGAATAACAGAAGAATTCACCATGCATGTGGTAGTCCGCGTAGATAGGTTATTCCAATAGAACAATAAAGAATGGAATAACAGAAGAATTCACCATGCATGCGGTAGTCCGCGTAGACAGGTTATTCCAACAGAATAATAAAGAATGGAATAATAGAAGAATTCACCATGCATGCGGTAGTCCGCGTAGACAAGTTATTCCAATAGAATAATAAAGAATGGAATAACAGAAGAATTCACCATGCATGCGGAGTCCGCGTAGACAGGTTATTCCAACAGAATAATAAAGAATAGAATAACAACCCTTACGAGTATTGAAAGAAAATAACTCTCTTCATGAACATGAAAGAAATAATACCCCTTACCTCAGAAGAAGACTGGATACTAAAGTAGTTATGTAGCAGACTTTTCTTCTTCTTTCTCTCTATAATAATTGCTCTTGTGAGACTTAGTGAATTGGTGAGAATGAAAGAAGCATGAGCTTCTATTTATAGGAAAATATAGTTTTAATAATTGCAAGTTTTGGGGCTCAAAATATTACAGTACAATACCTTCATCTTTTTCTTCATTTTTAATTTAGTCCTGCAAGTATTATCAAACTTGCACCACCTCCCCTAATAGTAAATCATGTGAATTAATAGTTCATTCATGTGACTCAATAGTTCTAAACATGTGAAAAAATTAATTATAGTATAGTACCTTCATCTATACCTCCATTTTTAATTTAGTCATGCAAGTATTATCAATCTTGCACCAACTCCCCTAATAGTAAATCATGTGAATCAATAGTACACACATGTGAACACATAGTTATAAGCATGTAAATTAATAGCAATTATTTGCTCATTTATCCGGTGAATTACCCGATTGGTCAATATAACCTCCAGACATCAATTATTATCGAAATAAATATCGATTTTCACTAACACTAATAATTCCCACACAATGGAACTATCAATTTCATATTTAATCAACACAAACTTATTCATCATGAATATTATAACTCTCAATATTTAACAACTAGGTCGTTCTCAGGAAAGAGGGGGCTTTCCGATAAGGATTTCTCTTATTGGCGCACAATTAGATTATCTAACCTCTCCTTGACAAAACTTCTAGACATTGTCAATATTGCAAATAATAATATGAATAACTTTGTCGTCTCAATTATTGATTTAATAATATAAAATATTATGCAGACGATACTGTGACAATAATTGAATCAATAATATGAGAGATATGATTCAAAGAATTATCGTAGCAGTAATAATTGAGTATAATTGAGTGACTTCTTACGTAAGCATCAATAATCAATACCGTGTTACTACTATGCAACCACGCCAGACATCGTACTTTTACTACCGGGTAGTTCAACAATTTTAACGGTAACACTTTCGCCGTTATTTTTATAAAAATATAATTCTGTTGTTTTCTTAATACGACACTACTTCCGTTGTGGGGTCCACCAATGATTGTGCCATCGTACGGATATTCCCGACAAAAAAGAATATTTCCCGACCAAACGAATATTTTATAACAACTTGCTTATTTTGAAAAATTTTCACATATCACCCTTAACTTTAAACTTTTATCAATTTAACCATTTACTAAATAAAATAATAATTATAAGAAAATAGAATACTTTCATTTCATAAAATTCGGGGTCTTACAAAGAATACCAAATTTAATTAGCAAAACTCATATATTAACTCACTATTTTAATTAAGTGAATTAACCCTTTTATTCATTTTACTATAATACCACTACCAAGTAAGGTTTAAATATTCAAACAATATTATTCCATAATATAGTTTCAACTTAATTTAAATTACCCAATATTTATAGGGTTAATTTCCCTTGCCACCAAATTCCTTATCGTGACTAATTTCTTTTATTTCCTTTAATAGTTTAATCAACTATTAAATCTCATAAAAATTTAATTTCTTCACACCAAAACACATAATTCAAAATATTTACACCTCATAATAAGAATTTTAATTATTAAATTCTTCTTTAATAATTTATGAAAATTCGGGTTGTCACATAAACTGACCTAACCTAACTTAACTTAAGGAGCATACATAATCCTTAAATATGTGTCAATGTGTACTGCAAGATGTTTTAGTAAGATTGGAGTTTGAATTATAACCTTTTGAAAGAAAAGTTAAAAGACGAAAACTATGTTTAGAAAACCTTACGCTTTTTTGAAAGCTAACCTTTTGAGCATGTATCCACAACTTAGTTAGTTTTATAAATACATATTAAATGTAAATTTTACGTAATTTGCATGCTTAGTTTGTCATGAAATCTTATTATTTGTAAACTAATTGAGTTGAAAACTCTACGACTTGTTTGGTGAACTTTTGAACAACTATGATAGGATGTTTTATGCCCCTAGAGATAACCAATATATTCACACATCTAGTTAAACACGTTATAAACTACGCAAGCATGCATGAACTAAAATAGTTTCTAAGTAGAGAGTTATACAACCAAATCTAATACATGCAAACATGCGTAGAAAGAGGTTGTTTGGCAATGTTATGTGGTTTAATGAACGCTATGGTTAGGAATTTATACAATGAGCTCTTTTAACATTGTAGAATGGAAATTTATGAGTAAACTTAAGACTTGTCGAAAGTAAACAGAAAGGGGCCAAACTTAGCCTAAAGGTTCTTCAACATGTATTTGTGAAAAAACTTAAACTAAAATGAGGAACTTAAGTAATGTTTCACATATGAGATGAGTATAAGAGATTTAAAAATGTTCCTAAAGATTTTAAAAGTAAGAACAGTATGAATTATACATCTATGGGTTTGACTATATGTAGCCTACATAAATTTAAATATGTGTGATAAATGTATGTGGATATGTATGACTAATGAATACCTATACATACATAAATAGGATAATATAGTTTATTGAGGTGATTTTTCGCTATAAGTGGTAATCAACGCTAAAGGCAAGTATCCTAATCTATGCATTTATTTCATGCAAGGAATCTACGATTTGCAAGTTCCCTAATTCTTACACTGTATATATTTGTATAATCTGAATTGTTTCCATATCAACCATATTTATATCGAGTAAATATCTATTACTATTCAGAAATCATTTGTATACCTTGACATTGTTACAAGCATTGAACTTATCATTCGTAAATGCATTATAAAAGTTATCTAAGCCTTTGATTCAGCTAGACTATTATCATGTGTTAGAAAGCTATCCAAACTAATTGACTTTGTGCGGACTCTCGTAAATCTACTGAGATGAACAACCATCATTGAAGGGGAAATTATATAATTGTCGGGAAACCGATGCGCCCACATACTATCATGTTTAAATGTTATGCATAATGTAGGGTACTTTAGGCTGATAACCTGTTAAACTCGTTTATATTGGATTGCAGTATAATACTATTAATTCTAGTAAGAGTTCTTAGTCCTTAGTGACTGCTCAGTGTTCATTCTTATTGAACCTTGAAATGAATAAACTTTGAAATTCTATTGATGTCCTTCAGTCTATAGCAATATTTATTGAAAACTCTTGATACTCCTTGATGTCCTTGAACTATCAATTATTGTTATACCTTGAAGATTCAAACGTTATAACTACTTATTCGTATTACTTTATTACTTGCTAGGCAAACTTGTTGCTCATTTTTGCTTCCCTAAAAATATTACAGTTAAGGCAGAGCAAGGCGATACATCAGGAAAGGAAAAAGGAAAGGGCAAGGCTACAGGATAACTTAGTCCTTTAAGTGTATTAGTATTACTATTATTATTATGATTATAATGATGTATTAAGGATGATTAAATTATGTTTAAGCGTAATCATTAGATGATTGTAGTAACGATTACGGTACCTTACGACACAAATATTTATATTATATCAATGTAATTTATTCTATTATTTTTGCTGTTAGAGATTTCAGTATGATATTAGAATTAGTATGTGACAAACCAAATTCGAGATATGAGTGTCTAAATTTTGGGGTGTCATAGGTTGGTATCAGAGCATTAGGTTATAAACCTTAGGAGCGAGAATTCTTAGACTATAACTTAGGAGAACTTAGAGGATCGAGATGGATGAAAATCATGTAGAGTTTCTCTAGGGAGAGACTTAGTGTATTATAGAATATAATTTCATTCTATACAATAAACTTATGGTTATTTAACATTCTAATGGAGTTGTTGTTTACGTGTCTTGTGTTTGTGGTTGTAGGATGACTGACATGGGAGGACCTAGTAGAGTGGTAGAGGAGGAGCCGCGTGACATACATGTGGTATATAAGGCACCATTGATAGTTGAGCCTATTTTGGCAGTGGTTCTTATCGATGATGATGACGAGGAGGAGGAGATGGAGCCATTTCCCATAGAGACGGATCCAGAGGAGGAGCCCATGGAGGAGGAACTAGCAGAAGATCTCGATGAGACTACATTTAAGGATCAGATGCTGGGTGAGTATGAGGAGCAAATTTTGGAGTTAGGATGTAGAGTCGAGAAGCTAGAGGCTAAGGCTTTTGAGAGGAAATTGAGGATGTAGAAGTTGGAAGTAAAACTTGCATATCGCCATGATGTAGGAGCATAGATGGGCACTATTTTTCACGGTTCGATAACTAGGAACGTGGAGCTGGCAGGTAAGCTAGAGGAGTCGAAACAGAGGGAGCTTAGTAAGAAGGCTGAGAAGGAAGCTCTCCGTACTCAGCTAGAGATGGAAGTGATGGAGAGGATTCACTTTGAGGAGAAGTGGGAAGAAGCCAATGACAGGGCTAATGATCTAGATAATAAGGTAAGATGCAAGAGAAGGAAGATGAACAAGATGGGCTATGTTGTTCTCACGACCATAGAGAGATTATTTGATGGGGTATACCATTACCTAGCAGAGTATGGGCAGACCCGGCACACCATAAGCCAAGATTTATTGGCGCACATCATTTAGAAAGAATACCAGAGCACTGTGGAGTGTGAAATGATAGCTCGAGGTCTATGTGTTAGGAATTTAGTAGTTGTAGTATTTCATTATATGATGTATATATCGTAATGTAATCTCAGTCTTTTGTGTAAGATGTGAGATAGTTGTAAACCCCAAACTTTTGAAAATGTTAGAGGGGTAGTATGATTAGTGGTTCTCTCCGTCTTTTGTGATATTAGGGGATACATGTTGTCATTTATAGAAGTATGCTAGGGATAATCATAGGATGTAATGATTTGGCATATGAATATAAATGATCTTATTTTAGAAACGTGTTATGAAATTTTATTCCTTTTTTCATTTGAGAAATATTTAAATAATAAATTAAGATAATAAAAATAAAAATTTTGTGATGCAGAAAATGACGCCAAGTTGTAGACCAGTGACACCGGAAGAGTCGATTAATGATGAGAGAGGATAAGTAGACCCTATACAAAGATTAGTAGATTTGTTAGGGGAAAGAACAAACTAGTACCACCCATTCCCCAAGTAGCTCCAGTTGAAAACTTTAAGGACTTTAGGAGTGTGGGACCTCCTAAATTCGTAGGTACTACTGATCCCATCGTAGCACAGACATGGATCAATGAAATAGAGAAAGCCTTCACCATTGCTCGTGTGGGTGAAGACCAGAAAACTAAGTTCGCTACATATATGATGAGGGGTGAAGCAAACTACTGGTGGGAAGCAAATCAACAGAGGGCGGGAGAAGGGACTATAACCTGGGAAAGGTTTAAGACTTTATTCTTCGAGAATTACTTCTCGAAGGGCGTGAAGAATAAGATGGAGGTAAAATTTATAGAACAGAAATAAGGAGATGATGGTAACGTAGTACGCGGCTAATTTCAATGAACACGCACGATTTGCAACACATCAAGTAGATACTGAAGAAAGGAAAGCTCGACGCTTCGAACTCGGACTAAAACCTTGGTTGTTTTACAAGGTGTCGGTCTTTCAAATCGACTTGTTCACCATATTGTTGGAGAAGGTGATAATTGCTGAGGGAGGTAGCGAGGCATTGAGCCAATACAATAAGGAAAAGAAGAATAAATATGCTAGAGGGGAAACTCGTGGATGGAGTAGCAGTGGTGGAAGCCATTTGGGAAAGAAGAAATGGGATAACCGTAACAACAACATAACAATACCAACAATCAAAGCATTAGCCAGACAGAAAGTTATCAAGGAGGGTTTAAGAAAACAAGTGAAGCTTGCCCGAAATGTTGGATGAACCATTAAGGGGAATGCTAAAAAGGGCACAACGTATGCTACAACTGCGGCCAAGAAGGGCACATTTCACCTAACTGCCTAAAGCCGAAAAAGCTCAAGGGATGTTTTGTGTGTGTTTCAACTGAGCATCAAATCAAGGATTGCCCAAAGAAGGGGAGCAATGGAGGAAGCAACCAATAGGGAGGGGCCAGCAAGCTGATGATCAGTGGACAAACACAATCCAACGGACCGACTGCCCAAAACTTTAACATGACTGTCTAAGACGCAGTGGCTGCAAAAGACGTGGTGTCAGGTATTCTCCCAATCAATAATATAAATGCTTATGCATTATTTGATTCGGGTGCTACCGGTTCCTTTATGTCTGAAGAATTTATTGTCTAAAGAATTTACAGACAACTAAACATACCCCATGAACGCTTAGAAAAGTCGTTGAATATAGAGATTGCAAATAAGGAAGTAATTCCCGTAGAGTTCATTTATCAAAATTGTTGTGCAAACATTAGAGGTCACAAACTAAACATAGACTTAATTCCGATTAGACTGGGAGAGTTTGATGTGATATTAGGAATGGATTGGTTATTCAACCATGCTGTGATAATCAATTATCAAAATAAGAGTGTGAACCTTCAGACTTCAAATCAGTCTAAGGTAGTATTTTATTGTAGCTCATCGCTCAAGTAATCTTGTTGCCTTATGATGATGTAGGCCAAGAAATTGTTAAAGAAAGGATGTGTAGGTTATTTAGCCTATATAGTGGATACTCAGAAAAAGGGAGTAAAAATGAAGAAAATATCAATAGTCAAAGATTTTCACGATCTGTTTCCAAACGATTTGCCTGGTCTTCCGCCAGAAAGAGAAATCAAATTCATAATAGACTTAGCACAGGGAACAACACCGATTTCGAAAGCCCCATATCGTATGGCTTTAGTAGAAATGAAGGAATCGATGATACAACTGCAAGAGTTGCTAGATAAGGGTTACATTCGGCCAAGTGTGTCTCCTTGGGGAGCACCAATGTTGTTTGTAAAGAAAAAGGATGGATCGATGAGGCTCTGTATCGAATATCGAGAGTTGAACCGAGTGACAATTAAGAATAGATATCCATTGCTAAGGATAGACAACCTTTTTGATCAACTGAAGGGAGCGAAGTGTTTTTCCATGATAGATTTACGGATGGGTTATCACAAGTTGAAAGTATGAGAGGATGACATACCAAAGATGGCATTTTGAACTAGTTACGGACAATACGAATTTCTAGTGATGTCATTTGTGTTAACTAATGCTCCGGCAGCATTCATGGACTTGATGAACTAAGTTTTCAAGCTATACTTAGATAAGTTCATAGTAGTATTTATCGACAAAATTTTAATTTATTCAAAGACTAAGGAAGAGCATCCCGAACACCTAAAGATGGTATTGGAAGCATTGAGAAGGGAAAAGATGTACGCTAAATTTTCAAAATGTGAATTTTGGATGGAGAAAGTTCAGTTTTTAGGACACGTGATAGATCAAAAGGGAATTTCCATGGATCTTGCAAAAGTGGAGGCGGTAAGTAACTGGGAACAATCGAAGATGCCAACAGAAGTAAGAAGTTTCTTAGGATTAGTCGGGATCGAAGATTTATCCAAGATTTTTCTAATATAACAACCCCGCTGACCAATCTAAAGAGGAAGACAGTGAAGTTCGCGTGGACGGACAAATGTGAGGAGAGTTTCCAAGAGTTAAAGAGGAGGTTGAGTGAAACACCTGTATTATCATTACCAAATGATACGAGAGGATTTGTGGTGTATAGTGATGCATCACATAGAGGACTTGGCTGTGTACTAATTCAACATGGCAAGGTCATTGCATATGCATCATGACACTTGAAAGATTTTGAAAAATGATACCCTACCCATGACTTGGAGTTAACGGTGATAGTTTTTGCTTTGAAAATTTGGAGGCATTATTTGTATGAAGAAAAATGTGAGATGTATACGGACCACAAGAGTTTGAAATATATCTTCACACAGAAGGTGTTGAATATGCAACAAAGAAGGTGGTTGGAATTAATCAAGGATTACGACTGCAAAATTCTTTATCACCCGGGAAAAGTAAAAGTAGTAGTCGACACTTTGAGTAGAAAAGGAAGGGAGAAGTTATTCAAATTGACAACTCAGGAGGAATTAATAAGAGAAATGGAAAAGTGGGAAATAGAGGTTGAGGAACTGGATGAAGCGGAAGGAAAATTATTCGTGATGGAAGCTCACCATACAAACGTTGGAAGACATGCTTAGAGCTTGCATGATTGACTTAAAGGGGAAATGGGATGACCACTTACCATTTATAGAATTCACTTACAATAATAGTTATCATGCGAGTATTGGTATACCACCATATAAAGCTCTTTACGGGAGAAAGTGTAGAACTCCATTGTGTTGGGACGAAGTCAGAGAATGATGACATTTGGGACCGGAATTAGTTCAACAAACGGCCGACATGGAAACAACGATAAAGGCCAGATTGGTAGCAGCTCAAGATTTCCAAAAGAAGTATGCCGATTTGCATCGTCAGAACTAAGACTTTGAAGTCAGTAGTTTTGTGTTTTTGAAGGTGTTTCCCTGGAAGGGAAAGATCAAATTCGAAAAGAAAGGGAAATTGAGTCCGAAGTTCATAGGACCATTCGAGATACTGAAACGAGTGGGTGAAGTGGCATACAAAGTTGCATTACCACTTGAATTGGAACACATCCTCAACGTATTTCATATTTTAGTGTTACATCCATACAAGCCCGACTATAGACACGTGATCTGCTACGGGCCCATTCAAGTAGAGAAAAATTTAACGTATGAAGAAATTCCTATTCAAATACTAGATAGAAAAGAGCAAATGTTGAGGAATAAAATTATATCTTTTGTAAAAGTGGTTTGGCAAAACCACGATACCGAAGAGGCCACGTAAATTCTTATAAGGGGGGAGGATGTAATACCCGCGAATTTTAATAAATTATAATATTGAGAATAAAGATTATTTGAATATTTATCTGAGTATGAATATATATATATATATATATATATATATATATAGTGTTGGCATGAGTTATGGTAATTAATTTAATTGACTAAGCACGTGATAATTAAGCAATGTAATAGAAGCGATGAGAAGCATAGTTTAAGCTTGTGAAATTATGCCTATTGTGGCAAGGTGGTGAAATGAGAAAGTACTAATTTAATTAATGATGAAATTAATTAGTACCTTTAATAAACAAATAATTATATAATCTGATTGACTAATTCCTATTATCATGAACAATAGCATTTAAAGAGAAATCTTATATAATAAGGTTTTTCATTAAATATAAAATGAGGTGTGACATTGGAATATGAATAATTATTATATAAAACTATATGATAAAATTAAGCTTGTCTAATGTAATTTACTAAGTTGTGTGAAAGAGTCTTATGTGATATCATCATGTGTGTGGGAATAATTAAATTGGTATTCTAAGCATATGAGGAAAAATAACTTTGACTAAATATATCAATAATATTAAATGATTATTTTAATATCTACGTAGAATTGGAATAATGAGTTTTATGGAAAGTAATATTGGTACCCAACTAAAGTATATCCTAGTCTAATGTAAAGATTATTTGAAATAAACAAATGTACATGCATTATATAATTCTATGTGTAATGCATGAGTGGGTGTATATGCTCACTTGGGGACAAATATCAAATAAACCTAAGTATGCTAATAATAATATGGAATGCTGAGTTTTAAGGGTAGCTAGCTAGCTAGCTTCTTCACTTCTCAAACTTATAGCTTCCAAATGATGAAGTGGGAGTGGGCTAAATAGTGCTAAGGAGTTGATATTCCACCAAATCTCAATGAATCAGTAGTTTCTCCT
The DNA here is from genome assembly GCA_020205615.1 of Panax quinquefolius. Classification (NCBI taxonomy): domain Eukaryota; kingdom Viridiplantae; phylum Streptophyta; class Magnoliopsida; order Apiales; family Araliaceae; genus Panax; species Panax quinquefolius. The sequence continues at coordinate 73,022,152 of CM035158.1, forward strand.
TTTTGCCTTTGGTTTGATTCATGGACGAAAACCCAAACTTGGTGCATGGTTCTTCTATAAATAGAGACCCCTTCTTCATTATTCACATTTGAAATCTATCCAAACCAATTGACTTGGTGCAGACTCTCGTAAATATACTGAGATGAACAACCCTCATTGAAGGGGAAATTATATAAATGTCGAGAAACCGACGTGCGCACATACTAGCATGTTTATATGTTATGCATAATGTAGGGTACTTTAGTCTGATCACCTGTTAAAATCGTTTATATTGGATTGCAGTATAATACTGTTAATTCTAGTAAGAGTTCTTAGTCCTTAATGACTGCTCAGTGTTCATTCTTATTGAACCTTGAAATGAATAAACTTTGAAATTATGTTGATGTCCTTCAGTCTATAGCGATATTTATTGAAAACTCTTGATACTCCTTGATGTCCTTGAACTACCAATTATTGTTATACCTTGAAGATTTAAACGTTATAACTGCTTATTCTTATTACTTTATTACTTTCTAGGCAAACTTGTTTCTCATTCTTGCTTCCCTAAAAACATTATAGTTAAGGCAGAGCAAGGCGATACATCAGGAAAGGACAAAGGAAAGGGCAAGGCTACATAATAGCTTAGTCCTTTAAGTGTAGATATATTACTATTATTATTATGACTATAATGATGTATTAAGGATGATTAAATTATGTTTAAGTGTAATCACCAGATTATTGTAGTAACGGTTACGGTACCTTGGGATGCGAGTATTGATATTATATTAAAGTAAATTATTCTATTATTTTCGTTGTTAATGATTTTAGTATAATATTAGAATTAGTATGTGACAAACCAAATTCGAGATATGAGTGTCTGAATTTGGGGGCGTCACATATAGCACATGACTACACAATTGCGCCAGCTGCCAATCTTGAATACTGATCTTATTGGTCTTGTGTTATTCTGAGCATGTTATGTTAGTTAGAGTATGCATGTAAATGACCCAAACATGTGGATTGATGTTATCTTGTTTATATTAAATCATTTTTGCTTGGTTTATTATGAATATTCAATGATAACTTAACAATTTAGAAACTAGAAATTGTGAACATGGAGTAATGTATATTTTGACCTTAAGCATCAATATATTAAGTTCTGATATGTCTTGACATGTGACCAATATGTTAGAAATGGTATAGACTATTCAAGGACGATTTAAAAAAGGGAAATTTCAAGTAAAGGACTAAACTAGTTATGTGTAAATGAACTATGTATACATTAAGTTTTGAACTTCAAGACATGCTTATGTGATTTATTATGTGATTATGAAATCATGATAAAAATATGCGAACTTACCCTGCATGATTGAATAAGTTTTGATGACCTACTAATGGAAACTTAAAGTTTCAAATACAAACTTGATAAAACTATATACACTTTGAGTTAGGAACTTACACGCTGAACATGGTTTGCAAAAATTATTTTTTAGGATCATTAAAATCCTCTTACAGTTCCTTTGGTATAGCCCATAGAATATTTTTTCTTTATAATAACCATACTATAGTAATAAGAAACCAATATTTTAAGTTCTGATAAGTATAAAACATCCAATTACTATTGCAATAAAGAATATAAGCAAATTAAACAAACAAAATAGGAAGTAAATGATATTGCCATATATGTGCCCAAATCCATTGAGGAGAAAGAAAAGTTAATATACTGTCTCGGCGGTGGTACATTGGTTGGACGGCCGACGATGTTGGTGGTGAAGGCGCAATATCCCCCCTCTTCTCTTCTCCCCATACTCCCTCTTCTCCCTCGTTTGTTTCTCCCTCTTTTTTTTCTTCTGTACTAATTCGAGCGAATTGTTGAATTTGATTAAGTTTATGAGGATCAGCGACCACCATCAGCGAACTCATATGGTCGCTAATTTTTAATGATGTGGAAATATCAACGACCGCTAGCAGTCGCAGATATAGAGTGGTCGCCGCGCTAAAGTTTTGCACCAAATTTGGGATGGAAATTCATAGCAGCGACCGATCAGCGACCGCTAGCGACTAGAATCCTTCTCTATCACAGATAGCGGTCGCTATTACTATTATCAATGATCGAATAGGGCGGTCACTGATATCATTGGTCGTAGATAGCCCTTTTTCTTGTATTGTGTTGTCTAGCATGAATATATGAAAGTATGATGTACAGTAAGTGAGGTAGCTTTGCATGTTTGAGTGGTTAACATTAGATTTTTAAAAGGAAACCTTAAGAATTGGGAAACTAGTTTTGTCGATAACAACCTTACATGTATTATGAGTTTTGGTTATCATATTTGGATATGAATATGCATGTAGACATGATTGACATGTATGCCTAACTAGTCATATAAATGGTAAGCTAGTTGAGTATGGTTTAGAATAAGTCCACATGTAGTAGAACTATACAACTTGAAATGCATTACTAAGATAACGTAAGCATGTTTAGTTAAGACTTATTGCCCTCATTGTATATATAAGGACTAAACATGAGAGAACTTATCTAATGAACACTTAAAGCCTTGATTTTGTGAGATTTGATAATAGATCATGTAAAGAACAAAATATAGAAGAGACCAAACCTAGTCATGAACATGTATGACTTTGCAAGTGTCATCATATGTGTATAAGGGTGTTCAAGTTGGGCCATGCATCTATTTTCTCAGCTCTGGTTTGAACTAGGAGCAGCGCAGCCGCGCCACTCCCTAGTTCAAATCCAGTGCAACCACGCCACCCTACAGTGAAGTCTACATTCTATTTGTGATTTGGGATTTGATGCATGATTATATTGTTATCTTAACCTGTAATACATAACCAGTACCTTATCCAATGTGTCAAATAGCATGCTAGACGATAGAATCAAATGTGTAATGAGTGATTATAAATTTTTAAATGATAAGTCCAAAATATATTTACGAGCTATGTTGTTTGATTTCATAGTTTCTTATAAACTGATTCCGTGTTACGTGTGTGTAAAGTACATAATGACTTATGTATAGGATTATACGGTTAAGTTAGAATAAGTTAGAATCATATGTGTATGATAAACTTATATATCGAGTTTATGTATTGGATGTACATAACTAATGAATATCCTATATGCGTAATTATATTATAATAGGATTCAAAAAGTGTGATATTTCATACACGTTAATACATGTTATACAGAGTACAATTTAATAATTCTTAGATCATCAACAATGATCTATCTATTTGAATGAAATAACCAAGATAATAATTTTGTTGATTATCGTTACACAAACCATCTAATATATAGATAGAAATAATAATAAAAATCTCCCAAATAATCCTATTCAATCAATAACACATAAGATGTTACATCAACTATCATCTATCTATAATAAATAAATGCAATCCATGCAATAGAGTTAATAAATCTCTAACCTTAAACATCCCAAAAGTTACTCTCTAACCTTAAACATCTGTGGAATCATAAACAATTAAGTCTTAAACAACATCATTAACTTAAGTCTAACATAAATACATCATCAAATAAAATAACAAGTCTTCAACACTTGCTAACTTTGCCCTTGCCTTTTTACTAGTGGAAGGTTAAATGGGTTCTTTTCGTTCTTAAGCGCAATGTTATTATTAAGCAAGAGTGAGCACTAATGCCCACAAGTATAATAATGAAATAACGATTATAATAACATGCAAGTGAATCGAAGACATCTGAATAAAAGCTCGACTTTTGAATCAAGAATGAATAACAAAAACAAAAAGAATTACGAGGGTCATAAGACCTTGAACTATATCCTAGGTTATCAAGGGTTATACTTGAAACCTTTAACGATCGTAAGACTATGGACCTTTCTACTTTCGTGCTTAGGGGATCGACCCTTGAGTACAATCATGCACAATATCTTAACGCTAACATAAGTAAATCCCTTTGCGGGGTTGTTCATCTCGATTTGACATTCGAGTCCGCACTTTGAAGGAAGTTTGGTTTGGATAATTCAATAAGGGTTACGAAATTTAGAACGTTCATCAACTATGGACTAGTCGAATCAATAAGGTTCACTAGTCTAACAAGATTCAACAATAATGATATTTAAATTGAATAATAATCTCAAGAAGTATACAATAGGACAATTATTGTATAAGCTGAATCATGCTTTGAAAAGATAATCAATCTTTAATATAACATTTGAACTTGAATAATAATAATGATAATTTACTCGAGGTAAATAATAAACTTGAACAATAATGACAAGTAGGGTTAGGAAACTTGCCTCGTCGTAATAGGCTAAGCGATTACTACTTAGTTTCTTACAAATCCTACACACATACCATATGTATTCACGACATTCATTAGTTACATTTTCACTTAATTATTTAATATAAACTCCACTTTATTTAACAAATCATTACCCTTCTAATTTAATTACTTAATTAAATTAGAATATTTTCATTCTCTTACTATTATTACACTCGAATAAATTATTTCATAATAATTTCCATCGAATATTTAATTTATTTCATAAACATCTCAATTAAAATATTTACTTTATTTTATAAATATTTTAATAATAATTTTCATCGAATATTTATTTTATTCCATAAATATCTCAATTAAAATATTTAATTTATTTTATAAATATTTTAATAATAATTTTCATCAAATATTTATTTTATTCCATAATATCTCAATTAAAATATTTAATTTATTTTATAAATATTTTAATAATAATTTTCATCGAATATTTATTTTATTTCATAAATATCTCAATTAAAATATTTAATTTATTTTATAAATATTTTAATAATAATTTTCATCGAATATTTTTTTTTTTTTATTTTTTTTTTTTTTTATTTTTTTTTTTTTTTTTTTTGGCCATGTAATAATAATGTAGTTTAGTAATGCTTGCATATGAGTAAAATGGGAGGTTACCTAGGCTCATTTTCTGCGATTTACTGCTGATTCTGCGCGATTCATGAACATATGAGGCCAAATTAGGCTAAAAATCGATCACACGTAAAATTATACATGAATATGGCCATAACTTCCATTAGTTATTTTTTACAAATTTAGACTTACCCAATCATTGTAATACATATATAATCATTACTTAACCCATCTAGCATGATTTTTAACAAGTTCTGACACATAATTTTGCAAAATCAACACATTTACTTTCAACGTTTTCTTGATGTTCTTGAAGGTTTTGAAAATAAAACATGAAAATTGTCACTACTGGATTCGTTATAACACCAAATCCATTTATTTAAACTTTGGTCTCTTAAGTATCAACATGCATAATAATATCTGAGTGTAAAATTTAGGGATAACATCGATCGATACATAAAATATCACGTATAAGGCCATAAGGCCAAAACCCATACTCTATAAATTTTTGAAATAGCAATTCATAGTATTATGAAACCGATGACATGATAATTCACATAATATATATATATATCAAATACGATTTGATACATCTTAACCCATATATAAACTCATAATCAAACACTTTTTCAATTACTGAGAGATTTTACAAAATGTATGAAAGCCGTTTTATAAAAACTAATGACGTGAAATTTAGAATTTGGGAAGAGAGATTACCACGAGAATAAGTATAGATTAGTAGGGAATAATTTCTTCTCAACTCTTCTTCAATCAAAATTCTTTCTCAACATTTCTCAATCTCTCTCTAAAACTCTCTATGTTTCTACTTTTTTGAGACTTAGGAAAAATGAAGAAAGAAAAAAGAAGGCGTATGATATAATAAGAGAATGCGCTTGATTGGTGGTCGATTAACCCAATAATGGTAAGCTGTTCCAACTCCCCATAGGGCCTTGTTTGGCTAGCAAAATAGATTTAAAAAAAACATTTAATTTAATAAAACTTTATCATATAGTTTAATTAATGTCACACTCCTTCATAAAAAAAATATCTTATTTGATTTATTTTAAATAAAATATAATAATTTCTCATAATTTCACATAGTCACATTATTAATTTTCTCATTAATAAATAATGTCAAATTATTAACTCTCTAATTAATAATTAAATTAATTAAATAACATCATTCTTAATTAAATATTTCATTTAATTCGATAAGCTCACATAATTACATATTTGAATAATAATTATTCTCTACATTAATTTAATAAATATAACACATAATTAAATTAATCTACCACATTGCATCAAATAATTATTTAATCCAATAATTAAATCATCGAAAAATATTTATTTAATTGATAAATATTAAAATTAATTTACAAAAATCTCGTTAAATCACATCTTTCCATCCCTTAAAAGGATTACATCCCCGAAATCACGACTAAATAAATTCGACCGTTACATTCTCCCCTCCTTTACAAAGATTACATCCCCGAGAATCGCTTACATAATTTAAGTAAATAAATGAGGTAATTCTTCATCATATTCTCTTGAGTTCCCACGTAACTTCTTTAGCATTGTGGTTCCTCCAAATTACCTTAACGAAGGTATAACTTTATTTACGAGAACTTGTTCTTTCTGATTAAACAATTTGGGCGAGAATTTCTTACGTAAGATAAGTCTTTCTCAAAATCACGAGGGTTCGTATTCAATTACATGCTTGTAATCGGCTTTGTAGGGTCGTAACAAAAAATGGAAGGCGTTGTGGACATTCTCGAGTCTTTGGAGGTAAAGGCTACCTCGTCATGTGACTTCTCGATTCTTCTCGATGCTTGAAAGGGTCCAATGAATCTTGGGCTCAATTTCCCTTTCTTTTGAATCTCGATCTTTCCTTTCCAGGAGAGACCTTTAAGAACACATAACTACACGGTTCGAACTCAACATTCTTACGGTGTGGATCGGTATTTCTTACATCTATCTTGAAATTTGCTTGTCGATCTTGCTCGAATCACCTTGACTATATATGCTGTTTTTTTTGTTGTACCATTTTGGGCATAGTAGTTGTCTTTCGCCAACTTCATCCCAATATAGTGGAGTTACGCACTTTTTACCGTATAACGCTTCATAGTAGAATTGGCATTCCAATACTAAGCGTGGTAGCTTTTGTTGTAACCAGAACTCTACTAATGGTAGGTGATCATCCCAATTTCCTTTAAAGTCCATCACACGAACTCTTAGCATATCTTCTAATGTACGAATCGTTCTCTCTCTCTGTCAATCAAATGCATTTGAGGGTGGTAAGTTGTACTCATTCGCAATTGCGTACCCAAGCATTCTGAAGACGTTTCCAAAAATTTGATGTGAGCGCGGATCCTATCTCTGAAACAATTGATCACCCAAGAACTCCGTGCCTCGAAACAATCTCTTTTCGTATATAGCCTCACCAAGTGATCTAAGTTGAATCTTATTTTGATCGGAAGGAAGTGTGCGATTTTGTCGATTCGGTCAGCGATAACCCATCTTTGCGTCGTAGCCTTTACGAGTCGTCGGAAGGCCAACCACGAAGTCCATTGTAATATGTTCCCATTTCCACTCTGGGATCTCTAGCGGTTGTAGCAATCCACTCGGTCTCGATGTTCCTTTTTCACTTTTACGGCGGTCGGACACTTGGCAACACATTACGCAACATCACGCTTCAAATTCGGCCACGAAAATGTTGTCTAAGATCTTGGTACATCTTGGTACTACCGGGGTGAATCGAATATCGTGAACTATGAGCCTCGCTTAAAATATCTTCCTTAATCTCTTGAATCTGGCGGTACCCAAATTCTATTATCAAATCTCGATATTCCTTCCTTATCCATCTTAAATCTTGGTTCGGTTCCTTGGATATCTTCTTTGTCACATTTTTACATTCTTAGTCACGAAGTGAGCCTCCTTAACTTTATCCGGTGAGGGTTATACAGTTGCATCTAAAATATTTTCTCATCAATCTCCATGGGATACTTCACTTCCAATTCCGACTTCTCCATTCTTTGAAATTAACTCCTCTGTCTGATTAACAACATCAGTTTCTCCGGACCCTTTCTACTTAAGGCGTCGACCACCACATTTGCCTTACGCGGATGGTATAGATCTCACAATCGTAGTCCTTAATTAACTCCAACCACCTTCTTTGGCGCATATTCAAGTCTTTCTGTGTAAAAATATATTTGAGACTCTTGTAGTGTATATATATTTCACACTTCTCCCCATAGAGATAGTGCCTCCAGTTTTCAAAGCAAAAACTACTGCGGCTAACTCCAAGTCATGGGTGGGATACCCTTCTCATAATCTTTTCGGTTGTCGTGTAGCCAGCGTCTGCGCATGACTTCTGCCATTTTGCATGAGCACATGACCAAGTCCTTTGTGCGACGCATCACTATATACCACAAAATTTCTGTGTCATCATCTGGAAGAGATAACACGAAAATTTGAACTTAACCTCTTCTTTAATTCTTGAAAGCTTTCCTCACACTTCTCCGTCGAAACAAATTTCATCGATTTTCTAGTCAGTTTAAATCAGCGGGGTTTGCGATCTTGGAAAAATCTGAATGAATCTTACGTAATAACACCTTGATCCAAGAAAACTTCTTACTTAGAGATGGCGTCTTGGTGATCCCGATTAATCACATCTTCGACTTTGGAGGATCCACCAAAATTTCGTCCCTATCGATCACATGTCCAAGAAATTGTACCCTTTCAATCCGAATTCACATTTCAAAATTTAGCGTACAACTTCTCTCTTCTCAACGTCTCTAATGTCACCCTCAAATGTTCTTCATGTTCTTCCTTGGTTTTCGAATATACCAAATGTCATCTATAAATACCACTACTGAATTTGTCCAAAAGCGGCTTGAACACTCCATTCATTAAGCCCATAAATCTTTGCGGGGAGCATTTGTTAGACCAAATGACATTACGAAAATTCGTAGTGGTAGTATATCGGGTTACGAATCTTTGTCTTGGTACATCTTACGGTCTCACCTTGATTGATGATAACCACTCCTCAAATCTATCTTTGAAAAGTATCTCGCTCCCTTTAAGCGATCGAACAAGTCGTCGATTCAGCGGTAATGGATATCTATTCTTGATCGTGACCTTATTCGATTCTCTATAGTCGATCTGAGCCGCATTGTCCCATCTTTCTTCTTCTGAATAAAATCGGCGCTCCCCACGGTGATACGCTTGGTTGGATATACTTCTTGTCTAGTAATTCTTGTAGTTGAACCATCGACTCTTTCATCTCTCTGGGTGCCATTCGGTATGGTGCCTTCGATATTGGAACAGTTCACGGAGCCAAATCGATCACGCAATTCAACCGCTCTATCTGGTGGAAGTCACGGCAAATCATCCGGAAATACGTCTGCGAAATCCCTCACTCTTGGTATATCTCCTCTTTTTTGGATTTTCTTCTGAATATCGACTATGTAAGCTAGATATCCTACCGACCTTGTCTTAACAACTTCTTCGGCTGCATCATCGTCGAACAACTTTCGCTTGTCTAGGCGACTTACTACCATAAAACACAACCTTTGGCGGAGTCATCGTAAGGTTATCGCTTCTTCGGCAATCAATTACCGCCCCATAATTGGATAACCGGTCCATACCCAAGATAATATCGAATTCTCCAAGTCGAATAGGGATAAGATCTCGTTCATAATGTTACCCTTAATATCCACTCTACGGTTCTTGTGCGCGTACTTAACGAAATAATTTCTCTATTCATGAATTTCTATGTTCATGGGGTATTCTAACTCATCCTTAGGCAATTCTAAGTTCTTGGCAAAGTCGTCGGATATAAATGAACAAGTAGCACCCGATCAAATAATACATAAGCATTAACTTTATTGATCGAATGATACGACACCACATCATGCGAGGCCTGCTGCATCTGAGCTGTCGTCGTGTTGAATATTACGGCGGTCGGTCGGTTGGTTGCGATTGGTCTGTGATAGTCGAGTGCTTCCACAGTTGTTTCCTCTATTCCTCTGATCCTGTTCCTCCGGATCCTTCTTAGGACAATCCCTTGCAAGATGATCCTTTGAGCCACAAGTGAAGCGGGCACCCTTCTTTGGTTTAGAAACGATTAGGTGCTATGTGGCCTTCGACCACAATTGTAGCATACTCGTTTTCCCTTCATACAAACTCCCGGATGAGCTTTTCCCGAGTTGAGCAACGCTTGAATCTTCTTCTTTTGCCCTCCTTGTTGACTTCCGGTGACGAGTTATCGGACCACTTTCTCTTGATTATTATTACCTCCGTGCTACTTCCACGGTCTTGTTAATTCTTTCATTTTCACTCTTTTTCTTCTTGATCCACGATTATATTTAGATCTGCGCCGCTTCCACCTTGGTGTAGTATGGCCTTCTCTAACACTCCGGCAAAAGTGTTCAATTGGAACATTGACACCTTGCTTTATACAACGAGGGCTTGATCCACCTTTCAAAAGCGTCTTGCCTTTCTCTCGTCGGTATGCACTTGATATGTGGCGAACCTAGCCAATTCGTTGAACCTTGCGCATAATCTGCTACTACGGACATATTCCCTGTTTCAACTCAAAAAAAGCCCGAACTTCCATTTGGTTTTGCGAACTAGTCGGAAAATACATCTCGAAAAACATCTCCTTAAATCTCTCCCGGTTATTACATCTTCTCCTCCCGTTACTTTGTTTGCACCTTACCAATAATAGGCGGCTTGGACTTGACATGAATGTTGCATATCACGGTCTTACGGTCTTTCCTTACTCTGGCGACGTCAAACACCTTCTCCATCTCCATAACCCATGTTTGAGCTTGATTGGGTTCATAGAACCTTTAAACTCTGGCGGTCCCACCACCTTGAAATCCTTGAGCGTGGTGTTTGGTGGGGCTTGTGGTTGATTGTTAATTGCTCCGATATAAATTCACCAACTCTTTGAGCAGAATTGACATTGGTGGTGTTGTTGTTGTTATTACGTTGACCCTTCACAGGGTTTGATCGACGATTTGGTGGAATCTTCTTGGCGGCATTTTCTATTAAATAAGCGCTTTATTAGAACTTTATTTATTTCTCTAAATAGTTAAGGCATTACTCAACAATTTAACATATCACTTAACACATCATCTCAAACGACTTGATATATTTGCATTCAAATCAAAGTTTTAACATTAAGCGATAGCATAAGCTTTATTTACATCAACTATCACGGAATAAAGAATCCACGAGTTTAAAACATTCAAATATTCTTTCGTTCATAAACACGTCGAATTTACATATAAAAACTAATTAAGTCTTTTCACATAATTAAACAAATTCTATCATTTATGCATCGAGTATTTGGATAGCCTTACTACGTTCCTCCTCCATGATGCGGCACATCGTTCTACGATCTAGCATATATGATGGTAGATCCTCAAAGCTGGATTGGATACTTCCTAACTTCGATCTTGGACCACATTCATTGCATTTTGTAGTGTAGAGTATGTCTCCTCAAGTTTAGCCTTCTTCTTCGTGGCGATCATCTTACGCTGCGATCGACCGCGGCGTGACTCTCGTACCCGACCCTCCTCTGCTATGGCAAGCCTCTCGAGGTCTCCTTGAGATCCTTCTTTAACTTCTCTATTTACTGCTTATCCTCGGACTTATCCTCGGTTTGACCCTTCTCGTGAACGGATCCCACTCCACGTTTCCTAAGCGTGTGTGAAAATCACAATCTCTATCCTTACGCTTTCGATAGTAATCTGGCGACTAACACTTTTTTCGGTCAAATCCCGAACAATATCCTGCAACTTCTACGTTACGATCATAGAGTCGTCGTCATACATCTCTGCATCAATGGAGTTGGGTGAGAAACTCCTCTTCTTCTCTCTTCTCTCTCGGGATCCTCTCTCCGGATCGGTCTCGGCTCATGCTCACGACCAGCAGCGGTGATCATGGAGATGACTCTCTCTGTACAAGTTGTTCCTGATGACATGAATGTCTCGGGGCTCTCCTCCTCTATAGGTAATCGGGGTTCCTCCTCCCCCCCTCGACTAGCTCCTCCAATATCCAAACATCCACGACAACAAAATTTTAAGTTTTAGTTACTAATCCGTGCTAGCGAACACATAGATTAACACATAAGCACATAAAAAAAGTCTTTTATTATCTTTAATGAATTTAGAAATTCATTTCTTAGAACTTCGATAAGAGTTTACCACTACTATGTTCTCGATCTCCTACAAGAGGCTACTACCTAAGGTTGTTCCCCCACCTAAGGTTCATAACCTTACGACTTTGATACCAACTTGTGACACCCCCAATCCGGGTACTTGAATTCCACGGGATTTGGTGTTCCTTTATACAAATATCATCTATCTATCTACCCATAATAAATGCAAACCATGCAATAGATAGAAATAATAATAAATCTCCCCTTATGGGGTTACATCAACTACATAATAAATCTGATCCAAGGTTACTCTAACCTTAAACATACATCTTGAAATCATAAACAATTAAGTCTTAAACAACATCATTAACTTAAGTCTAACATAAATACATCATCAAATAAAATAACAAGTCTTCAACACTTGCTAACTTTGCCCTTGCCTTTACTAGTGGAAGGTTAAATGGGTTCTTTTCGTTCTTAAGCTGCAATGTTATTATTAAGCAAGAGTGAGCACTAATGCCCACAAGTATAATAATGAAATAACGATATAATAACATGCGAGTGAATCGAAGACATCTGATATAAAGCTCGACTTTTGAATCAAGAATGAATAACAAAAACAAAAAAAATTACGAGGGTCATAAGACCTTGAACTATATCTAGGTTATCAAGGGTTATACTTGAAACCTTTAACGATCGTAAGACTATGGACCTTTCTACTACCGTGCTTAGGGGATCGACCCTTAGTACAATCATGTGCACAATATCTTAACATTAACGCATAAGTAAATCCCTTTGCGGGGTTGTTCATCTCGGTTTGACATTCGAGTCCGCACCAAAGGAAGTTTGGTTTGGATAATTCAATAAGGGTTACGAAATTTAGAGCGTTCATCAACTATGGACTAGTCGAATCGATAAGGTTCACTAGTCTAAACAAGATTCAACAATAATGATATTTAAATTGAATAATAATCTCGAGAAGTATCTGATAGGACAATTATTGTATAAGCTGAATCATGCTTTGAAAAAGATAATCAATCTTTAATATAACATTTGAACTTGAATAATAATAATGATAATTTACTCGAGGTAAATAATAAACTTGAACAATAATGACAAGTAGGGTTAGGAAACTTGCCTCGTCGTGGGCTAAGCGATTACTACTTAGTTCACCACAAATCCTACACACATACCATATGTATTCACGACATTCATTAGTTACATTTTCACTTAATTATTTAATATAAACTCCACTTTATTTAACAAATCATTACCCTTCTAATTTAATTACTTAATTAAATTAGAATATTTTCATTCTCTTACTATTATTACACTCGAATAAATTATTTCATAATAATTTCCATCGAATATTTAATTTATTCCATAAACATCTCAATTAAAATATTTACTTTATTTTATAAATATTTTAATAATAATTTTCATCGAATATTTATTTTATTCCATAAATATCTCAATTAAAATATTTAATTTATTTTATAAATATTTTAATAATAATTTTCATCAAATATTTATTTTATTCCATAATATCTCAATTAAAATATTTAATTTATTTTATAAATATTTTAATAATAATTTTCATCGAATATTTATTTTATTCCATAAATATCTCAATTAAAATATTTAATTTATTTTATAAATATTTTAATAATAATTTTCATCGAATATTTATTTTTTATTTTTTTTTTTTTTTTTTTTTTTTTTTTTTTTTACGTAATTTAATGTAATAGTTTAGTTAGTAGCATGGTAGAAGCGAGTTACCAGAGCTCATTTTCTGATTTTACTAGTGATTCTGCGATTCATTGAACATAACAAGGCCAAATTAGGCGAAAAATCGATCACGTAAAATTATACATGAATATGGCCATAACTTCCAATTAGTTATTTTTTACAAATTTAGACTTACCCAATCATTGTAATACATATATAATCATTACTTAACCCATCTAGCATGATTTTTAACAAGTTCTGACACATAATTTGCAAAATCAACACATTTACTTTCAACATTTCTTGATGTTCTTGAAGGTTTTGAAAATAAAACATGAAAATTGTCACTCTGAATTCGTTATAACACTTTTAATCCGTTTATTTAAACTTTGGTCTCTTCATTATCAACATGCATAATAATATCTGAGTGTAAAATTTAGGGATAACATATCGATCGATACATAAAATATCACGTATAAGGCCATAAGGCCAAAAAACCATACTCTATAAATTTTGAAATAGCAATTCATAGTATTATGAAGCCGATGACATGATAATTCACATAATATATATATATATATAATATATATATCTAATACGATTTGATACATCTTAACCCATATATAAACTCATAATCAAACACTTTCTCAATTCTGATTTTTTAAAAATGTATGAAAGCCATTTTATAAAAACTAATGACGTGAAATTTAGAATTTGGGAAGAGAGATTACCACGAGAATAAGTATAGATTAGTAGGAATAATTTCTTCTCAACTCTTCTTCATCAAAATTCTTTCTCAACACTTCTCAATCTCTCTATGAAACTCTCTATGTTTCTACTTTTCTGAACTTAGGAAAAATGAAGAAGAAAAGAAAAAGGCGTATGATATAATAAGAGAGGCCAGGCCTTGCTGGTGGTCGATTAACCCAATAATGGATAAATCAATATCTGTTCCAACTCCCATAGGGCCTTGTTTGGCTAGCAAAATAGATTTAAAAAAACATTTAATTTAATAAAACTTTATCATATAGTTTAATTAATGTCACACTCCTTCATAAAAAATAAATCAATATCTTATTTGATTTATTTTAAATAAAATATAATAATTTCTCATAATTTCACATAGTCACATTATTAATTTTCTCATTAATAAATAATGTCAAATTATTAACTCTCTAATTAATAATTAAATTAATTAAATAACATCATGCTTAATTAAATATTTCATTTAATTCGATAAGCTCACATAATTACATATTTGAATAATAATTATTCTCTTACATTAATTTAATAAATGTAACATAAAAATAATTAAATTAAATTACCACAATTTTCAAGTATTTTAAATAATTATTTAATATAATATCAAATTTAAAAAAATATTTATTTAATTCAATAAATATTAAAATTATATTTATAAAAATCTCATTAATATTTACGGGTTTACCAGAATCAAGTTACCTACTTTGAACCCTTGAATCCTTAATGTTTAGGCTTGCTTTATGTGTTATAAAGGTTCATACATGTAGTAGAGATGTCAGGCTACAATTCTATATCATCATATCATAACAACAACATCACATATGATAGATAATGGCTGGTCAAACCTTGTCAGGACGCCTGTTCTTCACGATTTATGGGTTTTCCAGATTTCGTTCCGGGCTAGTGGTCAATGCTACTTTGACCCTTTATAACTTTGATTCTGTGTAACATCTAAGTGATCTAATGGTTTGGATGTGTAGCTCTCATATCAGACTACAAGTCCATTACACAAACATGGCCAAATCACCTGTTAGTAGCAAGATCAGAGGCCTTGAAAGTCGTTGTCAGACCATCTGGGCAAATCTGGGTTGCCCCATGGTTGGTCAACCATGTTTGACCACCTATATCTTGAGATCTAGACATGGTATGGATGTAATTCCACTTCCAGTATACTCTCCTCATGACAAAGAACAAGTCTATAACTTAAAACACAATAAATCATTAACATACACAGATCTATGGGCCCTGACATTAGGCTGTCAGACCATAAATTTAGGGTTCTAAGTAGGTTTAAAAAACTAATTTTCTGGCGTCTAGATGTTATGGATCCTTGATGTTACATCTTGGACATTAAATAACATCTCTTAACACACTTCTAAACAACAACTAACAACTTTTAACATCAAATACATAGATTTTCAAGTTAGGGTTTTTATACCTTAAAAAGCTTTGATCCTTTGATTTCTGATCCATGAATCTGATATTGGCTTGCTAAGAGGCTAACATAGCTTAACTTTTGTTTCACTTCCTCTCAAAATTTTGAAGTTTGAAGAGAGAAAAGGTTTGGCTTGAGAGAAAGCTAAAGTAAGTTAGTTTCTTAACTTTTAAGTTTATAAACTTTGATCCAATGTACCAAGACTTGCAAGGTGGCAAAATATATCAGATTTGGTGAGATGTTTAAGCACATGGGATAAGTTAAAGGCAATGACTCACCAAGATTTGGAAATCGTTTACTTAACTTTTAAGAAAAGGGCATTTTGGTCATTTTGCACTTATTAAGGGCAATTTGGTCTTTTCCTCTATAACTGGAAGGGTATTTTGGACTTTTGAATTCCCAAATTAGGGTTTTGAATATTTGAATTAGGGTTTTGAATTCTCGGAACTAAAATTAGGTTTCTAACAGTTCGTTAGATTTTTCTAACTTAATCACCATATTCATATCATGAAATTAGGGTTTGTCACGAGCCTAACTTGTCTGCTCAATATCTTATCCATAAACCACAACTGTTCTCATATAAAATTACTGATTGGGGTTTAATAACTTAACCTTAACGTTCTCATTATAATTTTTGGGTTTGTCACCTATGTAACTTATCTGATCAAAATTTGATCCTTATCCACAAATTATACACATAAAAATTTACTGTTTACATATATGATCACATATATCGACTCGTATACACTTAGATACTTAACCGTGATAATTCTTCACAAGAATTTTAAATCCATCAAAATCTTATACCTCATTACCAGACTATCACTTACAGTCTACCAAATTATTCAAGTATTGTCCAAAAATTTTGAAATCCTTAAAATTCCTTTACAGAACTGTCAAATCCATACACTTATTTTCTGTCTAGGTCCTAATATTGAACCTTAAATCAATCAATTATGATTTTAAAATTTTTCTAAATTCTCGGGTTGTCACAAAAAGCGTTGATAAGCTTTACTTTGGTAAACTACGCTTAAGGCAAGTATCCGAACTCTATTTTTTATTGAGCAAGTATCCTAACCTATGCATTTACTTTATGCAAGGAATCTATGATTACGTAAGTTTTCTAACTTACACGACTTGATTATTGTGCAAGTATCTAAATCTTATTTCTTTGATGCAAGTACTCCAACCCTACTCTTTATTGAGCATTACTTGAGCTTGTACTATTATTGGTTGTACAAGTAAACAATTGAAAGTACGATTCTTATCTTATGACATAATGCTTCATAATTAGAATATAGTTGTTTATATTCCTTGAACTTTGATTTCAGGTATTGAACTTATAATTTCTCTTATATACATCTAAAGAGCAGTTTATGCCATTTGATTCGGCTAGACCTAACTTATAATTTGAAAGCGATCCAAACCAATTGATGTTAGGTTTGTAATATTCATGAACGCAATCAAATTGCAAAAATAAGCGGAAACGTGGAAAATCAGAGTTTAAAAATTTTACAAACCATATACCCGGATCACCCTTTATGCACAATTATTAATTAAACGAAAAATTGAAGAACAAGAATCATACCCTTGAAGATCCGAGCTTCCTCAGGTACAAGTTCACCTCCAATTCTTTTCGCGTTCAACTTGAGTCCACCGGGTTTGGTTCCTTCCTTTGATCAACGTTAGCCACCCAAGTGTTTGGCCTCTAGAGGTGATCCACCAAGGAAGAAGAAGGATTTAAGAAGATGAGTGGTTGGCTAAACCCTAGTTTTTCTATCTCTATAGAAAAGGAGCGTACTCTCCAACCATTGGAATTATAACGTAGTCTTGATATCTGATATAAGACTCTTCTTATAAAGATATCAATTAACCCTATTAAAATAAAGTATTATTTAATTAAACTCTTTTAATTAAATGGGCTCCCTAATCTTATTAGGGATAATTAATTAAACTCCTTTAATTAATTTTCCCTCCTAATCCTATTAGGAATAAATGAGAGTACTTATATTAAATTAATTCCTAAACTCTTTTAGAAATTAAAATAATAATAATTGTAATAATATTAATAAGACTCCTCTTATTAATTTATATTTAATATTTCTAAAATATTAAATAATAAATATTAAGCTATTTAATTTATTCTATCACCATAGATTAAATTAAATATACTTAACTATATATTATTACGATTATGCCATTAACTTCTTAAATAATTATTCTTCCTTTTATGGTGTGACCCTTTAGGTTCTCTATATTAAACCTATTGTGAATAAATCAATTAGAACAATTCTAATCTTATTTAAATAAATAAATTAAATAATTAATTTATTTAAATAAATAATATTTATTCTACAATAGGGATAAGCCTCCCTAGCGATCAACGACTTTCAAGATAATATAGATTTCAACATTAATCATAAAAGAACCTTTGAGTAAATAGTTACCAGTATAATTCAATCCTTCCACCATACAATGTCCCAATTAAATATAAGACATGGAATTCTTCGTCAAGTCTTATTTTATTTAATTATATGTATTTCGATCCTTAAATGCACAACTCAAATAATGCAAATTAGAAACTCCTTTCTAATTTCATTCGCATTAACCAAGGACTCTTTGGGTTGTCATTTATCGAATCACATAGACATTTCTCTTCTTTTAATAGAAGTGGTAGATTCTTTATTGATCATACATTATCTCCATGTACAACTTATTTTACCCAAGCATACCCTTTGATATACCCTAAGGGTCTTAAGGAATAAGTCAAAGTATAACTCATCATACACAAGATACTATGATGATCTCAAGTCCAAGGATCACTTGTACTACTATCACTACAGAATTCCTATTGACAGCAGTAGTAAAACTCCATTAGGTATTCCTTAGCGAGCCACGCTCGATGAAATTATTCTCTAATAAGCACCTACATACTTGCTTTAGTGTCTCCACACAAATGATCATGAGATCAATCATCCTCATCCAATGAGCAAGCAACGTATGTACCAATCTATCCGGATTCACTAATCCCCAATTTAGTAATCCAATGATTGGGAACTATTTTAGTTTTAAGCTTTCTAAGAATTTAGATCTCATTAGAATGATCATCATCATTATTTTAAAAGCATTGCTTAAAACTATGGGTTTATCACATATTATAAAACAGCATCATGTAGATAATTAAAAGCCTTTAATAAATTAATACTTTTTATTAATAAATGAATAAGATTGTTACAAAGTATATGCTTTATCATCAAACATGATTGGCTTGTGTGCATACTACTTTCAATCTCCCACTTGCACTAAAGTCAATCGTCATGGTATCTCATACTCTTCTTCTCTAAGTGACGATTATCCTGCTGTTGGATAAGCTTTAATTAATGGATTTGTAATGTTGTTTTTGAGAGTTCACTATCTCTATAGTGATTTCCCATCTTTCAATGATTCCTATAATCAAATGAAAGTGCTACAACACATGTTTAGATCCAAGATGAGACTTAGAAACTATTCCTAGTTCTGTAATGAACTTATCATCCAAACAATCAGCTTGCAGCTTCATTTGCAGCTATATACTTTGTCTTTATCATTAAACCAGCAACCTTTTGCTATTTGGAACCTTTCAAATTCACTACACCACTGTTCAAGGTAACACTTTACCTTAAAGTGGATTTTCGGTCATCTTGGTCTGTCTGAAAAACTTGAGTCTGTAAAGCCCTCTAGTTTTAATTCAGACCCACCATGTATGCTCACATCCTTAGTGCTGGTTAAGAACTTTAAGATGTTTTTCACTGTCTTACAGTGATCTTCTCCAGAATATGACCGATCAACATTAGATCTTGTATATTTCATTGCATACATGATAGTCACTCATGCGATCTCTCTTTTCAAGAGTCTGTGGGGACTATAAAGAGAGATACACTCCATAGCTCATCAACATGAGACATCTCTTGGAGTTTGCCATGCTAAACGACTTTAGCATCAAATGAATATACGTTCCTTGGGTTAAGCCGAGCATCCTTTTAAATCTATCTATATAGATTTGCATCCCCAATAATGATACTCTTCCCAAATCATTCATGGAGGAATGTTTAGACAACTTTATCTTTACTGATTGTAGCATTGGTATGTCATTCCTTATCCGTAGTATATCAACATATAATACTAGAAATTTCACGACGCTCCCACTGACCCTTTTGTACACACTAGAAGTCTTACATCATCGCATGTAACTCTGGATCATCATCTTCTATGATCGTGCCTCTCATCATCATCATCCATGATGAATCCATACCTCCTAGGTATCTTCATCTTATTCCATTTATTTACTGATTAGGTTTGTGGTACAATAGGTATATCTACTGAGTTCCTCTTATTTGACTTATAGTGTTTTGTGGTTCTTGAACTCTTCAAGATCTATTATCCTCCCACTAGCCCCCCTTCAATGATAAACACCTTTATCTTAGAAGGCGCGTGTTTCGTAATAAACACCTTTTGCTATGTGTAGGATTATAGAACAAATACCCTAAACTTACTTTAGGATGTCCCACAAATCGAACACTTATAAAATCTTATCCCAAGCTTATCCTTTGAAACCTTTTCACATAAGTTGACAACCCTTATCTTAACATACTTAAGATTAGGAATCCTCCACATCCATAACTTTTATGGAGTCTTGGGGCGATTTTGAGGTTATTATTTTTTTAGATATGTATACCATTTCTAGGACATTATCCCGGAAGGATCTTTGGAATGTCGGTAAAATCATTATGGACCGCACTATGTCCAACAAGGTACGATTTTTCCATTCGGATACATCAATCAATTATTACGTATCAGGATGTGTCCATTATGAGAAAACCATTTGAGATGATCTAGAAACTTATTGCACAAGTATTTATTCCTTGATCTAATCAAAGAATCTTAATACTTTGTCAATTTGTTTTACTTCTGAATTCTTTGAACCTTTCAAATAATTCACACTTGTATTTCATCAAATACATACATTCAACTCTTTGAATGATCATCTCCTTTTCTTATATTAGTTTGTTCAATTTATAAAATAATTTTCCACGTAAGTCTAGTATACAAAGTCTATTAAGTAATATTTTAGTTCTATACAAAACATTATTATTATAAATAGAACAACAATTGTTCTTAATTATAATACCAAAGATTTCATTGTCCAACAATAAAATGGAAATAATATTTTTAACAAGAACTGGAATACAATAACAACTTATTGACTTAATAGATTTGCCCGTAGGCATTGCTAAACTATAAGTTTCTATGGCTAATATGGCAACCTTTGTTACATTTCCATTACATAGGATTACTTATATTTGTTTAACTTTCTACTTCGCTTGGTCCTTCATAAATCTATATTTATGATAACCAAAGTCGGTATCCAATACCCAAGTAGAACCTTGACTTAAAGAAAATTTATTTCAATCATGAACAAAAAAGCGTATTATGTAAAACTTCACTAAGCTTCTTTGGTTAGCCTCTGTAAGATGCTTCTCATGCTTTCTTTCCGATTATCTAGGCTTATTGCGGTGGAAGCAAGCTCCTTTGCTATCCGTGACGCTTTTGTTCTTATTATCCTTTGTTTATGCCTTTCTATTTACCTTCTTTGAATCGTTCTTCTTTTCGAAGATCCTTTGGCCCCTACCAAGTAAGACTTGATCTTTCTTGGTTGAAAGTGACTCTCAACATTTTTCAATATGTTAAGCAAATCAATGAGGTCGATATCTAGCTTGTTCATATGAAAAATTCACAACAATTGTGAAAGGAGTCCGGGAGTGAGTGCAAGATCAAATCTTGGCTCAACTCTCCATCCATGACAAAACCAGTTGTCTAATTGATCAATCAAATTGATTATGTTAAGAACTTTTTGTCTGTACTATAGTGCCATTGGCCATTCTAGATCGAAAGAGCTCCTTAGATATTTGATATCTATCAGTCCTACTTTCCTCACCATCAACTACTTGATGTGTAGGAATATAGTAGGAGCATCCATAGTTTAATGCCGATCTTTGAGCTCGTTACTCATGGATGCAAGCATGATGCATTGAGCCAATCAGCATCATCTTGCCACTTTCTAAAAGTAGCAATCTCTTCCTCGAGGCATTATGCGCAACCATTGCGAGGATAGGCGTATTAAGGACATAAGATAGCTTTTCAAATTGAGAACTATTCTCAAATTCCTTAACCAATCCGCTTTAATTGATGCCCGTTAATTTAGCATCTAATATGCTTCGCAGATGATAGTAATTTTAGACATTGTAAAATTCAGAAATGAATTTGTAATTAACAACATTTTAACATACATTCTTTTATTAATTACCAAAATAAATTAGGTCTTGTTTTAAATTGGTATCTCCCACTATTTTCTTCAAACTATATTACCTCACTTATATAGTTCGGCAAAAATCTAATTAAAGATTTGCTAGTGAGAATAAGGATCCCATTTCAAATGTATATAGCCTTGTGGTGACACAACAAACTATATATAAATAAATAGGTAGAAAACTTTTGTCAATTACATCAACTATGCAACTCCTTTTCTTTTGCCTCTTAGATTATTTTGATCAAGTGGTGGCACATCCGAATCAAAATTATCCAAGTTAAGTCCGACCTAGCACTCCATATATTCAAAAAGAAAAATATCATCCTTGTGGTGACACAACAAAATAATATTGTTCAATTTTCTTTATAAGCATCAAATGTGATAAATTAACATCTTAAATACTTAATATTTGCCTTGTGTGACACAACAAACTCATATTAAATATTTAATACTCTATTAATTTTATCATGCTAGAAGGCGACGTTCGATATTCCAAATATCTTTGAACGCTTAGGACTTAATATAAAATTTGAGGGTTTGTTATTAAAATGTCTCATCTTGTTTAGCGTGCATATATATATATATAAAATACGCGTTATATTAATTAACATGCTAAGCATGTTTGCATAATATATAATATATATAGTATAAGCATGCACATATAGAATACTATATTCTACCCGGATTGATTATGGACTTTTATTCTAGTTTGGTTCACTAGAGCCACCAAGTGAACCAAAAGGTCAAACCTTAGGGGTGCAAGAATTAATATTTAAATATAACTATTACATTTAAACCCGGGCTCCATTACAAACGGATCTTCATGCGCTTCTTGTCCCTTGATCTCCAATTCTTCAAAATAATTCTAACTATTCCTATTACAAAACTATTTAAAATAAATAGAAACCTTGATCGTGATCGAAAAGGAAGTACATAGGAGGGAGATAGAATTTACATTCAGAAAAATTAGAGAAGACGAGGTACGCAGACCCCATTTAATAAAACCCATACATTCATGCATCCAACTAAAATAAAATCTAATCACATTGGTCAATTGTCCATAATCAATCTCATTTATTATCATACATATCACCATATGCATCAATACATAACATTCATCTGATGAATAATAAACATTCAATATATATATTGATATCATTTAATGGGCAAATTTAGTTAGTATAAAATCTAATTTTGAATCAAAATAAACTCCTTTATTTTAATCCAAATTTAAATCAAAATAAAACTATTTTATTTTAATTTATCCAATTTTGAATAAAATGAACTATTTTATTTTAATCAAAATCTTTAATCAAAATAAACTCCTTTATTTTAATTAATTATGGAATCCAATTCCATGTAAAAAAAATAAAAAATAAATAAAATAAACTCCTTTATTAAAGGAAACACGGATTCTTTTTCTATTCACAAATAAACTCTTTTATTTTGAATAATATGAGATCTTATTTCATATCTAAATAAACTCCTTTATTTAAGGAAAGATGGATTCTTTTCCATTCGCAAATAAACTTCTTTATTTTAAATAATATGAAATCTTATTTCATATCTAAATAAACTCCTTTATTTAAGGAAATTAGGAATCCAATTTCAACTCCAATTAGTTATCATGG
Organism: Panax quinquefolius; assembly: GCA_020205615.1. Taxonomy (NCBI): domain Eukaryota; kingdom Viridiplantae; phylum Streptophyta; class Magnoliopsida; order Apiales; family Araliaceae; genus Panax; species Panax quinquefolius. The sequence goes on from CM035158.1 coordinate 73,046,104, forward strand.
AATCAAATTTCAACTCTAATTAGTTAGCATGAAATTTAATTTTAAAATTAAAATAAACTCTTTTATTTTAATATTAAAATAAACTTTTTATTTTAAGATTAAAATAAATTTTTATTTTAATTATAAAATAATTAAAAAATCGTAACTAATATATATATATATATATATATAATATAATATGTGACGCCCCCAAAATAGGTATACATCACCCAACCCATTCTGAGTCGCCAAATACATGGTACAGAAATAACTACAACTTTATTAATACATTTGTCGTGCAAAATACGACAACATATATACTGTGAGTTTAAATATAATATTGTCTTCTAGACAATATCCACACGCAAATAAATCCCCATCATAATTATTGTTATATTATTTTACAAAAATGGTGAGGACTACTAAACAACTCTCTCTAGAACCTTCATTCCATACCCCGAGTACTTCGCTACATTCTCGCCTTACGAGAAGAAAAATGGAACAACAAGGAAAAGGGTGAGCTCAACTAGCCCGAAAGAAGAATACTATGACTAAGATAATATACAACAAATTATCGTTAGTCTCCAACAGGAAAAAATCGATAGAATACAATAGACAACAAGTTTCAGATCAATATTCGCGGTGAAATAATAATTCATAGAAGAGTTACGTAGAGAATGAAATCTACTATAATCTATGAATTTAACGATCCATCATCAATATTTTATCCTCCTAAACATCAATCAATATTCATCTCAAATCAAATATTCATCTTTGCACTCTGGCCAAAGATATTCATCAATCGGTCATGTTCATCTCAACACTGCTCATCTTTGCACTAAAGGCCAAAGATATTCATCGATCGGTCATGTTCATTTAAACACTGTTTATCTTTTGCACTACAGCCCAAAGATATTCTTCGAAATCATTCATCTTTGCACTTTCTGAAAGCAAAGATATTCAATAATATCATCATTTAAGACCGAGGATGATGAAAAATATTTTTAAAGAACGAATCCAAAGAAAACAAAATGACAAGGATTAAGGATTAAGGATTCGTACTTTGTTTTATCCATGTCCAACAATACCTCAAAAATAATCATAGTGGTGTAAAATTCAAGAATAATCAAAACATGGATACAATCAAAGCTAGTATCCGAATATAGATATTTTGACGAAAAAGAAGAAATTTTATTTTTCTATGAATAGTGCATATATCGTGAATAGTCTTGTATATCGTGAATAGTAACTTCGACACCAAAAGATAGAAATTCCACAAAAAACATCTTCACGCTTCATGAATAGTACTTTCGAATAGTAACTCGTGAATAGTAACTCATGAATAGTAACTCGTGAATAGTAACTCATGAATAGTAACCCCGACATGAAAAAGTTCCAAATTTGATAAAAACTTGAGATCAACATTTCAAAGATAATGATATTGAAGAAATAATATCATTACAAAAAAATAATATCCCTTACCTCAAAGAATCGATTGCTTGAAGGAAAGGTCAAGTGATCTTTGAATGAAACTTGTCTTTGAAAAGAACTCTCAAAGTATCTAAATACTCACAAAATACGCTCAATAATATATAGAGAGAGAGAGAAAACTTTGTTTCTGGTGTGATTTTCAATTCTAACTTAGCTCTCTATTTATAGGAAAATGTTAGCACGCTGAAGCAGACTTAACCTGCAACCTGATGGCTTTACCTGCTACTATTCCCACCCACCACATTTGAAAATTCAATTGAGCACATTTCTCACCAACCAAAAGTGGGGCCCACCAATTCTAGAATTTTCCACCAAAATCATTTATAACCTAATTTACGAATCAACACCTCTTAAAATTCATAATAAATTATACGCTCATTTTAATTCGTTCAAAATTTGTGGACATATACTCAACTTATATATGTATAACATATCCAAAAATTACAACGATCTAACTATTTGGATTAAATATTATAACTCACACAATAAAGTCAGTAATAATAACCGATTTGGTCTTTTAATACCTCCAATCCGATAAAATACAAATAAAACATCTCAAAGATTAATTCCTTCATTAATAACCACATAAATAAATCCATCATTTATATTCATATAAAATAAATATTTCCTTATCATATGAATCAATAATTAATTATTCACAAATAATATTACGAATCACATTTATGACAACCAGTATGCTCCCAGGAAGAGGGGGCTTTCCAATAAGGATCTCTCTTATCAAGCGCCGCAATTAGGTGACCAAACCTCTCCTTAGACGTAACTTTCTAGACATTGCCAATAATGTTATCTAATAATATTATTCAAATAATATGAATTATTGATCGATAATGGGAAATATTGTGCGATGACAATTATTGAAACAAAGAATAATATAAAATACCAATGCAAAGAATTATTGAATCAATAAAATAAACTATTGAACAAGAATTACTTTAAACAATTATTGAGTAGTGCCTTCTTACGTAAGAATCAATAATTGATGCAATACTGCAGTGCTCTTCTTGCTCAACAACGCGATATTAGTGTGTTTTAACCACCGGGTATTCCAACAAGATTAATTGGTAACAATTACGCCGTTATTTTTAAACAACTTATATTTGTCGCTTTTTCTCATCCAATCGCTTTCCGTTATGGGGCTCACACATGGTTTAGCAATGCAGGTCGTATTTAATATTCCCTGACAGTGCATTTAATATTCCACGACCAAACGAATATTCCCAAACAACAATGAATATTTTATAACCACTTGCTTATTTTGAAATATTTGCGTATTTAACCCCCTTAACTATCCACATTAATCAAATCAACCCTTACTATTTCAAAATAATAAATAAAGGAAATTCCTTTTTATTTAAAAAGAATTTTGGGGTCTTACATAATATATATATATATATATATATATATATATATATATATATATATATATATATATATATATATATATATATACTTCAACTTAATCCTGCTAGATACAAGTAATCATAGTATGACTTCCTGCAAGTTCCTGGGCCAACTCTTTATTCCCTTTCATGTGGATAACTTATATATTAAGTATGGTATAGTAATAGTTAATATACTAACTATATATATATATATATATATATATATAACTATTATACATATATATAAATATATATAATATTAACTGAACCATACTTAGGTAAGGGACATCAGATGCACACCAATATCTATAATATATATATAACCAGTAATCCACGTCGCCACATATCATATACATGGAAACATGAACGTGCAGGTAAAGGATTCGCAAGTTTACAGTTTTTCCTCTTCCTTTTTTTTATTAAATAAATTTTAATTATTAATTATTTAATAATAAATTTTATACAATAAATTATGCCCAATTAAATTGTTCTAAACACATATCAATATACATATCAAATCAAAACAATTAATAATTCGCATAAAGGTTTGGCTCTGATGCCACTGTTAGGTTTGTAATATTCATGAACGCAATCAAATTGCAAAAATAAGCGAAAACGTGGAAAATCAGAGTTTAAACCATATACCCGGATCACCCTTTATGCACAATTATTAATTAAACGAAAAATTGAAGAACAAGAATCATACCCTTGAAGATCCGAGCTTCCCCAGGTACAAGTTCACCTCCAATTCTTTTCGCGTTCAACTTGAATCCACCGGGTTTGGTTCCTTCCTTTGATCAACGTTAGCCACCCAAGTGTTTGGCCTCTAGAGGTGATCCACCAAGGAAGAAGAAGGATTCAAGAAGATGGGTGGTTGGCTAAACCCTAGTTTTTCTATCTCTATAGAAAAGGAGCGTACTCTCCAACTATTGGAATTATAACGTAGTCTTGATATCTGATATAAGACTCTTCTTATAAAGATATCAAGTAACCCTATTAAAATAAGGTATTATTTAATTAAACTCATTTAATTAAATGGGCTCCCTAATCTTATTAGGGATAATTAATTAAACTCCTTTAATTAATTTTCCCTCCTAATCCTATTAGGAATAAATGAGAGTACTTATATTAAATTAATTCCTAAACTCTTTTAGAAATTAAAATAATAATAATTGTAATAATATTAATAAGACTCCTCTTATTAATTTATATTTAATATTTCTAAAATATTAAATAATAAATATTAAGCTATTTAATTTATTCTATCACCATAGATTAAATTAAATATACTTAACATATTATTACGATTATGCCATTAACTTCTTAAATAATTATTCTTTCTTTTATGGTGTGACCCTTTAGGTTCTCCATATTAAACCTATTGTGAATAAATCAATTAGAACAATTCTAATCTTATTTAAATAAATAAATTAAATAATTAATTTATTTAAATAAATAATATTTATTCTACAAGGGATAAAGCTCCCTAGCGATCAACGACTTTCCCGGATAATATAGATTTCAACATTAATCATAAAAGAACCTTTGAGTAAATAGTTATCGTGCAATTCAATCCTTCCACCATACAATGTCCCAATTAAATATAAGACATGGAATTTCTGTCAAGTCTTATTTTATTTAATTATATGTATTTCGATCCTTAAATGCACAACTCCAAATAATGCAAATTAGAAACTCCTTTCTAATTTCATTCTGCCTTGGCCAAGGACTACTGGGTTGTCATTTATCGAATCACATAGGACATTTCTCTTCTTTTAATAGAAGTGGTAGATTCTTTATTGATCATACATTATCTCCATGTATAACTTATTATACCCAAGCATACCCTTTGATATACCCTAAGGGTCTTAAGGAATAAGTTAAAGTATAACTCATCATACACAAGATACTATGATGATCTCAAGTCCAAGGATCACTTGTCTTACTATCACTACTGAGAATTCCTATTGACGAGTGCAAGTAAAACTCCATTAGGTATTCCTTAGCGAGCCACGCTCAATGAACTTATTCTCTAATAAGCACCTACATACTTGCTTTAGTGTCTCCACACAAATGATCATGAGATCAATCATCCTCATCCAATGAGCAAGCAACGCATGTACCAATCTATCCGGATTCACTAATCCCCAATTTAGTAATCCAATGATTGGGAACTATTTTAGTTTTAAGCTTTCTAAGAATTTAGATCTCATTAGAATGATCATCATCATTATTCTAAAAGCATTGCTTAAAACTATGGGTTTATCACATATTATAAAACAGCATCATGTAGATAATTAAAAGCCTTTAATAAATTAATACTTTTTATTAATAAATGAATAAGATTGTTACAAAGTATATGCTTTATCATCAAACATGATTGGCTTGTGTGCATACTACTTTCAATTGATTGGTGCAAAATCTGGTATTGACTGTGATGAACAACCTTCTTTAAAGGGGAAACTATATTTATCGGGAGACTGACGGGTGCACTTGAGTATGATTAAACGATATGCATAACGTATGATACTTTTGGCTAATCATCTGTTGCACTCGTTTTTGTTGGATTATCAGTATATTACTGTTAATTCTAGTAGAAGTTTATAGTCCTTAGTGACTGCTCAGTATTCATTAATTTGGAATCTCAAAAATGATTAAGTATTGAATCTTATTGATATTTTTTGTCCTTATCGACTATTGTTAAGATCTATTGATACTTCTTGTTATCCTTGAACTATCATTATTGTTGTGCTCTGGAGAAATTAAAACTACATTAAATGCCCTTATTGTTATATTACTTATTGAGCAAACGTGTTGTTCATTCTTTCTTTCCCTAAAAACATTTCAGTTAAGGCAGAATAAGGCGGACCCTCGGTCACTGATAAGAGCAAGGGCAAAGCTATGGAGTAGATTCATGTTTATTTAAAAGTTTTAAGATTATAGACATAAATATTAACGCCCCCATATCTATACTCCCATCGTATCCGATATGATGCTTACTACTAATCAATGTATATAACACATTCATATCTATACGCCCATGGTATCTGATTATATGCTCATATCTAATTGAGAGACTATACAATTTATAACTAGATGCAATTCCCAGAGATCCAAGATTCACAGTATCCCATAACAGATAATAATTCTCAAGAGAACTATTGTTGTGTTTGGATACCCTAACTTGGATATATGAACTGTATCTGTGAATATTATCTATCTATCCGAAATTCATAGTATCTATAATAACATGAACAGTCCATATTACCAATACCCTCACTTAGATGTATAGTCTATATCTTGCAAATTACATTATCTTATCTATAGTACCTATTTATTTGAAATATAGAGTATCAACAACAAAATGAACAGTCCATGCTATTAATACCCTCACTCGGATATATAGTTCCCAAGGATCTTAAACTAGATTGAAAATTCTAATTACATCTATATATGTAAGAAAACACGGCTGCAGAAGTAAAAGATGATATATATATATATATATATATATATATATATATCAATAAGGTTCGATTACATAATTCTTCATACAAAATTTCTTATTACAAATTATTGCATTCAACTAGACAGTAATATAAATTAATCAAAGTAGGGATGCTTCCCTTTATTTACTCTAGATGTGCCAGGGTTACCATCTAATACTGCAAAGGAAATAATTTGCAAGGGTGAGCTATGACATGCTCAGCAAGTTCTATATTTATTACAATATATGATTTGAAGAAGTATAGCAGTTTAAAATTCAACTGATTGTTGCTACCATTTCTGGAATTTCTAATTCAACTATTTCTGAAATTTTTATTTATGTCAGTCACATAGACTTAGAAACTTTTTTTAGATATGAGATAGGGGATCAACCTATTCAATATCCTAGGAGTATGCATCTCATACTAATAGTGCTCACATGCACTAATTGTCAATATTTAATTGGCCAAACATCGATCCCTTTTCGGGATACACAACTTCACTATTGGATGTCTTACCAAAACAATTTGGTTTGACACAACAATTTATGCTCAAAAATATTGTATGAATAAACAATTCATTTCTGAGTTATACTGAAGCTATATTAGTAACTTTACAATAAATGGCAATTCAAGTTTAGGTTTGGTATAACATATCAACAGCAATTCAAGATAAAAATCTTGTTCAACGAATAAATAGGGCTTGAGAAATTTGCGTAATTAATAATTTAGGTTTAGTAAACTTGTCTGAGTGAAGATCAGTCAAGCAATGCTACTCGATTCGTTAATAAACATCTAAGATGTTCATTCATACAAATCTAACACAGTAGTATTGATAACAATACTCAAATACATAAACTACATACGTTCGGGTTAAGTTTGATATGGTTTCGGTGTCCAAAGACTTTAATGAGTATTTAATAAGTTGATAAATCGACTAAATTTTATTTATAAACTTTATTATATTTTTATATAATTTCAATATCCTTAATAATAATTTCTGGAAACTTATAATAATTTTGAAGTATTTATTTATCCCTTAAATGATTTTTAAATCATTTATTTCTATTTCTAAACAATTTAATATTTACTTTGAATATTATAAAAACTTTTTTTACTATTTTTAAATAATTTATAATCATTTATTACAATTTTAATATCATTAATATTATTTTTAATAATTATTTATTATTTATAAGTAATTATTCTAATTATTTTATTATTAACATAATTATTAATAATATCCAAATTATGACGCCCCCAAATTCAGGTACTTGAAACCCGAACTCAGTGCTTCACGATACCATTTCTATAAGCGGAATAATACTAATAATAATAACAATAATATAGATTATCAAATTTAATTTACATATTATCAGAGTTTTCAATCCCAAGTACGAAACCTTTAAACATTCATTACATGATAATAATAATATGTCATCATTATCCTAATAAAGTCTAGTTATTACATAAGATAGCAAAAACATTCATTCAGCAACTTTCCCCTTCCCCTTGTTCTTGGCAGAGCCTTCAAGTTGATCACATTTTGCTGAAAACATTTAAATTAAGCAAGGATGAGCATTTGAGTACCCAACAAGTAATAGAAAATAATAATAATTAGCTGAAAGGATTAAATATTTTCTTTGAACAATACTTCTACAACGAATCAACAGTTGTGAAGTAAGCTGAACCATTAATAAACAACAGGTCATTTCAATTTCTAATTTTTGAAACTACATATTGACTATATATGAGGATCAGTTGACAGACTATGAACATTGTTTTCTATTTTTGAAAAGGTTAAACAGAACTTCATCTGTAAACCGTCATAACTTACGGGCACGGGGGGCGATCAACCCGTTATTCCCTGTATTGATCAATACTACATTACAAGAACGATATTATCGTTCATCCTTTGTCCGCCTTACCGCATAAAAATTTCCCATATTTGGGATGTTCATAATAGTCTTGAATCCAAACCAAAACAATTCGATTGGATAATAAATAAGTTTTATCTTGTTCAACAACAAATTTTAAATTTATGTCTAGCCGAATCAAATAGCTTAGACGGCTTTTAATTCAACGTATACATACTGGACACTGATAAGTATGTATCAACATGTGATAAAACATAATGATTATCCAAGTGAGGACACTTGTATAACCATGTTTAGAAATTAACGAATAGAATTTATATCTTGATCTACAATAACAAAATAAAGGAACTTGTACAATAATTATAATTTAATAACTTACGTATACAGAATCATTGCATAAGTATATACAAAGGTTGAAATATTTGAACAATTGAAAAGAAAAGTTCAGATATTATCTTACGCATGTCCATTGCATAAAGTAAATGCAAAGGGTTAGATACTTGTCTTGTCTGCTGCTTACACAACTTAGATTTATCTTTTATATCAAGCCTTATTGTAAGACCCCGAATTTTTTTTAATAAAAAGGAATTTCCTTTATTTATTATTTTGAAATAGTAAGGGTTGATTTGATTAATGTGGATAGTTAAGGGTTAAATACATGAAATATTTCAAAATAAGCAGTGGTTATAAAATATTCATTTTTGTCGGGAATATTAGTTTGGTGCGTGGAATATTAAATGCTTTGTCGGGGAATATTAAATGCGACGTAGCGACCACCATATGTGGGCCCATGCTGAGCGATTGGATGAAGAAAAGCGACAAATATAAGTTGGTTAAAAATAACGGCGTAGTTATTCTGAATTAAAATTGTTGGAATACCGGTTGGTTAAAATCTGATGTCTGGCGTGGTTGCCGCGATGCTTTGCGGTATTACCTGATGTTGTTGAATTATTGATCCTTACGTGAAGGCCTTTTCGATAATTTTACGATGAATTCTTGTTCATATTTTATTTTATTGATTCGATAATTCTTTGCGTTGATATTTTATATTATTGTTGTTCGATAATTGTCAACTTGCCTGATATTTCCCATTATCGGATCAATAATTCATATTATTTGAATAATATTATTAGATAACATTATTGGCAATGTCTAGAAAGTTACATCAGGAGAGGTTTGGTCACTAATTGCGCGCCGATGAGGAGAAATCCTTATTGGAAAGCCCCTCTTTCTGAGGAGCGGCTGGTTGTCATAAATGTGATTACGTAATATTATTTGTGAATAATTAATTATTGATTCATATGATAAGAAATATTTATTTTATATGAATATAAATGATGGATTTATTTATGTGGTTATTAATGAAGGAATTAATGTTGAGGTGTTTTATCGGTATTTTATCGGATTGGAGGTATTAAAAATCAAATCGGGGTTTTGAGATATATTGCGGGGTTATAATTTTTAATCCAAATAGTTGGATTGTGGTAATTTTGGGTATGTTATACATACATAAGTTGAGTATATGTCCACAAATTTTGAGCAGTTAAAATTCACGAATGATTTGTTATGAATTTTAAGAGGTGTCGGATTCGGAAATTAGGTTTATAATTGATTTTGGTGGAAAATTCTAGAATTGAGTGGGCCCCACTTGTGGTTGGTGAAAAAATGTGCTGAATTTTATTTCAAATGTGGTGGGTGGCAATAGTAGCGAGTAAAAAAGCCATCGGTGGCGGTCGAATGCCTTGGGTGGGCTAACATTTTCTATAAATAGAGGCTAAGTTAGAATTGAAAATCACACGAAACAAAGTTTTCTCTCTTTCTCTCTCTATATTATTGGCGTATTTTGTGAGTATTTAGATACTTTGAGAGTTCTTTATTAAGTCTGAGTTTCATTCGACATCACTTGAGCCTTTCCTTAGAAATCTTGATTCTTTGAGGTAAGGGATGTTATTTTCTTCTCGAATGATATTAATTCTTGATATCATTATCTTTGAAATATTGGTTGGTACTTTTTATCAAATTTGGAACTTTTTCATGTCGGGGTTACTATTCATGAGTTCTTATTCACGAGTTACTATTCATGAGTTCTTATTCACGAGTTCTTATTCACGAGTACTATTAAGCGAAAGCGTGAAGATGTTTTTTGTGGAATTTCTATCTTTTGGTGTCGAGTTTCTATTCACGTGTCGGCCTTATTCACGTATCTGGCTTTATTCACGAATCTGGCACTATTCATAGAAAAATGAAAATTTTTCTTTTAAATCTAAAATATCTATTACGGATACTAGCTTTGATTGTATCCATGTTTTGATCATTCTTGAATTTTACACCTTATGATTATTTTTTTGAGGTATTGTTGGACATGGATAAAACAAAGTCTGAATCCTTAATCCTTAATCCTTGTCATTTTGTTTCCTTTGGATTCGTTTCTTTAAAAATATTTTCATCATCCTCGGTCTTAAATGATGATATTATTGAATATCTTTGGCTGTGGTGCAAAGATGAATGATTTCTGAGAAGAATATCTTTGGCTTTGGCTGTAGTGCAAAGATGAATAATTTCGAAATATATCTTTGCTGTAGTCAAAGATGAGCAGTGTTTAAATGAACATGGCCAAGTGATGAATATCTTTGGCCTTGTAGTGCAAAGATGAGCAGGTGTTTAAATGAACATGGCCATAGTGATGAATATCTTTGGCCTTTAGTGCAAGATGAGCAGTGTTGAGATGAACATGACCGATGGATGAATATCTTTGGCCTTTAGTGCAAAGATGAGCAGTGTTGAGATGAACATGGCCGATTGATGAATATCTTTGGCTTTGTAGTGCAAAGATGAATATTTGATTTGAGATGAATATTGATTGATGTTCGAGGATAAAATATTGATGATGGGTTTATTAAATTCATAGATTATAGTAGATTTCATTCTCTACGTAACTCTTACATGAATTATTATTTCATTGCGAATATTGATCTGAAACTTGTTGTCTATTGTATTCTATCAGTTTTTCCTGTTGGAGACTAACGATAATTTGTTGTATATTATCTTAGTCATAACATTCTTCTTTGGGCTAGTTGAGCTCACCCTTTTCCTTGTTGTTCCATTTTTCTTCTCGGGGAGGCGAGAATGTAGCGAGTCTTAGTCGGGGTATGGAATGAAGGTTCTAGAGAGAGTTGTTTAGTAGTCCTCACCATTATTGTAAAATAATGTATCAATAAATGTGATGAGGATTTATTTGAGTATAAATATTGTCTAGAAGATAATATTTGTATTTAAACTCACGATTTTATTGTTGTGATAATAAAGTTGTAGTTGTTTACATACCATGTATTTGGCGACTCGAGAATGGGTTGGATGGAATGGACCTATTTTGGGGTTAATCACGGTTAATATCGAGCTTAGGGATATGATCTCTGGCGGAGATCGGGGAATAGAACTAGGAGGGAGGGCAGTAAATCCTTTGCTAGTGTGTCTACCTAAGCTTATTTGTTAGTTGGTCGATATATAGGGATATTATGTGATTGATTTCCTTAATTAACCCTTGTTTTATAGCGGTATGTTGAGAATGTCGTTGAGAATATTAATAGTGGTGTAAATGAGGCCGTGGAGATGCACATACTTAACAGCGAGGAGAGCGTGCAACAGTGGCAATGTACCTCCTGTGAATAACACCACTGAAGCGGATGATGAGCGAGGGGATGTTTAGAAGCTTTTTGCGGTTCATGCAAAATCGAATGCGAGGAGACTTCGTGTTCAAAATCTGAGGAGGAGATGATAGCAATTCACGGGTGGTCACGACCAAGCGATTCAAAGAAGTTGGGACCACGAGTGCAGGAAAGCGGATCCGATCATGGCGGAAACATGGGTCAAACAAATTACCAAGATATTCGATGTCTTGGGATGCGAAAAGAACGAAAGTTCCATTCGCTACTTTTATGTTAAATGGCGAAGCGATTCTTGGTGGGAATCGTGAAGCGTACCCATTCATTTTGCACTTCGGCATGTCGTGGGAGAGCGTTTGAAAGCAGATTTCAATAACAAGTACTTCCACGAAAAGTATTAGTCGTATGAAGGAAGTGGAGTTTATTAGATTGGAGCGAGAATAACATGGCGGTGTCCCGATCTGAGGTGAAGTTTGCGGAGTTATCGGTTTGCACCTCATTTGGTGGAGAATGAGGCGTATGGCGGATGTTTACGAGAGGTTTGAAACCGGCGTACGTCGATATCTCATTTCTCATAAATTTTCTCTCTATTCGGATGTTGTAAGCGAGGCTCGGTTGTTAGGCGAGATAACGAATACGTTCAACCGAGGGACCATAACGAGGATCGTACCAAAGATAGCGATCATCGAATAACGATAACCGGTGGAGAAAGAAGAATACGGACAAAAGCGGTAACCACTCTGGTGGTAATCGTGGCCATGAAAATAGAAGAAGCGAGTTGGGAGGAGATTTTAAAAGAGAGATTCAACAACGACCATGTGAAGGCGTCGGCGCCGATGGCAAGCTGGTTCGAGGGAGGAGAAAGACCATCGGTCGTATGTTACAAATCTTGGGAAAGAGGACATATCATTGGCCCTTGCCCTAGCAGTTTAAGGTATGCTATAATTGTGGAAAAAGAAGGACATATCGCTCGAGTTATGCGATATCGAAACCAAGTCCGGTGAGGCGGTGACTCGAAAGGATCCCGAAAAAGTCAAAGTCAGCGATTCTTGGAAGGCGTTTGTCGTGGCCGGTCAAAATCTGAGGAACCCGACGAAGTTAGCAGGGTTAGTTAATTATAAATTCTTGCGAAGTTTATACCTTACTGAATCTGGGTTCTACCCATTCTTTTATCTCTCTTTGCTTTGCGCTCAGCGTTTGAACTTGACTACGGAGAAATTAGACTTTGACTATTTATGGAGACTCAGTTAGGAGAAACTTTCATTACATCCGTTGTTTAAAAATCTTGTTTGATTCAAGTTGGCATCCATTACCTTACACCTTGACCTTATCTCTTTAAAGATACTTGCTTTTGATGTGATTGATTGGTTAACTACTCATCATACCAAAATTGATTGCTTTTGTAAGGTTGTTAGTTTTCATATTCTAAGCAACTTTTGTTATTGAATTCAAGCAATCAAACCATTGTAGTCAAACATTTTCATATCAAGCCATGAAGTCATTCGTTTATTACGGATGTCAAGTTTTCTTAGTCCATGTTATGGATTTGAATAAAGACACGTCGATTTGAATAATATTCTTGTTGTTATTGATTTTTCTGACGTATTTCTGAAGAATTTATTGGCTTACTCCCAAAAGTGATATTAAATTTTGTATCGACTTTGAACCGGTACAAAACTCATTTCTAAAATCTCATATCGAATGGCTCTATTGAACTTGAGGAGTTAAAAATTCAACTATAAATTTGGTACATGAGCCTTTATCTTGTGACTTCCTTTGTGGAATTCACCTAAGCGAGACTCTCTTGTAGGGGCGTCATATTAGATGCGATAGTAAAGCGATAGGTGTCATTGTGACGTCTTATCCAAGATTGGGATATGAGTCGCGATTGAGAACAACCTAAGTCGATGTCGAAATCGTAGCTTTCTAGGTTTAGTTGGTTATTATCGGAGATTCGTTGAAGGATATTCTCGAATCGCTATTCCATTAACGTGGTGACTCGTAGAGATACAAAATTCAAATGGAGCAAGGAATGTGGGAAGAGCTTGAAGAACTCGAGAGGAGACTCATTTAAAGCACGTGTTACGACCATGCCATCTGGAAAAAGCGAGCGTGGTAGTAGGCGTGTTGAGTAGAAGATCGTATACAAATCTGAGTACAATATTGTCAAAGACTCATTTAAGTATAATATACAAATAATAGAGATGGAGATGAAAACTCTAGGTACCCGCGTGATGATATCTGATGCGTGATGATATCTGAGTATAATCGACTTTAATCGATAAAGTTAAAGGCATTCAAGCTACACACGGGTGATGAATTTGAAGAAGGAGGTGCGAAGTTGTTATTTTAAAAGCGAGAATCGGTGAGGTGAGGAAAGCTCGAACCTTGATTTATTAATCCATTTGAAATTCTCGATCGAATAGGAGCGTGGCCTATAGACTCGTTTTACCACCAAGTATGGCGGCGTGTTCATAACGCGTTTTCACGTGTCGATGTTACGTAAATATGTGGACGACCGAAAACACGTCATTGAGTTAGAATCCGGACGAGATAGCCAGAAGACTTAACGTCTGAGGAGGTACTGTCAAGATTTTGGATAGGAAAGAGCATGTCCTATGTCTGAGGGTTATACCATAAGTTAAAGTTTTGTGGAGAAACCATGCTATTGAGGAAATGACACAGGGAGTTGGAAGCGAAAATGAAAGCGAGTATATCTTTACCTTTTGAAACACAGAATGCGTCGTCGATTTAGAGGGCGAAATTTCATAAGGAGGGAGGTTGTAAGACCGAAAAATTTTTTAATAAAAGGAATTTCCTTTATTTATTATTTTGAAATAGTAAGGGTTGATTTGATTAATGTGGATAGTTAAGGGTTAAATCATAAAATATTTCAAAATAAGCAAGTGGTTATAAAATATTCATTTTGTCGGGGAATATTAGTTTGGTGGTGGAATATTAAATGCTTGTCGGGGAATATTAAATGCGGCCAGGCGAACCATGTGTGTGGGCCCCATAACGAAGCGATTGGATGAAAAAGCAGCGAAAATATAAGTTGGTTAAAAATAACGGCGTAGTTATTCTGAATTAAAATTTGGAATACCCGGTGGTTAAAATCTGATGTCTGGCGTGGTTGCCACGATGGCACACGGTATTACCTGAGTATTGTTGAATTATTGATCCTTACGTGAAGGCACTACTCGATAATTATTACGATGAATTCTTGTTCGATATTTTATTTTATTGATTCATAATTCTTTGCGTTGATATTTTATATTATTGTTGTTCGATAATTGTCAACACGCATGATTTTCCATTATCGGATCAATAATTCATATTATTTGAATAATATTATTAGATAACATTATTGGCAATGTCTAGAAAGTTACATCTAGGAGAGGTTTGGTCACCTAATTGCGCGATGAGGAGAAATCCTTATTGGAAAGCCCCTCTTTCACAGGAGCGGCTGGTTGTCATAAATGTGATTACGTAATATTATTTGTGAATAATTAATTATTGATTCATATGATAAGGAAATATTTATTTTATATGAATATAAATGATGGATTTATTTATGTGGTTATTAATGAAGGAATTAATGTTGAGGTGTTTTATCGGTATTTTATCGGATTGGAGGTATTAAAAATCAAATCGAGGGTTTTGAGATATATTGCGGGGTTATAATTTTTAATCCGACCGTTGGATTGTGGTAATTTTTTGGTATGTTATACATACATAAGTTGAGTATATGTCCACAAATTTTGAGCGAATTAAAAATTCACGAATGATTTGTTATGAATTTTAAGAGGTGTCGGATTAGGAAATTAGGTTTATAATTGATTTTGGTGGAAAATTCTAGAATTGAGTGGGCCCCACTTGTGGTTGGTGAAAAAATGTGCTGAATTTTATTTCAAATGTGGTGGGTGGCAATAGTAGCGAGTAAAGCCATCGGTGCTGCGGTCAAATGCAGCTTGGTGGGCTAACATTTTCTATAAATAGAGGGCTAAGTTAGAATTGAAAATCACACGAAAACAAAGTTTTCTCTCTTTCTCTCTCTATATTATTGGCGTATTTTGTGAGTATTTAGATACTTTGAGAGTTCTTTATTAATCTGAGTTTCATTCGACATCACTTGAGCCTTTCCTTAGAAATCTTGATTCTTTGAGGTAAGGGATGTTATTTTCTTCTCAAATGATATTAATTCTTGATATCATTATCTTTGAAATATTGGTTGGTACTTTTTATCAAATTTGGAACTTTTTCATGTATGGGGGTTACTATTCATGAGTTCTTATTCACGAGTTACTATTCATGAGTTCTTATTCACGAGTTCTTATTCACGAGTACTATTAAGTGAAGCGTGAAGATGTTTTTTGTGGAATTTCTATCTTTGGGTGTCGGAGTTACTATTCACGTATCGTCACTATTCACGTATCTGACACTATTCACGAATCGGCACTATTCATAGAAAAATGAAAATTTTCTTTTAAATCTAAAATATCTATTACGGATACTAGCTTTGATTGTATCCATGTTTTGATCATTCTTGAATTTTACACCACTATGATTATTTTTGAGGTATTGTTGGACATGGATAAAACAAAATCTGAATCCTTAATCCTTAATCCTTGTCATTTTGTTTCCTTTGGATTCGTTCTTTAAAATATTTTCATCATCCTCGGTCTTAAATGATGATATTATTGAATATCTTTGGCACATAGTGCAAAGATGAATGATTTCTGAAGAATATCTTTGGCACGTGTAGTGCAAAGATGAATAATTTCGATGAATATCTTTGGCTTTAAATGATGAGCAGTGTTTAAATGAACATGGCCAAATTGATGAATATCTTTGGCACATGTAGTGCAAAGATGAGCTGTGTTTAAATGAACATGGCCAATTGATGAATATCTTTGGCCTTTAGTGCAAAGATGAGCAGTGTTGAGATGAACATGGCCAAATGATGAATATCTTTGGCCTTTAGTGCAAAGATGAGCAGTGTTGAGATGAACATGATGATGAATATCTTTGGCACATAGTGCAAAGATGAATATTTGATTTGAGATGAATATTGATTGATGTTACGAGGATAAAATATTGATGATGGTTATTAAATTCATAGATTATAGTAGATTTCATTCTCTACGTAACTCTTACATGAATTATTATTTCATTGCGAATATTGATCTGAAACTTGTTGTCTATTGTATTACATCAGTTTTTCCTGTTGGAGACTAACGATAATTTGTTGTATATTATCTTAGTCATAACATTCTTCTTGGGCTAGTTGAGCTCACCCTTTTCCTTGTTGTTCCATTTTTCTTCTCGGGGAGGCGAGAATGTAGCGAGTCTTAGTCGGGTATGGAATGAAGGTTCTAGAGAGTTGTTTAGTAGTCCTCACCATTATTGTAAAATAATGTATCAATAAATGTGATGAGGATTTATTTGAGTATAAATATTGTCTAGAAGATAATATTTGTATTTAAACTCACAGATTTTATTGTTGTGATAATAAAGTTGTAGTTGTTTACATACCATGTATTTGGCGACTCGAGAATGGGTTGGATGGAATGGACCTATTTTAAAATCTAGGAATCATTATTAAATGATTTAAATATTAAACAATTCTATTATCATTAATATTTAATTAATATTAAACTATTAATTAAACCATTGCCAAAATATTAAAGTTATTTATAATAACTCAAAATATTTTTAAAACATTTATATTACCCTTAAATAATTTTTAAAACATTTAAAATTATTTTTAAATAATTACCATTAATATTAAAATATTAATGTACTATTTATCTAAATATTAAAAGTCATTAATTATAAATTAAAATATTTTTAATTCATTTATATCCCTTTTAAATGATTTTTAAATTAATAAAACCATTTTTAACTAATTATTTAATATAATTATTAAATAAATTTAATATCATTAGTGTTAAATTAATATCATTAATATTAAATTATTAATGAAATTATCGTTTAAATATTAAAAGTTATATTTTATAACTTAAAATATCTTTAAACATTTTATTTTTATTTAAAATGATTTTTATAATATTAAAATCATTTTAAACTAATTTATTTAATATAATTTTTAAATAACTTTAATATCATTAATAATAATTAATTAATGAATTTTACCTTTAAATATTAAAAGTTATATTTTATAACTTAAAATATTTTTAAATAACTTATTATTATTTAAAATGATTTTTAATATAATAAAATCATTATTTATTTATTTAATTAATTTATTAAATAACTTAATTATCATTAATATTAATTTATTAATGAAATTTATCACAAAATATTAAAAGTCATTAAAAATAACTTAAAATATTTTCTTATATCATAATATAATTTTAAATGATTTTTCATTTATTAAAATCATTTTAAATAATTTATTTAATATTAAAATTAAATAAATTAAATACTTTTAATATTCCAAAACTATTAAATATTTATGAAATATATTCAAAATAATTAAATACTAATTTTCAGATTTTAAAATAATTTTTAATAATTTATTTTGTATTTTTTATAATTAAAAACTATTTAATACTAATTATTTAATAAAAAATATAATTTTTATACAAAACTGTCGCTAAAGAGAACCTATAGCGACAGAACCGTCACTATAGGTGTTCTTCATGCAACCCAGATCTTCATCGACAGAAACCGAGTGAACAGGTTTGACCATGATTTCTGATCGAATCATGATGTTTGAGTGCATATTTTTGGTTAGATCATGTAGTATAAATGTAACAATACAAGACCTAGCAAGAAACATTAGCAAACAACATCACAATCAAAATATAAAAGCCTTCAAAGTGGCTATCAGAGCTGTTCTTCATTTCTGGGTTTGCCCAGAAATGAAGAACAGTTCGACTGCCCTACTTTGGGCTTCCACAACTTTGCAAGATATGAAATGTTTTAGTGATTTAAAAGATGCAGTGTATAGCTCACATGTAAGAGAGTAGATCTATCATAAAACATAACAATAACAACAACTGATTAAGCGATATACAAAGCAAATTCAAAGGTCATCGGAAAATTAGGCTAACGCTTTTACGGGTTTTCCCGAAAATGATCGTCATCGTGATCTTTTTGCCTACTTTGACCGGCCACTGAAGTCAGCCTACTTGATGTTTAGGAGATTTTAAGGCATAATATTAAAGTACTTATACCAGTCTATAACTTGGTTACAAAAACAAATACATATCATCATAAAATCGTCAGATCTGAGCCCACGAATTACTTGTCAGAGCCTCCTGGGCTCGATCTGGGTTTTTCCAGAAATTTAAAGTCATGGTCGGTCAATGAGGTTTGACCGTCCATAATTTTCATTCTAAGCACGATCTGAGCTAGCTAAAAATTCCAGATTATAGAGCACATAACAGGCTACAAGATCAAAGCTTTAAACAACTAAAACATATAACAGAGAAAGATTAAAGAGGCCTGACATTTGCTTGTCAGACAACAAGAAAATTTTTCCAGATTTTTCAAAAACTCAAATTTCAAGACTTAGATGATATGGATCTATCTAAAACAAACCCATATCATCATAACAAACTAAAAACAACATATTCTAACACTTAGATCTAACATCTAACAACATATTTTTTAGCAGATTCAAGCTAGGTTTTTTTTATACCTTTCTAAGAAAATTTTTGATTTTGGCTTCTGATGTGTTATGGGTGATGGTGGGGCTCGATTTTTGACTGATCTTAGCAAAGAATTTCGTGGGTTTTAGTGAGAGAAAGTCTTTGTTGGGTGTTGTGCAATATTAGACTATAGAATGATTTTTTTCTCTCTCCCAATCTATATATATGTAAGATAGATGCATGGAATGGCTGATATAAAGCTCATTGCTGTCAATTATGAGCATGTGGGGTTGGTATGAGTTAGTCACAACCTCACCTAAATGTAAAAACCTATTAGTTAGCCAAAATAATGTAACTAGGGGCAAAATGGCCCTTTGACAAATCATTTTAATGGCATTATTGTAACTTGTCAAACCCTTAGGGTTTAACCCTTAGGGTTTAACTCTAAAGTTTAGCATATAGCATTTATAGGAAATAGCAACTAGGGTTTATACAAAAACTAAAATAATTTTAGTTTCTAAAATTTAAAAATTAAGGTTTGTTAATTAGATTAGGTTAATAATTATATTATACAGGAACATTAGGGTTTAGTACCACTAATCATAATTAACTTTGCTAATATAGTAATTAGGATTTAAGATTATGATAATTAGGGTTATTAATACGCAATTAGGGTTTCTAATAATTAAATTAGGGTTCTTGGTATTAGGGTTTTAAATTACTAATTAGGTTTTCCTTAATTAACAATTAAAATCTATCATACATGTTATTAATAACAGTAACACAATTTCTGACTGATCACAAACTCTAGTTTAGGTTTCAAATTAGGGTTTCTAATTATTAGAAATTCAAATATAAACTAGGGTTTTAAATTTACAATTAGGGTTTCCTAATTAACAAATAATTAAGTAACACATAACATAAATCATATAACATAGTTATATAACAGTCTTAAATTTCCCATTTAAATTGAAAAATAGGGTTAAACAAATTAATGCTAGGGTTTGGTCAATATACACCATAATTGACCAACCATCAATAGTACGTACATACAGTACATATTTATAGCACTGAAAAATAAAAATATATTTAATATTATAATATTATTATCATTCATTGATCAAAACCCAGAATTAGGGTTTGGATTCCATATCTGATTTATCTATCGTAATTAACCTTTTTAATTAAGTTAAAATAATTAACTTAATAACTTTGAACAAAATTTATATAATAAAATAATTATTATAATTATTCTAAAAATCATATCATATATTATTTAAATAATATAAGATTATATTTTCATGAAAAAAAATGATAAAAACATTTCTAATATGGAATTAATTATTATAAGCATATAATTGATAATAATCAATAATTCTAAAAGAAAATTATCTGTAATAATTAATGTAATAAATATATTTTTATTTATCACACCCATAAATATATACATATTATGTTGGCACATATCACTCATATTTATTTTAATAAATAAAAAAAAAATTTATACGCAAAATTTATGATTTATTTATATAGAAAATATCGGGTTGTCACATTCACCCTCCCTTATAAAGATTCTGTCCCCAGAATCACCGTTTTAAAACCTATACATACCAAGGTACATAGCATACACAATCATTGTAGGTAGATCTCGATCACTTTGATCGGACTGATCTTTAACTATTCACATAAAGCTTGTCTTTCTGATTAAACTAGAAATTTGATTTCTAGAAGAACTCAAATTCCCCTTCAAATTTTATTTATAAAATAATTTATTATTTATAGGAAAATCATATATAAGAAAATAAAAGTTATACGAAAAGTACCTGGAGTTCCATTGCCATTTGCCATAATCTCTCTTTGATCATCGTGTTTGAAGACCCGTGCGATAGATTTTTGTCGGCTTCTTTGGATGAAGTTAATCTGTGATTGCCAAAGTTCCGCCGATTTTCCCTATGTTCACGCTTTCTGCCTCCGTTCTCATTTTCAAACAGTCTTTCACCTTACGCTCCTTCGATCTGCACAGAAAACACCCACTAATCGTCCTAGGATTGGGGCAGTTGGGAGAGATATGGCCCTCCTGCCCACACTTGAAACATGCAAATTTACCTTTCAGACATTCTCCCAAATGGTTCTTCCCACAATTCCCACATTACACCACCGGCTTCTTCTTTGCACCTTCTTGCTTCACCTGCACAGCCCCAAAGTTGTTTCCCTTCCTCTTTTCACTCCTATTCCCTTTGTTTGTTTCCACCTTTCCAGCTCCCTCAACTTTACCCTTGTTCCTTCTTTCTTTGTTATAGAGGCTCAAGGCCTCACTTCCCTCCTCAACAATAATCGCTTTCTCCATGAGTGCTGCAAATGTAGGGATCTGCAACACTGCCACCTTGTTGTAGAGCCAGGGTTTTAATCCCAGCTCAAACCTCCTTACTTTTCTAGCCTCCGTATCAACTTGATGCGGGGGGAACCTAACCAACTCATTAAATTTTGCGGCATATTTCGTAACAGTCGTATTCTCCTATTTTAATTCAAGAAATTTTACCTCCATCCTAGCTTGTATACTAGATGAAAAATAGTTTTCAAAAAATAGAGTTTTAAACCTTTCCCAAGCAACTACACCTGCTCCTGCCCTCGCCTGATTCGCTTTCCACCAAAAATTTGCCTCACCCTTCATCATGTAGGTGGAAAAAGCGGTCTTTTGCCCCTCAGCTACTCTAGCTAATACGAATGCCTTCTCGATTTCCTTAACCCTAGTTTGGGCTTCTACAGGGTCAGTTGTACCTCTAAATTCGGGCGGTCTTACAGTCTTGAAGTCCTTAAAGTTCGCCAAGCGGTTGTCCTGCTGGTTCCCTGCGGCTGGCATTCCTTGTTGCATTGCCTGAGCTACCATGTTTGCAAATTACTGCATTGGATCTGGTTATTGTCCCCTATCATTATTTACAGATTCTTCTGCCCTTTAATTAGATTTCAAGTTTGTCGTCTCGGCGACATTATCTGATTAAATAAAACATAATTTAACTTACATTCTAAA
This sequence comes from Panax quinquefolius, assembly GCA_020205615.1. NCBI lineage: Eukaryota > Viridiplantae > Streptophyta > Magnoliopsida > Apiales > Araliaceae > Panax > Panax quinquefolius. The sequence goes on from CM035158.1 coordinate 73,068,645, forward strand.
CCTTATCAAATAAGTTTAATATATTAAACTTTTTTCATTACTCAAACATATGTTCGTTTTCATTGATTCAAAGTAATTTACATAACATAGCCCATACTGTTATCCCTTTGTGACCACAAAAGTCGGGATTTATGGCTTTAACCCATAAAAAAGTTGAGAATATTACATTACACAGTCATACTTTTCACACATATTATATTAAACAGACCTACACCACAGAACCTATACTACCTATTCGCTACGCCTTTTTTTTGATCTTGTACAACCTTTTGCCTGATGACCTTCTATCCCACAAATAAAACAGACACATTGCTTTTGATTGGGACACTGAGGAGAGAAATGTCCCTCATGTCTGCAATTGTAGCAAACATTCTCCCCTTTTCTGCATACTCCTTCATGCTTCTTGTCACAATTTGTACACTTTTTTATTCGGTTAAAGTTCCTTTGGTTGTTATCAGGATTTCCTATATCACGGTCTTTCATTTTTCTTTTTCCCTTCTTGTTCGAAGCTGCACCTGACTTGTTGCTTTTAGCTCCCATTTGGTCAATTTGGATTTTAAGCTTATCTTGTTCTTCCATTGTTTCTATTAATGCTTTTCATAGTTGGCGATTTAGCAGCCTTTCTATTTCCACAACTGTTCCAAAGAGGAAACCTGGTCCATGATTCTGCACTTCGGTTGATGCTTGATCAGCTACAACTTCAGTGTCTGAATCACTATCGGTTACATAAGTTTAAGACAGGCTTAGATTATCACCATGATTAAAATTAGAACTCATCATCAATTATCAACATTGTTCAAGTTAACAATTAATACCAATCTTATCATAGGCCGAGCTAAGACCACACCAACCTATCACACAGATTCATGCAAAAATAAAAAAAATGCAATTATACTACATGAACACATACTAATGCAACACATATATGAATATGCATATAACTACCATGTATTATATGCAACCTAAAAAAAACACAATGCTAACACATAAAAAAAAAGAACTACTATGCAGATAACTAACTATATGCAATACGACACTAAAATGCCCCCAAACTTAAACTAGACATTGTCCTCAATGACTAAAATAGAAAATAAATTAAAGTAGAGGACTTTCCTGAAAATATAGCAATCTTTCTCCTTGTCCACTAAGTTTGGAGAATATGCTAGGCACATGGAACAAATTGGGCACCACACTTGAATTTGACTTGAATAACCTGTAAAATCATGATAGAAGAAATTTTATTAAATCCTAAATAAATTCAAATTCAAAACTACTAATATAAAACCTAATAAAAACTAAAAATAAAAATTAAACTTGGGTTGCCTCCCAATAAGCGCTTGTTTTATAGTCTCAGCCTGACTTCTTCAATTTTCTATCCAATTCCCCATCAAAAATTGAGGAACCCTCCATCCATCAGAAGCAATATCTCTTTCGGGAGGTTCCCATTAGCAAAAGCCCTTGAATTAAAGTCACCTAGCATGCTCTTTGTAGATAGGTTCCCTATTAAAAACGTCCAACAACTAGGTGTTTCCTCCATTATGTCGATGATCAGATTAGGGCATTGAAGCTTAATAAACATAATGGAATCTTCCTCTATCTTCTCCTTTTCATCCCACCATGACTCCACAACTATACTAGCTCTTATATCACAAAGAGCTTTGCCGACGACATGACTGCCAATTGGGCATGGTTTTGCAAAACTGCCCAGATTCTTGAACTTTGGTGGAGGAGGCACATGGGACACTATCAAAATTGGCTCATCTTCGTTGGTACTCAAATTTAGATCTTTGTCGATCTCCTTTTCTTGGTCTCCAAGTCTTTCCTCTCTTTCAACATCTATATCATTTGGCACATCCGGTTGCAGATTTGGTTCGGGCTCACCATCAGTCTCGGAACTCATGTCATAGAGCCAAGTGTATTGAGGACAAATGTTCGAGGCATTGGTTAGTTGTTTCGTTTGGTTCATAAAATTTTGACTCAATATCTCTTGATTAATCCTCCTCTCCTCACATGAAGCTATGTACTTGGACAAAACTTCCTCCAAATTTGAATGTTCTTCCTGTTGTAGTGGAGGTGGACACGAGAAATCCGGTGGGTATGCTGGGTAAAATTGATCTTGATGAGTATGGCTCCATGGAAAATCCGGGTGATACCTCCAATCCTGATAATAGTTGTTGGGATAGACATAATTGTTGGGGTAATCACCACCATACATCAGACTGCAACTCGGCGATGGCGCACTGATGACTCATATGATTTCCAGCACAATAATCACAAGTAATTGCCACACTTTGACGACGTTGAGCTGCAAAAGCGTCTAACCTCCTCAAAAATGTCTCTAACTATGCTGACAATGCATAAAGTGTCGCGAGTCTGTTACTCTCCGCTCCCCTTGGCTGAGTCATTCTTGCCATCCTTCGACTCCGTATGGCTGCGATAACCTCCAACGTCTTCGAAGTTGCCTCAATTTGTATTGGCTCTATAAAAGATGTATTAAGTCCATCAATCCTTATTTCTCTTGCTTGAGTCATGAACGTGTATGGCCATTGATACTCAAACTCATCCATGGTACCTAAAAAGAGAGAAATATAGGAAAGAATTAAAAATAAAAATAAAATGTTTAAATTAAGACTAATTTGATTGAAATTAATATTGGTAAATAATTATTAAACTAATTCCCCGGCAACGGCGCCAAAAACTTGTTGGTCGATTTTGCAATCAATGAATACGTGCAAGTATACACGGTCAACAAGTAATAAAGTGAAAGTAGAGTATCGTTCCCACGAGGAATTATTTAATGAAAATTACTAAGTACTAATTCTTAACAAAATTAATTTTATTTAAACAATCTCAAATCGTGATTTTTCTAATTAAGAAAACTAAATTAAAATAATCAAAAGAGATTATTCTAAAATAAAGCAAATAAACAAAGCTAAGATTTGATTTAATTAAGATAAATAAGGATTAAGACTCCAATATCCCCAATTATGAACTATAAATCAATTATCCAATTATCCCAATTATTATGTCTACTGAATTGTTAACATGAATTCTCAAATGCCAAAAGTCCTTTTCTAAGTGATCAATTGCCTTCTATTTAATCTAGATTAATCTTGCTATATTCCTATGCAAAATAATTGAATTAAACTCTTTTCAATCCCAATTCCTTATATGTTACATGCGGCAAAGAGATATTTCTATTCTATTCACAAACCTAATTATTCACTTTGCAAATAACTAAGTCTCATGTTATCAAGCCCAGTTCTAACCCTAGAATTCCTTTTTCAATTTCTTCTAGAGTAACAAGGTAATTACTGATCAGATAATTAATCAATAAGCATAAGGCAAGACAAACAAGTCACTTTGAGATAAATAATTGGAATAAATCGAATAACTAATTTATAGACATAAAAGGTTCAATTGAAATCTTAAGAAAAGAGTTAGTTCATAATTAATGAATTAAAACCATGAATCCACAACTGAATAGACATTAAAAGATAAAAGTATGATAAGAGAAGAGAATAGAATTTGTTGTCAGAAAATCTGATGCTTCCCTCTTGCGCTCCTGCTTTGAATCTTCAATGGTCTTCAAGTTGCTTCAATCTCCAAAACTAATAAGAACTTGGGTTATGTTCTAATCTAATGGAGTGTATCTCTAATATAATCTATGTAATCTCCCTTTATTTTATGCCTTACATCATGTATTTATAGGTTATAAGTCCAATTTTTAGCTTAGGAACAAACCCAATCCAATTTGGAGTCAAAAAGGTGTCAAAAGTTTCCCCAAAATGCGTCCAAGCCTTGCCAGGACCTTCCCTAGCGCCCTGGCGCTGCAAATAAGCCTGAAATGGGCGCCCCGGCGCTGGGGCCTTTTTTTGGAAATTTTCTGCCCCGACGTCCTTTGGGAAAATGGCCATAACGTCTTCGTCTGAACTCCGATTTTGATGATTCAAAATGTTCCGGAAAGAGGAGAAGTAGATATACAACTTTCATTCTTTGAGTTTGTCGAAATAAGGTCTGGAGAAATACTCAAATTGGCTCTGAAGTGACTGCTGTGTAAATAGCAAGCCGAAAACGCGAATCTAGCCACCCTGAATGTCGATCCAAGTAACTTTTGTCCCAATTCCTACAAAACAACGTAAAACATGCATGAATAGACAGAAACACTTAAAAACATCCAAAAGATAAAGCTCAAATGCACTCAATTATGAGTATAAAACTCACTCATCAAATACCCCCAAACTTAAACCGTTGCTTGTCCTCAAGCAAAAACACAAAAGAACTAAAAAAAAACAAACTAACTCAACTACATGATTGCATATGTATGATCTACTTTCTAATATACCTACAAATCCAGTAATAAATCAGTATGATATATAGCAACGGGCCTCAAAGATACCAATGATACTCAAATAATATATCCAATCAAGTCAAAATCCATAACTCTAACCAATTAGTCAATCCAAACCTGTCATCACCCATGTTGTGTGTGTGTTCTTGTTAACCATTCTAATCAACCACAGTTCAAGATAATCACATAACAAACTTCTTAGAAGGAAAATTTCAGTTCCAATTCAATTACTTTTGTGAACATGACAACTCCGGTTAAAACTAAGCAATTACCAAGTCTAATGGTAAATACAAGATTTATTTATACTTTTATTCAACCATGAGGGCATTTTTGTTCTTTCTCGTGTTTTATTCATTTTTTTTCTCATGGTTGTGCAATGTCTTATTCCCTTAGGCTTTTCAGTGCTACCTTAACGAGCTTTCGACCAATGACTCCCAAGCCATTAAGACCTTAGGGCGCTAGGTGTAAAGGCAATCCCATCGGGCTTACTTACTCAAATAACAAAGGCCACAAAACTAAACAAGCATGTCATGGTGTTTATTCTTTTTTTTTTCTCTTTTTTATTTTTTTTCTTTTCATCATTTCTTTTATTTCCTTTTTTTTCTTCATTTTTTTTTTTTTTTTTTCATTTTCATTTTGTATATATATATCACATAGATTCCCCCAAACTCAAGCTTTTACGTAATTCCAACCTTTACCGTCAGTTCGCTAATTTCTTTAAATTTTAACTAAGATTTTCCCTCAGAAACAAATTATGAAACCCTTGAACCAAGTGGATTAAAACAGTTAAACTTTAAGTGCTAACCGGTTACATAAGTTTAAGACAGGCTCAGATTATCATCATGATTAAAATTAGAACTCATCATCAATTATCAACATTGTTCAAGTTAACAATTAATACCAATCTTATCATAGGCCGAGCTAAGACCACACCAACCTATCACACAGATTCATGCAAAAAAAAAAAAAATGCAATTATACTACATGAACACATACTAATGTAACACATATATGAATATGCATATAACTACCATGTATTATATGCAACCTAAAAAAAACATAATGCTAACACATAAAAAAAATGAACTACTATGCAGATAACTAACTATATGCAATACGACACTAAAATGCCCCCAAACTTAAACTAGACATTGTCCTCAATGACTAAAATAGAAAATAAATTAAAGTAGAGGACTTTCCTGAAAATATAGCAATCTTTCTCCTTATCCACTAAGTTTGGAGAATATGCTAGGCACATGGAACAAATTGGGCACCACACTTGAATTTGACTTGAATAACCTGTAAAATCATGATAGAAGCAATTTTATTAAATCCTAAATAAATGCAAATTCAAAACTACTAATATAAAACCTAATAAAAACTAAAAATAAAAATTAAACTTGGGTTGCCTCCTAATAAGCGCTTGTTTTATAGTCTCAGCCTGACTTCTTCAATTTTTTATCCAATTCCCCATCGAAAATTGAGGAACCCTCCATCCATCAGAAGCAATATCTCTTTCGGGAGGTTCCCATTAACAAAAGCCCTTGAATTAAAGTCACCTAGCATGCTCTTTGTAGATAGGTTCCCTATTAAAAACGACCAACAACTAGTTGTTTCCTCCATTATGTCGATGATCAGATTAGGGCATTGAAGCTTAATAAATATAATGGAATCTTCCTCTATCTTCTCCTTTTCATCCCAACATGACTCCACAACTATACTAGCTCTTATGTCACAAAGAGCTTTGCCGACAACATGACTTCCAATTGGGCATGGTTTTGCAAAACTGCCCAGATTCTTGAACTTTGGTGGAGGAGGAACATGGGACACTATCAAAATTGGCTCATCTTCATTGGTACTCAAATTTAGATCTTTGTCGATCTCCTTTTCTTGGTCTCCAAGTCTTTCCTCTCTTTCAACATCTATATCATTTGGCAAATCCGGTTGCAGATTTGGTTCTGGCTCACCATCAGTCTCGGAACTCATGTCATAGAGCCAAGTGTATTGAGGACAAATGTTCGAGGCATTGGTTAGTTGTTTCGTTTGGTTCATAAAATTTTGACTCAATATCTCTTGATTAATCCTCCTCTCCTCACATGAAGCTATGTTCTTGGATAAAACTTCCTCCAAATTTGAATGTTCTTCCTGTTGTAGTGGAGGTGGACACGAGAAATCCGGTGGGTATGCTGGGTAAAATTGTGAGACCCCAGATTTTATCAATAAAGATTTAAATTTTGTCGAAATAATTTTTTAATGTTATGGTGTGAATTTGAGATAATATTATAGTTGTGGGTAGTATTTATAAATTTTGCAAAGTATGCAAGTGGTTATATTATATTCGATTGGTGGGGAATATTCGGTTTAGCGGGGAATATTAAATACAACGGCTCAATCATTGGTGGACCCACAATAGAATTATTTTCGGATTGAAAAACGACAAAATATTTTATTGAAATAACGGCGGAAGTTTTACATCTCTTCGTTGAACTACTTTCAGTAGTAAAAATGTACGATGTCACGTGTGGTTGCATAGTAGCACTACGGTATTAATTATTGATGCTTATGTTAGAAGTCACTCGGTTTGATTCCATTATTGTTATTAATAATATGAATTATTATAGCGATAATGACGTTTTGTTTTATTCGTATTATTAACGTAATAAAAGCGAAACATCTTTTATATAAAATAGAATACTTTATTAAAGTTATTCTATAAATAGAATATATTATATTTTATTATGCATAGTGTTGCATAGTGTTTTTGCATAGTGTTGCATAGTGTTTGCATAGTAAAATGTTTTTATATAAATAGAATATATGATATTTTATTTAAAAGATTTTGCTTTAAATATGTCTTTGTCGATTAAAATAAATCAATCAATCAGAACGCTCATGGATTAATTACTATGCATTCTATTTTCCTATAAATAGAAGCTCATTCCTTCATTATTTTCTTACTGAATTCACCGAAACTCTAGAGAGAAAATTATAGAGAGAAGCTATAGAGAGAAAATCTATAGAGAAAGAAAGAAGAATAGTATTACGGTACTTCACTACTTTGATATCCGGTGTCTTTTTACGGTAAGGGGTATTATTTGTTGTACCCGTAAGAGTGTTATTCTTTCTTGTTCATGAAGAGAACTTACATTATTCCATTAATTATTATTACATTGGAATAACTTTTGTAAAAGTGGTATACCCTATACATAACTTTTGTATATGCGGTAGACCCTATACTTGGTAAAATCCTTATGTTATTCCATTCTTATTTATTACATTGGAATAATGCATATCACGCTTAATCCCCTATACTTGGTAATCTTTTTACATTATTCCATTCTTTATTATTACATTTGAATATCACATGCATGTGTTTTACACGGACACAGTTCCATTTTATTATTACATCTTTATTAATGCATTTAATATCACATGCATGCTATCTGTGGGACTGGTTCCATCATTTATTATTCCGCATTTATTATTACATTTGGAACATCCTGTCGGTTGTGAATTTTACGACTTTGGTTCCGTTATTATTATTCTGTTGGAATAACTTTTGCTGTCTTGATCTATCGCATGCATGGTGATTTCTTTTGTTATTCCAATCTTTATTATACCCGATTGGTTAAAACTTTGACTTCTATACTCCATGAAATTAGTAGAATATCTTTTTGATATTTGCGTTTCATCGATATCTTTTCATGGAAATATTCTTACGATTATTCTTGAATTGTACTCTACAAAAAACGATGTCATGTTGACAATTTGGGCGTTAATAATTCATGGATTAAATAATTCTTGAACTTGTTTTATTGAATTATTATGTCATTGTCATCATCCTCACGTTATATTATGTTATCTTTGGCTTACGTGCATAGATGAACTTAGTATGATTATGACCGAGGATCATTCGGTATAATCATGACCTTTTATAAATGATGTGATAAAAGTCCTCGTTGGCACATAAAGCAGTGATGGATAGTTTTTGGTATGATTATGACCAGGGTTGATTCGGTATAGTCATGACCATTGATGATTTAATGAAAATCCTTGACCGTGGTACAGGGATGATTAGATGTGGTGGAATATTTATTAAAGCTAAGATAGTAGATTTTATTTTCTACTTGACTCTTTTAATGGACTGCATATTCCGCTGCAGTTAAACTGGTTGTCTATTGTATTTTATCAGTTTAACATTATTGAAGACTATTGATAATTTATTCTGCATTATCTTAGTTATAATATTTCTTACTGGGGCTAGTTGAGCTCACCCTTTCTTTCACTGTTCTCTTCAGGAAATGAGAATATAGCTGGGACGAGTCGGGAAAACGAGTGATGGTCTCGAAGATAGCATTAGTAGTCCTCACTATTATGTTAAATAGTGTAACAATAAATGTAATGAGGACTCCTTGAGTATGGATATTGTCTAAATGACAATATTCCTATTAGAACTCTCAGTTTATGTATTGTCGTATGTTACACGACAGATGTATAATTAAGTTTGTATTTGAATTTATGTACCATGTAAGTGGCGACCCAAGATGGGTGACGTATACCTAATTTTGGGGGCGTCACAGTTGGTATCAGAGCTTAGGGATATGGTTGCTGGCGGAGATAAGAGTCTAGAACTAGGAGGGGAGAGACAAGTTATATACTTCGATAGTGTGTGACTTACCTAAGCTGAAATTATTTACTTGATAAGTTGACAATTTATGATATGTCAATTAACCTTTGTTTTGAAGGTATATTTTAGAATGATATCCGAAATACAGGAGATGAACAATAGGGAAAATTATGATACAGAGGATATAACCAGGAAGGTACAATCCTAAAAGAAAGCAAGGTATTCTCATCTCTTATCATACTAGGTACGTACCCTAATTTCGAGGGCGAAATTCCATAAGGAGGGGAGATTGTGAGACCCCAGATTTTATCAATAAAGATTTAAATTTTGTCGAAATAATTTTTTAATGTTATAGTGTGAATTTGAGATAATATTATAGTTGTGGGTAATATTTATAAATTTTGCAAAGTATGCAAGTGGTTATATTATATTCGATTGGTCGGGGAATATTCGGTTTAGCAGGGAATATTCGTACAACGGCTCAATCATTGGTGGACCCTCAATACAGCGTAATTATTATTCGGATTGAGAAAACGACAAAAATATTTTATTGAAATAATGGCGGAAGTTTTACTGGTTGATCTTTGTTGAACTACTCGGTAGTAAAAAATACGATGTCACGTGTGGTTGCATAGTAGCACATAGTATTAATTATTGATGCTTATGTGAGAAGTCACTCGGTTTGATTCCATTATTGTTTATTAATAATATGAATTATTATAGCGATAATGACGTTTTGTTTTATTCTTATTATTAACGTAATAAAACGAAACATCTTTTATATAAAAAGCGAATACTTTATTAAAGTTATTCATAAATAGAATATATTATATTTTATTATGCATAGTGTTGCATAGTATTTTGCATAGTGTTGCATAGTGTTTTGCATAGTAAAATGTTTTTATATAAATAGAATATATGATATTTTATTTAAAAGATTTTGCTTTAAATATGGATTTGTCGATTAAAGTAAATCAATCTGGACCGTTCATGGATTAATTACTATGCATTCTATTTTCCTATAAATAGAAGCTCATTCCTTCATTATTTTCTTACGAATTCACTTTGAAACTCTAGAGAGAAATTATAGAGAGAAGCTATAGAGAAAAAATATAGAGAGAAAAGAAGAATAGTGATACGGTACATCACTACTTTGATATCCGAAGTGTCTTTTACGGTAAGGGTATTATTTGTTGTACTCGTAAGGGGTGTTATTCTTTCTTATTCATGAAGAGAACTTCGTATTCCATTCATTATTATTACATTGGAATAACTTTTGTAAAAGTGGTATACCCTATACATAACTTTGTATATGCGGTAGACCCTATACTTGGTGAAATCCTTATGTTATTCCATTCTTATTTATTACATTGGAATAACTTTGTATCGCGAATCCCTATACTTGGTAATCTTCTTACATTATTCCATTCTTTATTATTACATTGGAATATCCTGTGCACGTGTGTTTTACACGGACACAGGTTCCATTTTTATTATTATTCTTTATTATTACAGCCGGAATATCACATGCATCTTATCTGTGGGACACTGGTTCCATCATTTATTATTCCACATTTATTATTACATTGGAACATCCTCGTCGGTGTGAATTTTACGACTGGTTCCGTTATTATTATTACATTGGAATAACTTTGCTTGTCAAGGCGATATCGCGTGCATGGTAATTTCTTTTGTTATTCCAATCTTTATTATACCCAGTTGGTTAAAACTTTGACTTCTATACTCCATGAAATTAGTAGAATATCTTTGATATTTGCGTTTCATCCAGTATCTTTTCATGGAAATATTCTTCTGATTATTCTTGAATTGTACTCTACAAAACAGTATCATGTTGACAATTTGGACGTTAATAATTCATGGATTAAATAATTCTTGAACTTGTTTTATTGAATTATTATGTCATTGTCATCATCCTCACTTTATATTATGTTATCTTTGGTTTACGTGCATAGATGAACTTAATATGATTATGACCAGGGATCATTCGTATAATCATGACCTGTTATAAATGATGTGATAAAAGTCCTCAGTGGCCTGTAAAGCAGCGATGGCTAGTTTTTGGTATGATTATGACCAGGGTTGATTCGGTATAGTCATGACCATTGATGATTTAATGAAAATCCTTGACCGTGGTACAGGGATGATTAGATGTGGTGGAATATTTATTAAAGCTAAGATAGTAGATTTTATTTTCAACTTGACTCTTTTAATGGAATTTGCGTATTCATTGCAGCTAAAACCGGTTGTCTATTGTATTTTATCGGTTTAACATTATTGAAGACTATTGATAATTTATTACTGCATTATCTTAGTTATAATATTTCTTCTTGGGCTAGTTGAGCTCACCCTTTCTTTCACTTTGTTCTCTTGAAAATGAGAATATAGGCGGACGAGTCGGAAAAGCGAGTGATGGTCTCGAAGATAGCATTAGTAGTCCTCACTATTATGTTAAATAGTGTAACAATAAATGTAATGAGGACTCCTTGAGTATGGATATTGTCTAAATGACAATATTCCTATTAGAACTCTCAGTTTATGTATTGTCGTATGTTACACGACAGATGTATAATTAAGTTTGTATTTGAATTTATGTACCATGTAAGTGGCGACCCAAGATGGGTGACGTATACCTAATTTTGGGGGCGTCACAGTTGGTATCAGAGCTTAGGGATATGGTCGCTGGCGGAGATAAGAGTCTAGAACTAGGAGGGGAGAGACAAGTTATATACTTCAATAGTGTGTGACTTACCTAAGCTGAAATTATTTACTTGATAAGTTGACAATTTATGATATGTCAATTAACCTTTGTTTTAAAGGTATATTTTAGAATGATATCCGAAATACAGAAGATGAACAATAGGGAAAATTATGATACAAAGGATATAACCAGGAAGGTATAATCCTAAAAGAAAGCAAGGTATTCTCATCTCTTATCATACAGTGTATCGCACTAATTTCGAGGCGAAATTCCATAAGGAGGGAGATTGTGAGACCCCAGTTTTATCAATAAAGATTTAAATTTTGTCGAAATAATTTTTAATGTTATAGTGTGAATTTGAGATAATATTATAGTTGTGGGTAATATTTATAAATTTTGCAAAGTATGCAAGTGGTTATATTATATTTGATTGGTGGGGAATATTAGGTTTAGCGGGGAATATTAGTATAATCTACTCAATCATTGGTGGACCCCACAATGAAATTATTGTTGGATTGAGAAAACGACAAAAATATTTTATTGAAATAACGGCGGAAGTTTTACTGGTTTGATCTTGTTGAACTACTTTCGGTAGTAAAAGTACGATGTCGTGTGGTTGCATAGTAGAAGCACCACGGTATTAATTATTGATGCTTATTTGAAAGTCACTCGGTTTGATTCCATTATTGTCGATTAATAATATGAATTATTATAACGATAATGACGTTTTATTTTATTCAGTATTATTAACGTAATAAAATAGAAACATCTTTTATAAAAATGAATACTTTATTAAAGTTATTACATAAATAGAATATATTATATTTTATTATGCATAGTGTTGCATAGTGTTTGCATAGTAAAATGTTTTTATATAAATAGAATATATGATATTTTATTTAAAAGATTTTGCTTTAAATATGGACCGTCAGATTAAAGTAAATCATGCTGGACCGCTTCATGGATTAATTACTATGCATTCTATTTTCCTATAAATAGAAGCTCATTCCTTCATTATTTTCTTACGAATTCAATTTGAAACTCTAGAGAGAAATTATAGAGAGAAGCTATAGAGAGAAAATCTATAGAGAGAAAGAAGAAGAGTATTACGGTACTTCACTACTTTGATATCCAATGTCTTTTTACGGTAAGAGGTATTATTTGTTGTACCCTGTAAGTAAAGTGTTATTCTTTCTTATTCATGAAGAGAACTTACATTATTCCATTCATTATTATTACATTGGAATAACTTTTGTAAAAGTGGTATACCCTATACATAACTTTATATGTCAGCGTACCTATACTTGGTGAAATCCTTATGTTATTCCATTCTTATTTATTACATTGGAATAACTTTGTATCATGCGAATCCCCTATACTTGGTAATCTTCTTACATTATTCCATTCTTTATTATTACATTTGGAATATCACATGCGTGTGTTTTACACGGACACGGTTCCATTTTATTATTATTCCGTCTTTATTATTACAGCCGAATATCACATGCATCTTATCTGCGGGACTGGTTCCATCATTTATTATTCCGCATTTATTATTCTATTGGAACATCACAGCTTGCAGTGAATTTTACGACACGGTTCCGATATTATTATTCTGTTGGAATAACTTTGCTTTTGTCATGATCTATCGCATGCATGGTGATTTCTTTTGTTATTCCAATCTTTATTATACCCAGTTGGTTAAAACTTTGACTTCTATACTCCATGAAATTAGTAGAATATCTTTGATATTTGCGTTTCATCCAGTATCTTTTCATGGAAATATTCTTCTGATTATTCTTGAATTGTACTCTACAAAACAGTATCATGTTGACAATTTGGACGTTAATAATTCATGGATTAAATAATTCTTGAACTTGTTTTATTGAATTATTATGTCATTGTCATCATCCTCACGTTATATTATGTTATCTTTGGCTTACGTGCATAGATGAACTTAGTATGATTATGACCACGGATCATTCGGTATAATCATGACCTGTTATAAATGATGTGATAAAAGTCCTCAGTGGCCTGTAAAGCAGTGATGGATAGTTTTTGGTATGATTATGACCAGGGTTGATTCGGTATAGTCATGACCATTGATGATTTAATAAAAATCCTTGACCGTGGTACATGGATGATTAGATGTGGTGGAATATTTATTAAAGCTAAGATAGTAGATTTTATTTTCTACTTGACTCTTTTAATGGACTGCATATTCCGCTGCAGTTAAACTGGTTGTATATTGTATTTTATCAGTTTAACATTATTGAAGACTATTGATAATTTATTCTGCATTATCTTAGTTATAATATTTCTTACTGGGCTAGTTGAGCTCACCCTTTCTTTCACTGTTCTCTTCAGGAAATGAGAATATAGCTGGGACGAGTCGGGAAAACGAGTGATGGTCTCGAAGATAGCATTAGTAGTCCTCACTATTATGTTAAATAGTGTAACAATAAATGTAATGAGGACTCCTTGAGTATGGATATTGTCTAAATGACAATATTCCTATTAGAACTCTCAGTTTATGTATTGTCGTATGTTACACGACAGATATATAATTAAGTTTGTATTTGAATTTATGTACCATGTAAGTGGCGACCCAAGATGGGTGGCGTATACCTAATTTTGGGGCGTCACGGTTGGTATCGAGCTTGAGGATATGGTCATTTGGCGGAGATAAGAGTCTAGAACTAGGAGGGGAGAGACAAGTTATATACTTCGATAGTGTGTGACTTACCTAAGCTGAAATTATTTACTTGATAAGTTGACAATTTATGATATGTCAATTAACCTTTGTTTTGAAGGTATATTTTAGAATGATATCCGAAATACAGAAGATGAACAATAGGGAAAATTATGATCTGAGAGGATATAACCGAGGAAGGTACAATCCTAAAAAGAAAGTAAGGTATTCTCATCTCTTATCATACCAGTCGTACCCTAATTTCGAGGCGAAAATTCCATAAGGAGGGAGATTGTGAGACCCCAGATTTTATCAATAAAGATTTAAATTTTGTCGAAATAATTTTTTAATGTTATAGTGTGAATTTGAGATAATATTATAGTTGTGGGTAATATTTATAAATTTTGCAAAGTATGCAAGTGGTTATATTATATTCGATTGGTCGGGGAATATTCGGTTTAGCAGGGAATATTAAATATAATGGCTCAATCATTGGTGGACCGCTGACAATGTAATTATTGTCGGATTGAGAAAACGACAAAAATATTTTATTGAAATAACGGCGGAAGTTTTACCGTTGATACTGTTGAACTACTCGGTAGTAAAAGTACAGTAATACGTGTGGTTGCATAGTAGCACACGGTATTAATTATTGATGCTTATGTGAGAAGTCACTCAGTTTGATTCCATTATTGTCGATTAATAATATGAATTATTATAGCGATAATGACGTTTTGTTTTATTCGTATTATTAACGTAATAAAATGAAACATCTTTTATATAAAATGAATACTTTATTAAAGTTATTCTATAAATAGAATATATTATATTTTATTATGCATAGTGTTGCATAGTGTTTGCATAGTAAAATGTTTTTATATAAATAGAATATATGATATTTTATTTAAAAGATTTTGCTTTAAATATGGACCGTCAGATTAAAGTAAATCAATGCGGACCGCTCATGGATTAATTACTATGCATTCTATTTTCCTATAAATAAAGCTCATTCCTTCATTATTTTCTTACGAATTCACCAAACTCTAGAGAGAAATTATAGAGAAAGCTATAGAGAAAAATCTATAGAGAGAAAGAAGAATAGTATACGGTACTTCACTACTTTGATATCCAAAGTGTCTTTTTACACGGTAAGGGGTATTATTTGTTGTACCGTAAAGGGTGTTATTCTTTCTTATTCATGAAGAGAACTTACATTATTCCATTCATTATTATTACATTGGAATAACTTTGTAAAAAGTGGTATACCCTATACATAACTTTATATATGCGGGATACCTATACTTGGTGAAATCCTTATGTTATTCCATTCTTATTTATTACATTGGAATAACTTTGTATCATGCTGAATCCCCTATACTTGGTAATCTTCTTACATTATTCCATTCTTTATTATTACATTTGGAATATCACATGCATGTGTTTTACACGGACACAGTTCCATTTTTATTATTAAAAGTCTTTATTATTACGTGGAATATCACATGCATCTTATCTGTTGGACTGGTCCCATCATTTATTATTCGCATTTATTATTACATTGGAACATCCTGTGCGTTGTGAATTTTACGACTGGTTCCGTTATTATTATTACATTGGAATAACTTTTGCTTTGTCTGCGGTCTATCGCATGCATGGTGATTTCTTTTGTTATTCCAATCTTTATTATACCCAGTTGGTTAAAACTTTGACTTCTATACTCCATGAAATTAGTAGAATATCTTTGATATTTGCGTTTCATCCAAATCTTTTTCATGGAAAATATTCTTGATTATTCTTGAATTGTACTCTCTACAAAAACAAGATTATCATGTTGACAATTTGGGCGTTAATAATTCATGGATTAAATAATTCTTGAACTTGTTTTATTGAATTATTATGTCATTGTCATCATCCTCACGTTATATTATGTTATCTTTGGCTTACGTGCATAGATGAACTTAGTATGATTATGACCGAGGATCATTCGGTATAATCATGACCTGTTATAAATGATGTGATAAAAGTCCTCGATTGGCACGTAAAGCGTTGATGGATAGTTTTTGGTATGATTATGACCAGGGTTGATTCGGTATAGTCATAACCATTGATGATTTAATGAAAATCCTTGACCGTGGTACAGGGATGATTAGATGTGGTGGAATATTTTTAAAGCTAAGATAGTAGATTTTATTTTCTACTTGACTCTTTTAATGGATTTGCGTATTCATTGCAGATTAAGCTGGTTGTCTATTGTATTTTATCGGTTTAACATTATTGAAGACTATTGATAATTTATTACGCATTATCTTAGTTATAATATTTCTTCTTTGGGCTAGTTGAGCTCACCCTTTCTTTCACCGTTCTCTTGAAAATGAGAATATAAATTTGGGACGAGTCGGAAAAGCAGTGATGGTCTCGAAGATAGCATTAGTAGTCCTCACTATTATGTTAAATAGTGTAACAATAAATGTAATGAGGACTCCTTGAGTATGGATATTGTCTAAATGACAATATTCCTATTAGAACTCTCGGTTTATGTATTGTCGTATGTTACACTGACGGATGTATAATTTAGTTTGTATTTGAATTTATGTACCATGTAAGTGGCGACCCAAGATGGGTGGCGTATACCTAATTTTGGGGCGTCACGGTTGGTATCGAGCTTAGGGATATAATTATTTGGCGGAGATAAGAGTGCGGAACTAGGAGGGAGAGACAAGTTATATACTTCGATAGTGTGTGACTTACCTAAGCTGAAATTATTTACTTGATAAGTTGACAATTTATGATATGTTAATTAACCTTTGTTTTGAAGGTATATTTTAGAATGATATCTCTAAATACGAGGAGATGAACAATAGGAAAATTATGATCTGAGAGGATATAACCGAGAAAGGTACAATCCTAAAAAAAGCAAGGTATTCTCATCTCTTATCATACTAGGTACGTACCCTAATTTCGAGGGCGAAATTCCATAAGGAGGGGAGATTGTGAGACCCCAGATTTTATCAATAAAGATTTAAATTTTGTCGAAATAATTTTTTAATGTTATAGTGTGAATTTGAGATAATATTATAGTTGTGGGTAATATTTATAAATTTTGCAAAGTATGCAAGTGGTTATATTATATTCGATTGGTCGGGGAATATTTGGTTTAGCAGGGAATATTAAATACAACTACTCAATCATTGGTGGACCCTAATGCAATGTAAATTATTGTCGGATTGAGAAAACGACAAAAATATTTTATTGAAATAAGGGCGGAAGTTTTACCGTTGATCTTTGTTGAACTACTTTCGGTAGTAAAAGTACGATGTCGTGTGGTTGCATAGTAGCAGCACACGGTATTAATTATTGATGCTTATGTGAGAAGTCACTCGGTTTGATTCCATTATTGTCGATTAATAATATGAATTATTATAGCGATAATGACGTTTTGTTTTATTACATTATTATTAACGTAATAAAAGCGAAACATCTTTTATATAAAATGAAATACTTTATTAAAGTTATTCTATAAATAGAATATATTATATTTTATTATGCATAGTGTTGCATAGTGTTTGCATAGTAAAATGTTTTTATATAAATAGAATATATGATATTTTATTTAAAAGATTTTGCTTTAAATATGGACCGTCAGTTAAAGTAAATCAATGCGGACCGTTCATGGATTAATTACTATGCATTCTATTTTCCTATAAATAGAAGCTCATTCCTTCATTATTTTCTTACGAATTCAATTTGAAACTCTAGAGAGAAAATTATAGAGAGAAGCTATAGAGAGAAAATCTATAGAGAGAAAGAAGAATAGTATTACGGTACTTCACTACTTTGATATCCAATGTCTTTACGGTAAGAGGGTATTATTTGTTGTACCGTAAGGGTGTTATTCTTTCTTATTCATGAAGAGAACTTACATTATTCCATTCATTATTATTACATTGGAATAACTTTTGTAAAAGTGGTATACCTATACATAACTTTGTATATGCGGCATACCTATACTTGGTGAAATCCTTATGTTATTCCATTCTTATTTATTACATTGGAATAACTTTTGTATCGCGGAATCCCCTATACTTGGTAATCTTCTTACATTATTCCATTCTTTATTATTACATTTGGAATATCACATGCGTGTGTTTTACACGGACACAGTTCCATTTTTATTATTAAAGTCTTTTTATTATTACGTTTAATATCACATGCATCTTATATCGCCGGACTGGGTCCCATCATTTATTATTCCGCATTTATTATTCTGTTGGAACATCCTGTCGGTGTGAATTTTACCTGACCTGGTTCCGTTATTATTATTCTGTTGGAATAACCTGCCTGTGCGGTCTATCGCATGCATGGTGATTTCTTTTGTTATTCCAATCTTTATTATACCCAGTTGGTTAAAACTTTGACTTCTATACTCCATGAAATTAGTAGAATATCTTTGATATTTGCGTTTCATCCAGTATCTTTTCATGGAAATATTCTTCTGATTATTCTTGAATTGTACTCTACAAAACAGTATCATGTTGACAATTTGGACGTTAATAATTCATGGATTAAATAATTCTTGAACTTGTTTTATTGAATTATTATGTCATTGTCATCATCCTCACGTTATATTATGTTATCTTTGGCTTACGTGCATAGATGAACTTAGTATGATTATGACCAGGGATCATTCGGTATAATCATGACACATTATAAATGATGTGATAAAAGTCCTCGATGGCACATAAAAGCGGTGATGGATAGTTTTTGGTATGATTATGACCAGGGTTGATTCGGTATAGTTATAACCATTGATGATTTAATGAAAATCCTTGACCGTGGTACAGGGATGATTAGATGTGGTGGAATATTTATTAAAGCTAAGATAGTAGATTTTATTTTCTACTTGACTCTTTTAATGGATCACGCATATTCATTGCAGTTAAAGCTGTTGTCTATTGTATTTTATCGGTTTAACATTGTTGAAGACTATTTATAATTTATTCTGCATTATCTTAGTTATAATATTTCTTACTGGGCTAGTTGAGCTCACCCTTTCTTTCACTGTTCTCTTCAGGAAATGAGAATATAGCTGGGACGAGTCGGGAAAACGAGTGATGGTCTCGAAGATAGCATTAGTAGTCCTCACTATTATGTTAAATAGTGTAACAATAAATGTAATGAGGACTCCTTGAGTATGGATATTGTCTAAATGACAATATTCCGATTAGAACTCTCAGTTTATGTATTGTCGTATGTTACACGACAGATGTATAATTAAGTTTGTATTTGAATTTATGTACCATGTAAGTGGCGACCCAAGATGGGTGATGTATACCTAATTTTGGGGGCGTCACAGTTGATATCAGAGTTTAGGGATATGGTCGCTGGCGGAGATAAGAGTCTAGAGCTAGGAGGGGAGAGACAAGTTATATACTTCGATAGTGTGTGACTTACCTAAGCTGAAATTATTTACTTGATAAGTTGACAATTTATGATATGTCAATTAACCTTTGTTTTGAAGGTATATTTTAGAATGATATCCGAAATACAGGAGATGAACAATAGGAAAATTATGATCTGAGAGGATATAACCGGAAGGTACAATCCTAAAAGAAAGCAAGGTATTCTCATCTCTTATCATACTGAGTCGCATACCCTAATTTCGAGGGCTAAAATTCCATAAGGAGGGAGATTGTGAGACCCCAGTTTTATCAATAAAGATTTAAATTTTGTCAAAATAATTTTTTAATGTTATAGTGTGAATTTGAGATAATATTATAGTTGTGGGTAATATTTATAAATTTTGCAAAAGTATGCAGTGGTTATATTATATTCGATTGGTTAGGGAATATTCGGTTTAGTAGGGAATATTAAATATAACTACTCAATCATTGGTGGACCCCACAATGCAAATTATTGTCGGATTGAAAACGACAAAAATATTTTATTGAAATAACGGCGGAAGTTTTACTGGTTGATCTTTGTTGAACTACTACTTTAGTAGTAAAAGTACAATGAATGTCGTGTGTGGTTGCATAGTAGCACACGGTATTAATTATTGATGCTTATGTGAGAAGTCACTCGGTTTGATTCCATTATTGTCGATTAATAATATGAATTATTATAGCGATAATGACGTTTTATTTTATTCAGTATTATTAACGTAATAAAATGCGAAACATCTTTTATATAAAAATGAATACTTTATTAAAGTTATTCTATAAATAGAATATATTATATTTTATTATGCATAGTGTTGCATAGTGTTTTGCATAGTGTTGCATAGTGTTTGCATAGTAAAATGTTTTTATATAAATAGAATATATGATATTTTATTTAAAAGATTTTGCTTTAAATATGGATAAATCGATTAAAGTAAATCAATACGGGACCGTTCATGGATTAATTACTATGTATTCTATTTTCCTATAAATAGAAGCTCATTCCTTCATTATTTTCTTACAATTCACTTTGAAACTCAGAGAGAAAATTATAGAGAGAAGCTATAGAGAAAAATCTATAGAGAGAAAGAAGAATAGTATTCGGTACTTCACTACTTTGATATCCAAAGTCTTTTTACGGTAAGGGGTATTATTTGTTGTACCTGTAAAGGGTGTTATTCTTTCTTATTCATGAAGAGAACTTCATTATTTCATTCATTATTATTACATTGGAATAACTTTTGTAAAAGTGGTATACCCTATACATAACTTTTGTATATATGGCGTACCCTATACTTGGTGAAATCCTTATGTTATTCCATTCTTATTTATTACATTGGAATAACTTTGTATCGCTGAATCCCTATACTTGGTAATCTTCTTCTCATTATTCCATTCTTTATTATTACATTGGAATATCCTCGTCGCGTGTTTTTTACGGACACAGTTCCATTTTTATTATTCCGTCTTTATTATTACGTTTAATATCACATACGTCTGCTATCTGTGGGACTGGTTCCATCATTTATTATTCCGCATTTATTATTACATTTGGAACATCCCATGCGTGTGAATTTTACGACGACCGTTCCGTTATTATTATTCTGTTGGAATAACTTTTGCTGTCGGCTTCTATCGCATGAATGGTGATTTCTTTTGTTATTCCAATCTTTATTATACCCAGTTGGTTAAAACTTTGACTTCTATACTCCATGAAATTATTAGAATATCTTTGATATTTGCGTTTCATCCAGTATCTTTTCATGGAAATATTCTTCTGATTATTCTTGAATTATACTCTACAAAACAGTATCATGTTGACAATTTGGACGTTAATAATTCATGGATTAAATAATTCTTGAACTTATTTTATTGAATTATTATGTCATTGTCATCATCCTCACGTTATATTATGTTATCTTTGGCTTACGTGCATAGATGAACTTAGTATGATTATGACCAGGGATCATTCGGTATAATCATGACCTGTTATAAATGATGTGATAAAAGTCCTCGATTGGCACATAAGCGTTGATGGATAGTTTTGGTATGATTATGACCGAGGTTGATTCGGATAGTCATAACCATTGATGATTTAATGAAAATCCTTGACCGTGGTACAGGGATGATTAGATGTGGTGGAATATTTTTAAAGCTAAGATAGTAGATTTTATTTTCTACTTGACTCTTTTAATGGACTGCATATTCCGCTGCAGTTAAACTGGTTGTCTATTGTATTTTATCAGTTTAACATTATTGAAGACTATTGATAATTTATTCTGCATTATCTTAGTTATAATATTTCTTTATTGGGCTAGTTGAGCTCACCCTTTCTTTCACTTTGTTCTCTTGAAATGAGAATATAAATTTGGACGAGTCGGGAAAACGAGTGATGGTCTCGAAGATAGCATTAGTAGTCCTCACTATTATGTTAAATAGTGTAACAATAAATGTAATGAGGACTCCTTGAGTATGGATATTGTCTAAATGACAATATTCCTATTAGAACTCTCAGTTTATGTATTGTCGTATGTTACACGACAGATGTATAATTAAGTTTGTATTTGAATTTATGTACCATGTAAGTGGCGACCCAAGATGGGTGACGTATACCTAATTTTGGGGGCGTCACAGTTGGTATCAGAGCTTAGGGATATGGTCGCTGGCGGAGATAAGAGTCTAGAACTAGGAGGGGAGAGACAAGTTATATACTTCGATAGTGTGTGACTTACCTAAGCTAAAATTATTTACTTGATAAGTTGACAATTTATGATATGTCAATTAACCTTTGTTTTGAAGGTATATTTTAGAATGATATCTGAAATATAGGAGATGAACAATAGGGAAAATTATGATACAGAGGATATAACCAGGAAGGTACAATCCTAAAAGAAAGCAAGGTATTCTCATCTCTTATCATACTAGGTACGTACCCTAATTTCGAGGGCGAAATTCCATAAGGAGGGGAGATTGTGAGACCCTAGATTTTATCAATAAAGATTTAAATTTTGTCGAAATAATTTTTTAATGTTATAGTGTGAATTTGAGATAATATTATAGTTGTGGGTAATATTTATAAATTTTACAAAGTATGCAGTGGTTATATTATATTCGATTGGTGGGGAATATTCGGTTTAGCGGGGAATATTCGATAACTACTCAATCATTGGTGGACCCCAGCGAAATTATTATCGGGATTGAGAAAACGACAAAAATATTTTATTGAAATAACGGCGGAAGTTTTACTGGTTGATCTTGTTGAACTACTCGGTAGTAAAAGTAAGTACGATGTCGTGTGGTTGCATAGTAGCACCGGTATTAATTATTGATGCTTATGTGAGAAGTCACTCGGTTTGATTCCATTATTGTCGATTAATAATATAAATTATTATAGCGATAATGACGTTTTATTTTATTCTTATTATTAACGTAATAAAAGCGAAAAACATCTTTTTATATAAAATGCGAATACTTTATTAAAGTTATTCTATAAATAAAATATATTATATTTTATTATGCATAGTGTTGCATAGTGTTTTGCATAGTGTTGCATAGTGTTTGCATAGTAAAATGTTTTTATATAAATAGAATATATGATATTTTATTTAAAAGATTTTGCTTTAAATATGGACTTTGTCGATTAAAAGTAAATCAATCTGACCGTTCATGGATTAATTACTATGCATTCTATTTTCCTATAAATAGAAGCTCATTCCTTCATTATTTTCTTACTTAATTCACCAAACTCTAGAGAGAGAAATTATAGAGAGAAGCTATAGAGAGAAAATCTATAGAGAGAAAGAAGAATAGTATTCGCGGTACTTCACTACTTTGATATCCAAAGTCTTTTACTAGTAAGGGGTATTATTTGTTGTACTCGTAAGGGGTGTTATTCTTTCTTATTCATGAAGAGAACTTCATTATTCCATTCATTATTATTCATTTGAATAACTCAGTAAAATTGGTATACCCTATACATAACTTTTGTATATGCGGTAGACCCTATACTTGGTGAAATCCTTATGTTATTCCATTCTTATTTATTACATTTGAATAATCATGTATACGCTGAATCCCCTATACTTGGTAATCTTCTTACATTATTCCATTCTTTATTATTACATTTGGAATATCCCATGCGTGTGTTTTACACTGCACAGGTTCCATTTTTATTATTCCGTCTTTATTATTTTGTGTGGAATATCACATGCATGCTGCTATACGTGGGACTGGTTCCATCATTTATTATTCCGCATTTATTATTCTCATTGGAACATCCTGTCTTGCGTGAATTTTACGACACAGGTTCCGTTATTATTATTACTGTTGGAATAACTCGCCTGTGCAAGGTCTATCGCATGCATGGTGATTTCTTTTGTTATTCCAATCTTTATTATACCCAGTTGGTTAAAACTTTGACTTCTATACTCCATGAAATTAGTAGAATATCTTTGATATTTGCGTTTCATCCAGTATCTTTTCATGGAAATATTCTTCTGATTATTCTTGAATTGTACTCTACAAAACAGTATCATATTGACAATTTGGACGTTAATAATTCATGGATTAAATAATTCTTGAACTTGTTTTATTGAATTATTATGTCATTGTCATCATCCTCACGTTATATTATGTTATCTTTGGCTTACGTGCATAGATGAACTTAGTATGATTATGACCAGGGATCATTCGGTATAATCATGACCTGTTATAAATGATGTGATAAAAGTCCTCAGTGGCCTGTAAAGCAGTGATGGATAGTTTTTGGTATGATTATAACCAGGGTTGATTCGGTATAGTCATGACCATTGATGATTTAATGAAAATCCTTGACCATGGTACAGGGATGATTAGATGTGGTGGAATATTTATTAAAGCTAAGATAGTAGATTTTATTTTCTACTTGACTCTTTTAATGGACTGCATATTCCGCTGCAGTTAAACTGGTTGTCTATTGTATTTTATCAGTTTAACATTATTGAAGACTATTGATAATTTATTCTGCATTATCTTAGTTATAATATTTCTTACTGGGCTAGTTGAGCTCACCCTTTCTTTCACTGTTCTCTTCAGGAAATGAGAATATAGCTGGGACGAGTCGGGAAAACGAGTGATGGTCTCGAAGATAGCATTAGTAGTCCTCACTATTATGTTAAATAGTGTAACAATAAATGTAATGAGGACTCCTTGAGTATGGATATTGTCTAAATGACAATATTCCTATTAGAACTCTCAGTTTATGTATTGTCGTATGTTACACGACAGATGTATAATTAAGTTTGTATTTGAATTTATGTACCATGTAAGTGGCGACCCAAGATGGATGACGTATACCTAATTTTGGGGGCGTCACAAAAATTGATCTTGATGAGTATGGCTCCATGGAAATTCCGGGTGATACCCCCAATCCTGATAATAGTTGTTGGGATAGACATAATTGTTGGGGTAATCACCACCATACTGTACCGGCTCGAAACTGATGGCGCACTGATGACTCATATGATTTCCAGCACAATAATCACAAGTAACCGCCACACTTTGACGACGTTGAGCTGCAAAAGCATCTAACCTCCTCAAAAATGTCTCTAACTATGCTGACAATGCATAAAGTGTCGCGAGTCTGTTACTCTCCGCTCCCCTTGGCTGAGTCATTCTTGCCATCCTTCGACTCCGTATGGCTGCGATAACCTCCAACGTCTTCGAAGTTGCCTCAATTTGTATTGGCTCTATAGAAGAGGTATTAAGTCCATCAATCTCTATTTCTCTTGCTTGAGTCATGAACGTGTATGGCCATTGATACTCAAACTCATCCATGGTATCTAAAAAGAGAGAAATATAGGAAGAGAATTAAAAATAAAAATAAAAATGTTTAAATTAAGACTAATTTGATTGAAATTAATATTGGTAAATAATTATTAAACTAATTCCCCGACAACGACGCCAAAAACTTGTTGGTCGATTTCGCAATCAATGAATACGTGCAAGTATACACGGTCAACAAGTAATAAAGTGAAAGTAGAGTATCGTTCCCACGTGGAATTATTTAATGAAAATTACCAAGTACTAATTCTTAACAAAACTAATTTTATTTAAACAATCTCAAATCGTGATTTTTCTAATTAAGAAAACTAAATTAAAATAATTAAAAGAGATTATTCTAAAATAAAGCAAATAAACAAAGCTAAGATTTGATTTAATTCAGATAAATAAGGATTAAGACTCCAATATCCCCAATTATGAACTATAAATCAATTATCCAATTATCCCAATTATTATGTCTACTGAATTGTTAACAGGAATTCTCAAATGCCAAAAGTCCTTTTCCAAGTGATCAATTGCCTTCTATTTAATCTAGATTAATCTTGCTATATTCCTATGCAAAACAATTGAATTAAATTCTTTTCAATCCCAATTCCTTATGTGTTACATACGGACAAAGAGATATTTCTATTCTATTCACAAACCTAATTATTCACTTTGCAAATAACTAAGTCACATGTTATCAAGCCCAGTTCTAACCCTAGAATTCCTCTTTCAATTCCTTCTAGAGTAACAAGGTAATTACTGATCAGATAATTAATCAATAAGCATAAGGCAAGACAAACAATTCACTTTGAGATAAATAATTGGAATAAATCGAATAACTAATTTATAGACATAAAATGTTCAATTAAAATCTTAAGAAAAGAGTTAGTTCATAATTAATGAATTAAAACCATGAATCCACAACTGAATAGACATTAAAAGATAAAAGTATGATAAGAGAAGAGAATAGAATTTGTTGTCAGCAAATCTGATGCTTCCCTCTTGCGCTCCTACTTTGAATCTTCAATGGTCTTCAAGTTGCTTTAATCTCCAAAACTAATAAGAACTAGGGTTATGTTCTAATCTAATGGAGTGTATCTCTAATATAATCTATGTAATCTCCCATTATTTTATGCCTTACATCATGTATTTATAGGTTACAAGTCCAATTTTTAGCTTAGGAACAAACCCAATCCAATTTGGAGTCAAAAAGGTGTCAAAATTTTCCCCAAAATGCATCCAAGCCTTGCCAGGACCTTCCCCAGCGCCTTGGCGCTGCAAATAAGCCTGAAATGGGCGCCCCGGCGCTGGGGCCTTTTTTGGAAATTTTCTGCTCCGACGTCCTTTGGGAAAATGGCCATAACGTCTTCGTCCGAACTTCGATTTTGATGATTCAAAATGTTCCAGAAAGAGGAGACGTAGATCTACAACTTTCATTCTTTGAGTTTGTCGAATAAGATCCGGAGAAATACTCAAATTGGCTCTAAAGTGACTGCTGTGTAAATGGCAAGCCAAAAACGCGAATCTAGCCACCCCGAACGTCGATCTAAGTAACTTTTGTCCCAATTCCTACCAAACAACGTAAAACATGCATGAATAGACAGAAACACTTAAAAACATCCAAAAGATAAAGCTCAAATGCACTCAATTATGAGTATAAAACTCACTCATCAAATACCCCCAAACTTAAACCTTTGCTTGTCCTCAAGCAAAAACACAAAAGAACTAAAAATAAACAAACTAACTCAACTACATGAATGCATATGTATGATCTACTTTCTAATATACCTACAAACCTAGTAATAAATCAGTATGATATATAACAACAGGCCTCAAAGATACCAATGATACTCAAATAATATATCAACTCAAGTTAAAATCCATAACTCTAACCAATTAGTCAATCCAAACCTGTCATCACCCATGTTGTGTGTGTGTGCTTGTTAACCATTCTAATCAACCATAGTTCAAGATAATCACATAACAAACTTCTTAGAAGGAAAATTTCAGTTCCAATTCAATTACTTTTGTGAACATGACAACTCCGGTTAAAACTAAGCAATTACCAAGTCTAATGGTAAATACAAGATTTATTTATACTTTTATTCAACCACGAGGGCATTTTTGTTCTTTCTCGTGTTTTATTCATTTTTTTTCTCATGGTTGTGCAATGTCTTATTCCCTTAGGCTTTTCAGTGCTACCTTAACAAGCTTTCGACCAACGACTCCCAAGCCATTAAGACCTTAGGGCGCTAGGTGTAAAGACAATCCCCTCGGGCTTACTTAATCAAATAACAAAGGCCACAAAACTAGACAAGCATGCCACGGTGTTTATTCTTTTTTTTTTTTTTTTTTTGAATTTTCTATTTTTTTTCTTTTCATCATTTCTTTTTTTTCCTTTTTTTTTCTTCATTTTTTTTCTTTTTTTTCATTTTCATTTTGTATATATATATCCCATAGATTCCCCCAAACTCAAGCTTTTACGTCATTCCAACCTTTACCTCCAGTTCGCTAATTTCTTTAAATTTTAACTAAGATTTTCCCTCAGAAACAAATTATGAAACCCTTGAACCAAGTGGATTAAAATAGTTAAACAATTACCTTTAACATACTTTGACAGTATGTGCACTCATGCACTTTAATGTCCTCTCGAACTTGCAGAACTTCAATCCGAGCATCCGAATGAGGTATATCTGACCTTCTTCGGACTGCTTGTGTTGAGAGTTACACAATGACTTGGATTAGAGGTTGTACGAAGTCAGGAAGAGGGGTCTATGCCCATGGTCTTCAAGCTTCAAATTCTATCCAAAGTATTGTCACACGTAATAGTCACTCGGGATTGTCACTCCTCGGTTCTTGTGGGACATTGTTGGGTGTATGTATGTATGAAGTGTTGAGATGACGATCCATTGTCGAAGGGACAAGATGACATTTGACTCCTCACCGGGGTTATCGCCGGTTTGAGTTGAAAGTAGACGTTGCTCAGGGTTACAGCTGAGATTGGACTACTTGTTGGTATGCCGCGATATCATCTTGTTCAGATAGTAAGATGACGTGTTGACTCCTCACCGGGGTTATCTCCGATTTAAGCGGAAAGCAGACGTTGCTCAGGGTTACATTCGAGATTGGACAGCTACTTATTTGTATGTCTCACTATCATCCGTGGGTGTTCCTGTCTGCCTGTTGTTGGCTCCTGGTCTAAGGTATGTGTGCCTCGAAAGGATGTCTGGGGTTGAAGCTGATTGCATGTGTTTAAAACAAGAATTTCTGGTGTTATCGCCGAAACTGCAATGTCATCCCTTGGGGCTATCACCAAGGATGGGGTTGCTACTCCCAGTGTTGTCACGGTGTTATTGCCGAGACAAAACTGTCCTCTCCGGTGTTGTTGTCGGTCTTTTGATCTGCATATCTCGGGGTTTTCTCCGAGATTGGAAATGACATTCCCGGTGTGTGTTCCAGGTTTGAGATGAAGTTCCCGGTTTGTGTTCCGGGTTGGAACTGAACTTCAAGTAGTATCCAGAATGGATGTAAGCTGTCTCTCAGGGAGATCTTCAAAAGATGAATCTACCCTCCTGCAATGTCAGTAATATGAGTGCAGAAAATTTTGAGTGTCTACAGATGCCCCTCTTTATCATATTCATGCAATGCAAGGCATGGATAGGATAAAGAATCCTAGACACTTGAAATGCAAGCAAGATAAACATGATGCTATATGCAGCAACATGATGTAAATATATGATGCATGATTGCCATGTAATCCTGTTGGGATGACAATCAGTGATGGCTTGGACATGCGATCCAAATCTTTAAGGATGTTGACGTTGGGACTATCGCCAAAGTCTTGAATCCTAGACACTGGCTTATATTCCATAGAGGTACCTCTTGTGTGTAAAAGATCTGTGGGGATAAAGCTTCGTCTGTTTGAGGATGTGCATAACATATTCCCTCATTCTGTCAGAGTTACTGCCAACAGTTTTTATCGCTGTCAGGGTTGCCTAATCTTCACTGATGTGTGTATCACCGGATAGATCCCTGCTGGGTGCATTGTCAAGGCTGCTTGACCTTCATTGATGTATGTGTCAATGGTAGCATTGCGTTGTAACCACCGCTGGGGAAGGTTGCTTCGATGGGTTTACTTGCCATCGGCTGACATGACGTCAAGGTTGCTTGACCTTCATTGATGTGTGTATCAATGGCTGCATTGTGTTGTAACCCCCGCCAGGGATACGTAGATGCTTAAAAGATGTGCGTTGTGACCCCCGCCGGGGATACATATATTTTGATAACTTCAGCATTGTAACCCCCGCCGGGGAGGTTTGATATATCGTGGTTTTGTGTTGTAACCCCCGCCGGGATTGTTTAGGGTTGTGACCCTGCAAATGATGACATCGGACCTTTGTGGGGTATTGCCGAGCATGGTTTATGAAAGCTGAGCTCATTGGTATACTATACCCTGCATTCAGGCGAATACCGTTGAAACGACGGGAGTTTAACTCTAACCGACGAGAATCCAGGATTTCAGGCTATTCCGCTCAATCGCGTAGCATTTTTATTCCTAATTTGGCCTTTTCAGCTTGTGAGATCTCCTTTGCAACACTAACTGGAGCGAGTTGGAGGTGTGGGACCCATGTAGGGGGGCCGCAGGTGTACCTGTAGGAGCCACAAGTTAGCCTACGGCCAACCGTGCCTATGTATAGGCGGCTAAATGCTTTCATAAGTCATTTTCAAGTTGCGCAGCGAAGGAAATCCGAGAGCTCTTCTTCAGATCTGCTGAGTTCGGGCAACTTTTTGCATATTCTGTCACCGTACAAGCGTTCTTCACTGTCCTGGTAATGTATGCATGTATTTTTTCCAGTTTCTATCTGTTGGAAAATGACTTATCACATGAAATTCATTTATACACATAGTAGTGAATATGCATGCTGATATGACTTGAGAAAAAAATATTCAACATAGTAAATGTTAGTATTAAACCATGCTGAACATAATGATGTGAAAAAATTTAACTTTTGAAACAGTCAAATTGGCACCTTTTACTGTCATTTCTTATCCTATCTAAGGACAAATGAGTAAAGGCATAAAGTAAAATAATCCTGGTAATTAGACTACACTTACGGATTTTTACTATGATGTGATTAATGCATACAGGATGTATATGACTGTGTATAGGTATGCTACTGAATGGCCACCTAGTCATGCCTATGTGCATGTAGAAAGTCCCATTTTCAAAGGGGCTATGGCAAAATTTTCCCAAAATGTAGGCATTGGGTAGTCATGCATTTTTAACTCTACTGTAGATATATGTTAAAACAATGCATGTAAGCATGTAATCATAGAATGCATTTTGGAAAAGACTCCAGGTAAGAAATTACCACACCCTTTCTGAGGTGATTTGGAGACTTGTTGTCCAGATATTATGGATCTGGACCAGCCGAGTAGTTCCCGCAGGACCACTTTTGGTGTACAGAGGAGGGCTTTTGAAGAGCCTCAGCGTCGTTCCATTAGACAGCCTCGTTATTTGGCGGAGGCGGTGATACGTCCTATTTGGGTTGAAGTGCCGAATGTCGAGGATGAGGAGGAGGATGTACCGTTCGAGGTTCCTGCTCCGGCTATACGTGTTCCCCGTAGGGAAATGCCAAGTATTCAAGTGGCGAACCCAGATCTTCTAGGTGACTTGAGTAGGCATCCTTCATTATACCTGCACGCAAACGAGGTATGAAGTTAGATTTTTAATCTTCCTTATTTCCTATTGATGAGGAGTCAAGGATTCTGATGTTGATCTGCATTTGATGTAGGTTCCCAGCTTCACACAGCCTCGAGGAATTGGTTTAGCATCCACTCTATGTATCAGGCCTTGCATGATGATTACAGAGCAATCGTCCATGGGTGGGGATTCGGGAGGTTTTTCTCCATTCTACCCCATCGCTGTCCTTGGGGTTACCTTAGGGCATTGTCTGAGCGATGGTTTCACCAGACTCAGTCACTCTATTTGTTGGACTGTGAGGTGATGATGATACCGATGGATTGACGGTTTATCACAGGTATGGATTTTGGAGGGGAGCCGGTGCCTTGCACGGCGGATATCACCCCTACTGCCGTCAGATCCTTGTTGGGGGTTTCGTGAGGCGCTTTCGAAGGCGGGGACTGTTTCAGACGGGTCCTTTGAGCGTATATATGCTATGATGGCCGCTGAGTGAGCCCATACCGTTGATGTGAGAGCCAGGGATCGCATTCTTCGGCGATTGTTCCTGATGATCATTAGGGGCTGCTTCATAGCAGATAACTTTTCTACGGTGTCCTTCACTTTGATTAGCGCCACTCGACACGTGGACTGTATAGGAGAGTATGATTGGGGTTCCTACACCTTTGCTTACTTCCTCAGGGGAATGTGCATGCGATCGTAGGGCTTGACCGAGGCGTGGTTAGGATTCTACCCATTTCTGCTGGTGAGTGTTTCTCTTGTCTTTTCCCATGTATAGGTTAAGAGTGTTGACTGACAACATATGTTTTCCTTTGTGTTGGTAATTTTGGGCCTATGAGAGGTTTCCTTGTTTGTGTCCTGTGAGCATTCTAGGTTTAGACACCTATCCACGAGGACGGAGATGGCATCATTCCATACTGGCGGAGGTCCCTGTTGCTGAGGGTTTCACTCATTGTCGCCTATAGTTGGAGTTGTTGATAGCCGATGCCATTACATGGATTCACTACTCTGGAGAGCATTTAGGAGTTGGATTTGAGGATGGGTACCCGACTGGAGTAGAGTACGTCATTTCCACCGGCAGGATTCGTCTCTTCATAGATGGAGGATGGGAGCTCTATTTAGGAGAACGTGCTATTAGGAGCACTACAGGAGAGATCCGTATGCCGATCTTGCCTCCTGCCAGGCATTATTGGCCTATTTCGCAGTCACCCATCATTGACATCCCATTGATGGGGATTGACAGTTTTACATTTTCAAAGGGCCCCTGTTCTCAGGAGATGTTCCCGCATTGGTGGATCCCTCGTACTATTGGAGCTCAGACCCGCGCCACACAGTTTATGGGGAGATATGGTTCTAGGATCCGTGATGATGATGGATTGGCTAGCTTGTGTCAGAGATCCGACTTATGTGACACAGATTGACAGATTGACTCGGTAGCTGGACCGGTCACATCTTTTAATTCGGCATTTGGGCAGAGATCCTGCAGAGGTAGATACTTTTGATCCTTCCAGCTCTAGCGCTGGTCCCTTAGGTGACCCATATGGTTTTACCGGCGCAGATCCTCCCTTGTATCGGTCTGACATCTCTGTAGATAGAGATCCAATGACTCAGGAGGAGTTACATCAGGTGGACAGGATCGATGATATAGACATCGACACTCTTGACTTTTTCTGATGTATTTCTCGTTATCTCTTTTGATAGGCCTCTATTAGCATCTGGGTAGCTTCACCCCATTCTCGCTATATCTTTTGATAGGCCTCTGTTGTATGTTGGGTAGCTTCGCCCCATTTCCCTATATTTTAGCTGTACAGAGATGTATTAGATGATGATATACTTAGGAATGTATGTACAGTTTTCCATTCCCTATATCATATTGCCATCTATTGTATCATGCATGTTATTATATCATGCATATGTATGTATGTCCAGAGATATTCAGCATTAACCCCTGGTTGGTCTTATGACACGGCCTGTACAGATGTCTTCTTCGATAGTTAGCCGTATTGATCATACCCCACCATTTGTGGTGGTAGCTGGTATGTGCTCATGGTATGATAGTATATCACCATCAGACATTGTGATCGTAGATGATTTGCTGCAACATACTATGACCCTGTTGATGTTTCAGGTTCCTCCAGGATTTGTAGAGGGCATGCTAGAGTACTGGGTACTGGACAGACAAGTATTCCGATTTGGGACCCAGGAGTTGACTCCTACTTTGGAGGAGTATGCACGGTTGACGATGCTGCCATTGGACAGACCTTGCGTGCATATGGCTATTGAAGACATGAGTAGACAGTTTATGACCCTCACCGGATTGAGACATTGAGTGGTCCAGGACGAGATTACATCCGGCCACGTGATATCCCAGCGTTTCCTGTTTGACAGGTTTGGCTCTGAGGATAGCTATGCACGACATTCCGAGGATTTCACCACTCCGGAGGACCATTGGCGTTCAGCCAGAGTAGATGTACTGCTTCTATGCGTATTATCATACGTCTTCATGCCGAGGTACATGGATGAGTTGGATATCAGCGTCACTATGGCAGTGAGAGCTCTCAGGGAGGGTCGTACCATTGTACCGATGATCGTTGCAGAGACCTTGAGGTCAGCTACATACTGCTACACTTATCCGGCAGGAGTGTTCACAGGTAGCTCGGTCATGCTGTATGTGTGGTTTATGTCACACTTGAGACCGATTGGCACATTTAGATGGCAGGGGTTTTGTTTCACCCAGGAGATAGCCATGTCATACTTCTTTCAGCCTGCAGAGTGCACAGATGCTGCGTCGTGGTCAGCTTTTCTAGTAGGGATTAGGGATCCGTTTGCCATATTGTCGTGTTCAGGGCTTATCTCACCCTAGAGCTTCATTACTCATGCTCCGGGCATAGATTATCTCCCTCTGGCTGGATTGAGGGGCATGATTGCTTACCACCCACTGGCCATGATGTGTCAGTTTGACCAGTTTCAGGATTTTCATCCTTATGAGGGGCGATGAGTCGGTAACTTTTGCGTCACCGCTTATCGGCGGAGGATGATCCGGTTGTATGCCTGTTGGGATAAGCGAGAGCTGGCTGAGTTTTCTGTCAGTCATCCAGGTTGTTCTGCAGAGTATTCCGCATGGATGGAGATAGAGGCTGCATTGGCTGTGGCAATATCCACAGTGCAGGGGTTTGATTCTAACGATGAGGAGCCTATAGAGGAGGCTATTATTCCCATCGATGATTTTACTGCTGGGCTGCCAGCATTTGTGATGGATTCTCCCACCTCGAGTGCACTATTACTCAGTATTCGGCACAACATTTGGAGCAGAGCTTACATCTGATGACCTATGATAGAGATCAGGCTAGGGCCGCGATGTTGACAGCTCTTGATAAGAGAGATACCGCTCTGTTAGAGAGGGATGAGGCTAGATCATCTAGGGATGCATTGATTGGGGTGCGGGATGCCGCCTTATCTGCTAGGGATGTGGCCATTGTAGATAGCACTTCTGTTAGATCCAAGATGACTGTCAATCTTGCAGACATGAGTGCCTACATTGATGAGCACTATGCCACCATGCGGTTAGCCACTGATCAGCTAGCTCGTGTAGATACCCTTGGGCAAGAGCTTGCAGTGCTACCTTCATCTTCAGAGAGGGATGCTATGTTAGATCTGATAGTCCGCATACACATAGATCTGTAGATAGCTTTGTATTTTCCTGTACATACTAGCTTAGCCATTTTTTCATGTACAACACATATGTATAAATCAAACAGTATTATGTATGGCAGGGAAATATATTTTGATTCACTTCCCTTTTAGTTATGCCTTGATACTTGCTTGATGTTTGCCTGTTTCTCTAGGGCCTTGTGATCTTGATGCATTCTAAACTTATCCTTGATAGATGGACATTGAGACTTCGCAAGATCTCTCAGAACGGATCATTGATTTCTGTAAATCCCTACCATCTTTGGTGTCTTGGGACTAGTATCAGTATGGAAAAGTGGAGAGGAGGGTAGTTTCTTCCTCTTTGAGATTGACCGCACCGTAGATGGTCGCCAGTACTTCTATTTGTGAGAAGCATAGTTAATTCCATCTCTTATGGGTTGGTATTGCTCTTTGAGGCATGATCGCAGCTTAGATGGTCACCGAATCTTCTATTTATGAGAAGAGGTTGGGTAATTCCATCCCTTTGATCTGAAACTGATGAAATGGGGCAAATTGAAGGTTGATCCCAGTACCGTGTGACAAGAATTTTTGTTCTGGTAGGGGTTAGACTGCACCATGAATGGCTGCCTACGTACTCCTATTGAAGAGGAGATCAAGTCTGCGTAGTTCAAACCTGGTGTAAGAGGTTCAACACTGAATGCGGAAGGCAGATGGGTATAGAAGTATTTTTATTGTTTTTGTGATTTTTGTGAAAAAAGGTCAGAAATGTTTTTTGTTGTTTTTGTTGTTGCGACCGGGCCATATAGAATATGGTTGCCTACGTACCCCCGGGTATCAGGGAGATCAGGTCGACATAGTTCGCCCCTCAGGACGAATCGCAGCTGAAGAGAAACGTGAATCCCATGTGCAGGCTATACTGCGGGGAGAAGAAAGTTTAATCCCATAATGGGGATAAACTGCAAGTGTGAAAAAAGTTTGATCCCGTCTTTAGGACAAACTACAAGCGTAGAAAAGTTTAATATCGTCTTCATGATAAACTGCAGGTGTAAAAGGTTCAATCCTTTCTTCAGGATAACCGAAATTGAGAAAGGTTCAATCCCATCTTCAGGATAACCGAAATTGTGAAAGGTTTGGAATGAAATGATACCAGGCTGCTGGCTTGAAGTGTATGTTACCCTGAGGGGCAGAAGAGTATGTAAAAAGGAAAGGGTTCAAAACCGGAATGACTGGTGATTTGATGATCAAAACCAGGATGTTTATTTGATGGTAACTTCAGACATAGTACCATTTCACGGTGTCCGAGTTGATAAGCTGTGGAAATTCATCGCCATCCATTTCCTGCAATCTGAGAGCACCTCCTGTTAATACTTCCTTGACAACAAATGGGCCTTCCCAGTTAGGAGCGAATTTTCCCATAGATTGATCTTGGTTGTCAATGATCTTCTTCAAAACCAAGTCATGTTGTTTGAATTGCCGTAGTCGGACTTTTCTATTGTAGGATCGTGTGATCCTTTGCTGATATAACTGACCATGGAAGATAGCCGCGGCTCGCCTTTCGTCTATCAAAGACAATTGGTGATACCTGTCTTGTACCCATTGGTTTTCATCCAACTGAGCATCCATCAATACTCTGAGGGATTCCATTTCCACTTCTATGGGGAGCATTTCTTCCATCCCATAGACTAATGAGTAGGGGGTTGCCCTAGTGGAAGTACCCATGGAAGTTCTGTAGGCTAATAAAGTCAGAGGCAAGAGGTCAGGCCATCCTTTGTGATTGGCGGACATTTTTTGCATGATCTTTTTGATGTTTTTATTAGCCGCTTCAACAACACCATTCATCTTTGGTCGGTAGATGACGAAGTTGAGATGTTTGATGTGGAATTTTTCTGCATAACTCCTCTTTCATTTTGTTGTTGAGGTTCTTAGCATTGTCTAGCACAATGACCTCTGGTTGTCCATATCGACAAACAACATTGTTTCTAATGAAAACAATGATGACTTCTTTAGTAACCTTGGGGAAGGAAGCTTCTTCTACCCATTTAGTGAAGTAGTCGATCATGGTGAATATGAATCGATGCCCATTATCGGCTTTGGGCTCGATGGGCCCGATCACTTCCATTCCCCACATTGAGAAGGGCCATGGCGAACTCATATTGTGGAGTTCCCTTGGAGGGGCGTGGATAGCATTCCCATGAATCTGGCATTGATAACACCTCTTGACGTGATCATCACAGTCAGCTTTGAGTGTAAGCCAATAATGTCCCTTTCTGAGAATTTTCTTGACAAGTAGGGGTCCGCTCATGTGAGGGTCGCATACTCCACCATGGATCTCATCCATGAGTCGCTGAGCTTGGTCTTTATCCAGACATCTGAGGAGACCTAATCCTGCATCTCTTTTGTAGAGTGCATCTCCGCTCAGGTAGATTTTCATAGCAAGTCGATGAATCTGCCTCTTCTCAGTTAGGCTCGCCTCAGCGGATGTAGATCCATCTCGTAGATACTCCTTGATGTGTTGGTACCAAGGGTTGTGGATGGGAGGTAGCTCATACGATACTTCTCCAACGTAATTCCCATAGACTGGGGCTTTTTGCAAAGCAAAAGTGATGTTTGGCATGCTTTCCTTGTCCGGTATGTAAACCAGGGAGGCCAACGTTGCTAATGCGTCTGTAAAATCATTCCTATTACGAGGAATGCGTATAGGGGTGAGCAATTCGGTTATAACCGAACTGAATAAGTTATTCGGTTATAACCAAAAATTAAAATTAACCTAAATTCATTATCCGAACAAATAACCAAATTTAACAATAACCAAATTACCGAAAACCGAATTACCGAATTTACAATTAGATTATTTCGGTTAATAACCGAAATTTAGTTACATTTTATCA
Source organism: Panax quinquefolius (assembly GCA_020205615.1). NCBI lineage: Eukaryota > Viridiplantae > Streptophyta > Magnoliopsida > Apiales > Araliaceae > Panax > Panax quinquefolius. The sequence goes on from CM035158.1 coordinate 73,106,517, forward strand.
AAAAAAAAACATACAGTAAACCAAAAAATCTGAAAAAATCTGCATGTGTATTACCCAAAAAATGGGAAATAAAAAAAAGGAAATGAAAAGATACTTCGCCAGATTGAGTGAAACAACTCAAAAGAAAATTCTCATCTATCCAATACTAAAGATCTCCGATCCAAAGTGTGTCGATTTCGTTAGCGCTAGATGGTTGGGCCGCGACAGATATGTATGGGTAAGATTAGATTAGATCTGAAATCTAAAATTGAGATCATGAGATCTAAAAGGTCGACTAGATCATGAGATCAAACTATTTTAGAGAGAATCGAGATTGAGACGAATAGATCTGAGATTTGAAAGATCAAGTAAGTGACTAGTCTAGTGTAATGAGGAGTGAGAGTCTGAGTATGAGTAATTAGTCTGTGAGAGATAAGGAGGAGTGAGAGTCTGAGTGTGAGACTATGAGTAATGAGTCTGTGAGAGATATAATGAGGGGGAGATTAGAGAATGAAAATTATCTTATTTGGTTTGAAGTCTTATTTTTTTATTTTTTATTCAGTATGAGTCTGTGAGATACTTTGAAATTAAATGTTTTTATTTTTTATTCAGTTATTCGGGTTAACCAAATAACATAAAATCCAAACACAAACTCGAACCCGAAAACTGGATAAAAATTTAGATATAATCAAATTGTAAAAAATAACCGAATTTACAAGAAATTTCGGTTAAAAAATTTCGGGTTGATTCGGTTTTTCGGTTATGTCCATTTTTTGCTCAGTCCTAAATGTGTAGAAAGGAGATTTCTTCAAACTCCAAAGCCATCTATAAAACTTGCCGATGGTAAGGCAGCAAATGTAATTCTTTAGTTTGATAGATTCCTGTGGATTGTCTGATTACCAATTCGGAATCCTCAAAGACAGTTAATCGCCTGATGCCCATTGAACGGGCAAGTTTTAACCCCATGATACAGCCTTCATACTTAGCTGTGTTGTTGGTGCTGACAGACTGCAATTTGGCGGCGACGGGATACTGCTCCCCCGTATCGGATATTAGAACTGCTCCAGCTCCAGAGCCTTCTGTGTTAACAACTGCATCAAAATACATTCTCCACGTACGACATGTATCGTACTGATGTTGTTGTTGAACTGTCATTACCCCTTTATCGGGGAAGTATGCTTCTAAGGGTTTGTAATCCCCTGCAGGTGCGGCGGCCAGTTGATCCGTAATTCCCTGACCTTTGATAGACTTTTGCATCACATAGACGATGTCAAATTGTCAGAGGATCAACTGCCATCCGACGATCGATAATTCAAAGATGGGTTTCTTTGAACACATACTTGAGAGGATCCACGCAGGATATGAGATGGGTTGTGTGACCATGGAGGTAATGCTGTAACCTCATGGAAGCCCACGCTAAAGCACAACAAGTCTTCTCAATCAGAGTGTACTTGTCTTCACTAATGCTGAATCTTTTGCTGAGGTAATAGATAGCTCGTTCTTGGCCTCTATTGTCTTTTTGCCCTAGCATACAGCCCATGGCATTGTCATTTATGGACAGGTACATGAACAGGGGAACATCATCCCTGGGAGGTACCAAAACAGGAGCGTTAATCAGTTGCTCTTTGATTGTGAGGAAGGCTTTCTGACACTCATAGTTCCATTTCATGGAGGAGTTCTTCCTTAACAACTTGAAGATTGGCTCACAGGTTGCTGTGAGTTGAGAAATGAATCTGCTAATGAAGTTGATCCTTCCCAAAAATCCCCATATTTCCTTCTTTGTCTGAGGAATGGGCATTTCCTTGATGGCCTGGATTTTGGTAGGATCTAGTTCAATCCCTTTGCAGCTAACTAAAAAACCTAGCAACTTGCCTGACTTAACACCAAAGGCGCACTTGGCGGGATTCAACTTCAAGTTGTACTTACACAACCTGTTGAAAAGCTTTTTAAGATGGTCTAAATGGTCATCCTCCTTCTGGGATTTGACAATGATGTCATCCACGTAGATCTCTATCTCCTTGTGCATTAAATCGTGGAAAAGAGCCATCATAGCTCGCTGGTATGTTGCCCCGGCGTTGATGAGGCTGAATGACAACCATCTGTAGAAAAAGGTTCCCCAAGGCGTGATGAAAACAGTTTTCTCACGATCTTCCTCAGCGACCATAATTTGATGGTACCCCGCAAAGCAATCAGCAAAGGAGTACATGCCGTATTGAGCAGTATTATCAATAAGAATGTGGATAAATGGCACGGGAAAGCTATTTTTAAGGCAAGCTTTGTTCAAATCCTGGTAATCCACGCAAACTCGCACCTTTCCCCCTGGTTTAGGCACATGAACAATGTTGGACATCCACTCCGGATATGTAGACACCATGATGATGCCAGAATGAAATTGTTTCACAATTTCTTCTTTTACTTTTAAACTCCATTCAGGTTTCAATCGCCTAAGTTTTTGCCTGACTGGCTTGAATCCTTCTTTAATGAGAAGGCGATGAAGAACAATATCCGTGGAAAAACCCACCATGTCTTCATGAGACCATGCAAACACATCCTGAAATTGGGTTAACAGTACAACCATGTCATTCCATTGATTTGTGGTAAGGTCTGAACCAATTTGGATTAGCTTAGGGTTGTCTAAGGTTCCAAGAATGAAAGAAGTGGTTTGATCAAGATTGGGTTTGGGTTTGTCTGTGACCCATTACTTAATCTCCTAAGGTGTCTCAATGTCCTCTTGGATGTGCATCAAGTCTGAGTCCAACTTTGCATCAAAGTTACAGCTCTTGTGGAGAGAAGGCACCTCATCAGCAAGTACATGCACATCTAAATTCAGAGTCCTAAACAAAAGATGCTTTCACTTAATATATGCAACTGTTCGATCATACAAAAGTGTTAGCATGTACTTGATAAAATAACTGCTAGTTCTGTAAAGGAAAGCAAGCAATTAAAGTTATCTATAGAGCAGAGGGATTTTCTACCCATTTTACCCTCGTCGACCAATGCATGGAGTGCTGCTCCAATTGTCGAGGGCAAAGTCCCGAAGGACTGCAGTGATAGAAGGATCGTCAGTGTCCTCCTTTTCCTGAATTATAACCATGACATCTGGGCAATCATCGTCTGGGGTGTATCTGTTTGTATGTTCATCATGAACAATGACGCGGATGCCTGCCATCATCACGGAAAGGTCATGTTTACGTTTTCGTTCCTTTTCTTCCGCCTCAGGATCAGGAATCAGCATCTCTTTAGCTTTGATTGGTATTGGTCTCAGAAACAACATAGCCACAACATGGGATGGCACCTTTATTGGAGATTGAATTAACTCATGAGGTAAAGGTATAGGAAATCGCCGTGCGGCGGAAGCTTGAGGAACTTGCTTGTGCTTATGAGGATTCCTGTGTCTGGAAATGGAAGAATAGCCTAATCCAGCTGTTCTAATTTGACTAGACATTTGGATAGGGTGCTTAATACCTTGCTTATCTTTACCAAGCCCTTATCCAGGTTGATGACCCAATGACATCATTTCTTGAGTGGCCGACATAACCTCGGCAAAAATCTTGGGTATGGGAAGTGGCGCTCCAATAGAATGGTATTGCGTGTTACTCACTTCCAAAGTATGGAAACTGGACAGTTCAGCTTTTCAACTGAAACTGATAATTGGTAGAGTTCCTTGTTCAGGAAAATCCGGCTCAGCGTTGACAGTGACTAGACTGTTGTTTATAATGTATTTGAGTTATTGATGTAAAGTGGAGGGAACAACTCCAGCCATTGTATCCATGGTCTCCCCAATAGCAGGTTGTATCCCGAGTCTATCTTGAGGACGTGGAAAGATACATTGAACGTATTTTAACCAATCTCAATTGGCAATTCAATTTTTTCGATGGCATTTCGTCGGGATCCATCAAAAGCTCTGATAACCATATGGCTTCTTTGGATCCGATTGAGATTGATATTCATCTTTACCAAGGTGGCATACGGACATATATTTAGAGATGATCCTCCATCTATCAATATTCTTACTAGCATGTACCCGGAAGACAAAACTGCAATGTGCAATGGCTTACAATGACCGGTCCCTTCGGGAGGTATGTTGTCATCAGTGAAGGATATCACATTGTTATTGAAAATATGATCAACCAAATGTTGAAATTTTTTCACATCCACTGATTTTGGCAAGTAGGCTTCTTCTAAAACCTTCAGTAAAATCTTCCGATGATCCTCAGAAGAGAAAACCAAGTCCAGTATTGAAATCTGGTGTGGAGCTTCTCGCAAGCTTAAAACCACTTTGGCTTCATTGTGACCCATAGTACAGATGAATTTTTCAATCTTCTCCATGGGCAACTTCCCCTTTGCTTCGCAAGTAGGTTTGATAACTCATTGAGGAAGGTACAGTGGATTCTCCTTCGACACTGTAGCAGTAGTATGAGACGTGGATCCTTCAGCTTCTCCATAACTCCATGGAACTCTGTGTAAGCTGACAACAGGATATTGTGGTCTGCAAGAAAAAGAAATTAGCTCTAGTGCGACCACTTTCAAAGGATTGTCAGCTCCTTTGAGTTGAATTGGTTGTATGGGAAATACTTTGACAGTCTCATCATCCTCTTCGGATATAACTGCTACTGATCCCTTCCATTTGGTAGGACATGCACTCCCACCCTTAAGTTGCACAGTGTAATCATCTGCTATTTACAGGACATCATTATCAATAAGATTCTGAATGAGATGATAGAGTGCCCAACATTCTTCTGTGCTGTGATAACGAGAATGTGAATGATATTGACACATTTCATCAGGATTGAACTGTCCTGAGCGGGGATTGATTGGAGGGAGAAGGAATATAATTCTTCTTCGTTGATCAACATTTGAAGTATCTCTTCCATAGATTGGCCCAAATATGTGAATTCCCTTTGATTAGAAAAATCTCGACGGGCTTTAGCACTTGCTCACTTTGCAAACTTATCCTCCATAGCTTCGCTTTCTGAAGGTGTTGATGGAGCATTCATAACAAATGGAAGGAGATAGGCATGCTCCTACCTGATTAATTGGCGTGTGACTTGATGATGGTGGGTCACCAGTTCTGCTAATTGCTCAATTTTTTTGCAAAGAGCTTTCATCTTTCGTTCCATGGTAAACTAGAACTTTGCATAATCCCATTTGTCAACACCGTCTTTGATGGGTTGGGATGAATCGCCATTGGAACCTTGTACAGTGCTCCAACTGATCATGTTAACCTCTTCTTCTTTGTGTTGAGGAAGAGGGTTGTCTTGCACATGAGGTTGATCAAGTTTGGTGACCACGATCTCACCGTTGTCTATCAGATCCTAAATCTTATGTTTCAAGGCCTAACAATCTTGAGTATCATGTCCGGGTGCCCTGACATGATAATCACACTTCTGAGTAGCATTAAAAACCCTCCCATTAGGGTTGGCTAGTGGAAGAAGATGTGTAATTTTCTTCTGAGCAGTCAGAAGAGCATGAATATTCTCGAGCGAGTCCCCTAAGGGTATAAACGTCCGAGGTCACTTTACTTCTCCACTTTTAGGCAATGGAGGGTTTGAAGATTCTGCTGGAAAAGGGGAGTAGTTTCTCCTCTGCATAGGCATGCTTGGATTGCCTTTTTGTCCTTTTAGTATCAAGGAAACATCCTCTTCTTTCTTTTTATTGACCCTCCGGGGGTTGTTTCCATAAGATCCGGACTGGATGTGCTCTGCAATAGCTTTAAGAGTGGCGAGGTCTTGAATTTTACTGGACTTCAATCCCATTTCAGCCATCTCTCCGTGCTTGATCATTTCAGAGAATGGTTTGCCAATACCAGTTAGAACTCTTTCATAGAAAGGAGCTTCCTATACATCTATGAAAGTCATGACCATTTCTGATTCCGTCATGGAAGGAATAACTTGAGCAACAAGGCGCCTCCACCTTTGAGCGTACTCTCTAAATGACTCATTAGACTGTTTCTTGACCTTGGTAATTTGGTACCGGTTAGGAGCCATCTGAGATTGAAAACTGTATTGAGTAAGGAAGGCGTGAGCCAACTCTTCCCAGCTATGTATCTTTGAGTTGTCTAATCTGTTATACCATGAACGGGCTTCTCCAGTCAGACTTTTCTGAAATAGCTGCATTCAGAGCTTTTCATTTTTTGCGTAAGACCCAAGTTCTCCAATGAACACCTTTAAATGTGTATAAGGATCCCCTAATCTGTCATATTTCTCAAATCAAGGGTTTTGAATTTCTTAAGATAATGAACACCAAGAAATATGCAAAGGTCTGTATATAAAACACTGCCATGTGTTCCAATCCCTTTGAGAACACGAATAGTTTCCTCCATTTGAAGGACCTTCTTCCTGATATTACCGGTGTCTGGATCTCCTTTGAGATGGGTGTTTTCAGGGTCTTTGTTGGTTGTATCCAACTGAGGTTCTGGATTTGTTTTTTCCAGACCTTGAACTCCTCCTTGTGTAGAGGATTCTGTATCTGTAGGTATCTTCGTACCCTGAGTAAACTGGTGTAATTCTTTCAGTAGAACAGCCAAGTCTGTGATTTTTTTACTCAATCCGTCAAATTCTTTTCGGGAAACAGGATTAGACTGGTCAGAAGAAGACATGATTGGCTGTAGGCTCGCGACCTTTTTTGATTTAGAGCGGGTAACAGGCCCAATTGTTTCCCAACAAAAGACTTACGTAGTTTAGTCTTAGGGTAATATAAATGTTATCATAACATGCCCGTTTAGGAATTTTGTCCTGCAAAACTGGTTGTTAATTGATAACATGTCATGCATGCACAGATATTCTTCATATTTTCCATTACATATGGATGAACATGGAATAAATTACAAGTAAATGCTTTTACAAGTAATTGAAAATGGAAAGTATGAAGAGACTTTCCTTCGCGTTTGGTTTATCAGAGGTTGACCTATCTTAGGGTTACTCTCGCGGCTTTTTGGCATGAAGTTTCCCAGATCATCGCAATCTACTTGACGGGAAGTTAATCCGGTTGTTCAACTGGAGCGAATCTGAGTGGTGCCTTTCCTGAGCCCCGGGGAATCATTCTTCCAACAAGTCCAGTAATCAAACACCGACATGATAGCCTCCTGGTGGAGGGACCACACAACATACATTCACATATAACGTGTCTCACCGTTTATGCAAAATAATGACATGTGCGAAGCACTAATATCACAGATAGATATTGAGCAGTGCAGTAATTAAGATGCATTCATACACATTTATCAAAAATGTAAATGCAACATTCACACACAAGCATATAATAATTTTGAAAAGCTTGTAATAGCGGATTAAGCCCTCTTACTGGAGTCCCCAGCAGAGTCGCCACCTGTCGACGTTGGGATTTTTGAGTGTCCCTTTTCGTTACTTGTTCTTTAGTGTTCTCATGTTAATGTCAGATATGTTTGAAAAAATAGGTGAAAAAGGTCCGACATGTATAATGTCGACGATTTGACTTTAAGAGTCGCCAGTTGGTGTATTTAATTGGTTGCACTAACGCAACCGAAAAAGGTTTGCAGTGATTTGAAACTGCTAGACGGGTCTGTGAAACCGAGATTCATTTTGGGTCCGGGGGCTTGATTGTGCGGAGGGAAGGTGTTAGGCACCCCCCAACATCCGTGTTACCATGGTGACCGCCACTCTTTAAAGAAATTATTTTATGCATGTGTGTGTGTGTGATCAGTGTGCAATTATTTGAAAGTAGTGCGAGGCCTCGTTCGCACCTATATACACCAGGTTTGAATTTTATAGAAAAATTCACTTTTAACCAAGATATAGCAATGAAGTTTTGTAAAAGAGGTTTTTTAAACCCTGTGCTCAATACGAATTGAGACCTTTTCATACGTCCATTTTATTATTAAATGTCCGACTCGTTTGCTTTTATTTTCGAGATGGGAAACATTCTCGAGAAAATAATATACAGCAGTGCCGAACTCCTCATGGGTATGACAGCCATCCAAGGAAATTTAGACACTGTAAAATAATGTACAAGCTGCTTACAGCCAGAAAATGTCCATCATGGGATCCAAATCTAGATTCATGAGATGAACACATGATCACATGATTCCTAGGCTCACATGATCTTTAAATTTGTATGGAAAGCGATGGCGATATATATATATATATAAAAGCTATATATATATATATATATATATATATATATATATATATATATATATATATATATATATATATATATATATGATGATCAACCGCCACGAAGTAAACTCATGGCGGACAAAATGTAAATAAAGTCATAAAAGCAATCAATCGCCACGAAATAAACTCTAGGCAGCGGAGATGAAATGTAAATAAAAGTTTAAAAGGCCACAAGTGAACTCCGTGCCTAATGAATGAATATATATATATATATATATATATATATATATATATATATATATAGATATATATATATATAAAATCGGTAAACGCACTGGATGTGAATCAAGGCTCATCGGATATGTCCGACAACAATTATATATATATATATATATATATATATATATATATATATATATATATATATAAGAGCAATTAAACGCTCCAGATCGAAGTCTAGGCTCAATCGAGGCATAACTCGATAATGTTAGTCCATATATGAAATATATACATATATAAGTATATATATACAAACAGAAATGAAAACCATAGACCGAAGTCCGGGCAAACACACACAACACGACTCTCAATATGTATAACAGTGTGTGCTATATGAGAAGAAGGCTTTATAAAATATAAGAAAACTTAAAGTGGGCTGCCAAAGTAGACTTCTATGACTTTAAATGGATAAACACTCAGCTCCCGCCGGATAAAAGATAGCTATATGTGAGCTAACTAGTGCTTAAAGATGAGGAAACACTCAAAAGATGTTTATATAGAGTAAAATGGACAGGGCTTCCTCACCTTTTTCCCTCTCTCCTCTTCTCAAATGGCTGACCCCAAGGCTTGTATATATAGAGCGGATGGTCATAGTACACTGCGCGGCACCTTGCAGTTAGCTTGTACCTACTACCGGTGGTCGTGATGCATCCGAGCCTCGCGGGTCCCGTCGTCTCATAGTACATGCACTCATGCACTGTAATGTCCGCTCAAACTTACAGAACTTTAATCCGAGAATCCGAACGAGGTATATCTTACCTTCTTCAGACTGCTTGTGTCGAGAGTTACGCTATGACATGGATTAGAGGTTGTACGAAGTCAGGAAGAGGGGTCTATGCCCATGGTCTTCAAGCTTCAAATTCTATCCAAAGTACTGTCACACGTAATAGTCACTTGGGATTGTCACTCCTCGGTTCTTATGGGACATTATTGGGTGTATGTATGTATGAAGTGTTGAGACGACGTGCCATTGTCGAAGTGACAAGATGACGTTTGACTCCTTGTCGGGGTTATCACTGGTTTGAGTTGAAAGTAGACGTTGCTCAGGGTTACAGCTGAGATTGGACTACTTGTTGGTATGCCGCGATATCATCTTGTTGAGACTGTAAGATGACGTGTTGACTCCTCACCGGGGTTATCGCCGGTTTAAGCGGAAAGCAGACGTTGCTCAGGGTTACATCCGAGATTGGACTACTGCTTGTTTGTATGTCTCACTGTCATCTGTGGGTGTTCCTGTCTGCCCGTTGTTGGCTTTGGGTTTGAGGTATGTGTGCCTCGAAAGGATATCCGGGGTTGAAGCTGATTGCATATGTTTGAAACAAGCATTTCTGGTGTTATCGCCGAAACTGCAATGGCATCCCTTGGGGCTATCACCAAGGATGGGGTTGCTACTCCCAGTGTTGTCTCTGGGAATGGAACTGAGCATCGCGGTGTTATTGCCGAGACAGAACTGTCCTCTCCAGTGTTGTTGTCGGTCTTTTGATATGCATATCTCGGGGTTATCTCCGAGATTGGAAATGACATTCCTGGTGTGTGTTCCGGGTTTGAGATGAAGTTCCCGGTTTGTGTTCCATGTTGGAACTGAACTTCCGGTAGTATCCGGAATGGATGTAAGCTGTCTCTCAGGGTTATCTCCAAAAGACGAATCTACCCTCCTGCAATGTCAGTAATAGGAGTGCAGAAAATTTCGAGTGTCTACAATGATAATAGAATTATTTAATATTTAAATCATTTATAATGATTCTAGTGTTTGAAAAATTGTTTAAAAATTAGTATAAGTCATTTAAAAATAATATGACTGATATTTAAGTTATCGAAATGAATTTTGAACTACAGGATAAAGTTTTAGACTCTCTAATTACCCGATAAAGCCGTCAGTTTCAGAAATTGATCTGAACTTAGATAGTTTAACTAGATGCGTGTTTGTTTGTGATCCAATGACTGCTAAACGTATGTGACAATGTGATTAGGTTATGTGTTGACTGCAAATAGCAGTACTATGTGATACGATATACTATTTTAATCGAAAGAAAAATCTTATGTATGATAGGTCTTGATATAAAAGATAAAGCTAAGTTGCATAACTGTAAGCAGCAGATCAGGCAAGTATCCTACCTTTGCATTTACTTTATGCAATGGACATGAGTAAGAAAGTTTTAGAATTATATTGTCGTTATGCCAGATTATTAACTCTATTGTTATCGAGTATGTATCCAAACATTTGTATTCATACAAGTTCTTAAATTATCCGATCATTGTTTATCAATGCATTATTATTGTACAATCATGATATTTATTCTGTTCGTTAATTTCTAAGCATGGTTATACAAGTGTCTTCACTTGGATAGTTATTGTATTTAATCACATGTTGATACATACTTATTGGTTTCTAGTATGTATACATTGACTTAAGAATCGTCTTAAGCTATTTGATTCGGCTAGACACAAACTTAAAAAATATTGTTGAACATGATAAAACTTTGTTGTATCCAACCGAATTGTTTTGGTTCGGATTCCAGACTAAGTATGAACATCCCAAACATGGAAAACTTTTGTGCACCAAAGGCAGATATGATGAACAAAAATATCATTCTGGTATGTAGTATTGATCAATACAGGGCATAACGGGCTGATCACCCTCGTGCCTGTTAGCTTTATCTTTTATATCAAGACCTATCATACATAAGATTTAGACTCTACACTATCCTACGTAATATTTAGACTCTATTAAGACAATGATATTTATTACCTATCATGTAACGTAATGTATTAAAGTTTGGGAACCTGGGATAAAAACTCTGATGTATGTAAATTAAGTTTAATGTTTGTATTATTATTATGATTTCGATAAAAGAAATGGTATCATGAAGCACCGAGTTTGGATTTTAAGTACCTAAATTTGGAGTCGTCACATTAATTCATTATGATAAGTCATTAAAACATCAAACAGAAAGCGATTAAAAGGTTGGTCAAGTAGCCGGTTCAACCTGTTCTTGAGTTTTTTGGGTAACCCAGAAAACAGAACTTCGTGATCGGTCAACCACTTTTGACCACCTATATCTTTCAATATATAGTTCTAATGAACCTGTTTCCTTTTCAAGATTAAAGACCTCATGTCATACTACAAATAAAATACAATTAATATACATAAGTATTAACATACACGGATCTACAAGCTCTGACATTCGACTATCATACCTGTTTTTCCAAAATTTCCAGATTGCTTAAAACACTAATTTGACGCATCTAGATGTTATGAAAATGTTTTCTATCAACTTATTATACTTTCTAACATGTTATTACATATATCTAAACATATAAACAACAAATTAAACATAGCATTAAAGATCTAGCTATAAATTAGGGTTTGCACCTTTTCTTGCTAGATTTTGATTTCTGGCTATTGAATCTATTGTTGCTATCACCAGGGCTTGTATTGGCAGGTTATATGAGTGTATATGCTTATAATTTTTATGGTTTTAAACCGAGCTAGGGTTTCCTTTTATAAAATTTTCTCATTTGGCTTTTTGGTCATTTTCCACCTACTTGCCTCCTAAAAGATCTGATGTGTGACTATGGTGGTGCTTAGGACTTTGGAAGCATGTTATGTGATGTCTTAAAACTTATATGGATGAATCCCACCCTACTTGTGAGCTAGTTGACCAAATTAGTAGCCTAATTTTGCCCTAATCCTCTTTAATCTTTATTAGGATTTTGGTTTTAGGATTAGGGTTACTTAATGATGTTTATTAGTACCTAATTGAAGTTTAATAATCATGATTAGGTGTTAGGATAACCTAGTTAGGTTTAGTCTAGCTAATTAGGGTTAGGGTTTACAAATTAGGATTATGGTTTGTAATCTAGGGTTTATAACTTAGATTTTTCACAAATCCTAACAAGCACGACAAAGCATTTTGTTAATGCAAGCACAATAAAGCAGCTTGTCAAAATAAATATACTGAAAAGTCCATTTTTGGAAGCAAAATTTTTAAGCCTAAGGTGTCAAGCATGTCATTTTTTGGACAAAAATTTATTTGACCTAATTTGTTAAACATAGTATATATTAACACAAAACACTTTCATAACGGAGAGATTTTATTAATATAAATAAATTTACATATATGAGTCTTATTAGGGTTTTGGGTTTTCACATTCACCCCCACTAATAAGAATTTCATCCTCGAAATTATAGTGTAGGTTAAGTAAACAGTTGGGGATAGTTTTCTCGCATTTTATCTTTGAGCTTCCATGTAGCCTCTTCCACATTCTGATTCCTCCAGATCACTTTGACCGATGCTATCACTTTATTCCTCAGAACTTGCTCTTTATGATCGACGATCTTCATAGGTTCTTCTACATAAGAAAGATCTTCTTCGATTCAAATTGTCTCATAATTTATAACGTGTTTGTAATCAGGTTTGTATGGTCGTAATATAGACACATGAAACACATTATGAATATAGTTTAATTCAGGAGGTAGTGCTATTTCATAAGTAACTTTACTTATCCTCCTTAAAATTTCAAAAGGTCCAATGAATCTCGGACTCAGTTTTCCTTTCTTGCCAAAACGTATCTTGCCCTTTCAAGAAGATACTTTTAAGAATACGTGGCTTTCCACGCTAAAATTTCATTGTTGATGATGTGGATCAACATATTTCCTCTGTCGATCTTGCGATGCTTGTAATTGTTCACATATAGTTCTGATGGTTTTAGTAGTTTGTTGGATTATTTCAGGTCCTAGCATTTATCTTTCCCCGACTTCATCCCAACACAAAGGTGTTCTACATTTCCTCCCATATAAGGCTTCATAGGGTGGAATACCTATGCTAGCATGATAACCATTGTTGTAGGAAAATTCTACCAAAGGTAATTGATCATCCCAACTTCCTTTGAAATTAATAATACATGTTCTTAACATATCCTTTAATGTTTGAATGATTCTCTCACTTTACCCATCAGTTTGAGGGTGATAAGCTGTACTCAATCTTAATTGTGTTCTTAAATGTTTATGAAGGCTTTTCCAAAAATTTAGAGTAAAGCGCGGATCTCGATCTGATACTATAGAAATAGGTACTCCATGCCTAGAGATGATTTCATTAATGTATAGGTTGGCAAGTTGGTCTAAGTTATAAGTAACTTTAATAGGTAGGAAGTGAGCTGACTTGGTTAGACGATCAACTATTACCCAAATGACATTGTGGCTCTTCTGTGTAGCTGGAAGACCTACCACAAAGTCCATGGTTATATGTTTCCACTCAGGAATTGGTAAGGGTTGAAGTAAACCACTCGACTTTTGATGTGCAGCCTTAACCCTTTAACAAGTGAGACATTTGCTTACCCATTCAACTATTTCTCTTTTTATATTCGACAACCAAAAATGTCGACTTACGTCTGTAACGCCCGAGAAAATCGGATTTATATGAGAATTAAATTTTTATTTGATTATGTGAATTAAATGAATTTAATTGATTATTTATGTGAGTAAGCTATGCGAAGGTCGTTCTATGACCTAGAATGTGCGGATGCGGTTAGTATTCTGGCTATGTGCTAGAATTAATTGTTTTGAATTTCCAAGATGAAAATAATAGTTTTCTGAGAAATTCCCGTGAAAACACTATTCATCCATTTCTGCTCGGTAATTAAGTTTGAAATTCTGAGAAACGCATAATGATAGAATATGAAGATAAGATGGAATATCTAATAATATTTCGTTTATGGCAAACGGAGTTTTCGCATGCGAACTTAAAACCTAAGGGTTAGGAAAAATGATTTCTGAGAAGGAAATGAGATACGTATAATGAATTACGATGATTATGCGTACGATATACGAATATGATACTATTTAGTATATGATTATAGTATGATGATTTAATACGGCGTACAATATGAATAGCGTACGAGTATTATACGAAGAGAATACATGAATTATACGTGTAGAATACGATTTATGTTATTGGATTTAGAGTTCAAGGACTTAATATGATCCAATTGGATTTGGATTATATCAAACCCAAGTAATTGAGTAATCAAGCCCAATGAATTATGTATTTAAGCCCAAGTCAAGGCCCAATGTTAGGTTAAATTAAGCCCGATCAAAGAAACTGAACTGCAGATCGAACAGATAGGTCACCGAATGGATAAAACCCATGGGGCAACACATGGGGATGACCCATGGAGCATGTGGGCCGGCCACTTGGTGGTCAAGTAAAGTAATCTACTTGATGACCAAGTAAATTACTTGGTTAAAAATAATTAAATAGTAAGGAGGTTACTTATTGACCATTATACCAACCATTTGGTTGCCTATAAAAGAAAGGCTTATGCTGGTCATTTGATGGTTTTTTAAAGATTTTCCAACTTATATTAAGAGAGAGAAAAAGCTAGAAACAAGAAATCATCCTACTTGGAAGCTTTTCATTAGAAGTTTAGCAAGAACGTAAAGAACGGAAAGGTAATATTCCATTAATATTAGTTTTCCCATCTTTTTGGTTTCTTTTTTATAAAGAATCATAGATTGGTGGAGCATGCCTCTTATGGAGGAATAAGGATGGCTTGTAAGAGTAAAACCTTTATAAGTTATGTATAAATAGAAATCATAAGGGTTTACGTAAGTATAAACCGTAGAAAATATTGAATAATGAACATTGTTGTTAATGGACAAATTGAAAACATTCGCTATTAGGATATGTGCATCTTGCTTGGTTAGGATATAGATAAGAAATCAATGGAGTTGTTCCACTTGATTTGGTAAATAAAACATGAGTAATGAAGTTATGGCGAATTTTACGGAATTAGACGTTAAACGTCGAAAATGTAGACATCCCGGATTAGTAGTCAAAAGTTGTCGTGAGACATAGAAACGTTGGTTTTAAATGTCAACACGTGAGATATGGTATTTAAGAGTTGTGGACTCAAGAATCGTCGAATTCTGACTTAGAATGGAGAAAACGAGTATTGAACGCTCAAAAACGTTAAACGAACGCTTAATAATGAACTTAGAAGTGAATTTTGAGTTAAAGATTAAGAATTTTAAAATTCTTATATGAACGCGTAGACTATTTAAAATGATAGATGTAGGCTTTTGAATGGACCAATTCGGGCTTATAACGAAGAAGTTATGAAGCCGGGAAGTTCACTAAAATTTTTGTTTGCATAATTTTTCGAAATTCGAGGTTTGGCGTAGCAGCTGACGATAAAAAGCTAGTTGTGTCATGGCCATTACTGCAGCACCAGCACGATGTCGTCGAGCTCTCAAGAGTTGTTAGCATTACCATTCGCATACGTTATGTTCCATGCCATGTGTACGGACAAGATGTTAGGAATCAGAACTGCTGCGCGTATGCCTTGATTATATATATATAAAAAGGTTCTTGCAAATGCCAAGACAGGGAAAATGTTGGATGAGTTAGTTTTAAATTCCAAAGTTTCAAGACCATTATAAGTTAAGTTTATATACTTACTAAGAATACTAAAACTATTCCTATGTTACATATACTAGTGTATATGGTGACGAACTTAGGAAGTAAACACAAGTTATTAGTATGTAAGCAAAGAACACGAAGTGTTAATAAATAAACCGTGAACAATAATTAATATTTGTACTTCACCAATGATGATCGAGTTTGGTTAGTAACATAAGAACGTTAACAAGCCGTGATGAAAGGTAGTAAGTTGAATTGACCTTATTAATGAAATAAAGTCAATTAAAATATATAAGACAAAGAAGTTGGTAGGAACAATATGATTGATTGTGTGGTAGCTAATTATAGTGTGCTATGTGAATATATCATGTAGATTCTGTAAAGACTGAGAACTGTTGAATAAATTATTCGAAGTCGCTTGAAGGCAAGTTTTCTTAACGCTTGTCTAACCTTCGTGTTAGTCAAGTTTTCTGTGATTCATTGTAATCAGTTGCATGAATGATTTTAAAGAAAGGGTCAATGCCAGTTTTAACTCGACTAGACTATTCGTAAGAGATAGATTGATTTGTATACATGTCTTTCTATATAGAAATGATAACGCTATCCTATGCCAAGTATTTGGTACGAATTTAAAGGTAAGTTTGTGTATGAACAAACAAAAGTATTTTTCATCGTTTATTCGATGTGTACACGAGTTTGCCAAATCATAAACGTAAATACGTTTAACGGATGAATGTTGATAAACATAGAGTACTATAGGCTGATCACCTAGAAGTGCTCGTAAGAAATGTCGGATGTACAGCCTTAGTGTTATGATGTCCTTTTCAAGTATGAAAACAGAAAGAGATTGTTCATGGTCTTTCGACCGATTCAGAATTCCTAAACTATTTTATACTTTGGGAATTGATGTTATGAATTGTTAAGAATTAATGTTTCATAATACTTCATGACTATTTGTTCAATTATGGAAGATTATCATATAATTCACGAATGTGGTATTGATAATATTCTTTGTTAGACTTGCTGAGCTTGTTATTCTCACTTCTTGCGTGAATTATATGATTGTACTTAAAGTCGAACGTACTGAGAATTCTAAGAGAGATAAAGGCAAGGTTAAGATGGATAGTTAAACATCTTGTAATAGATTAGTATGGTTGTATGTATTATACTTACGAATGACAAATGATGTAATCGGTTTATGAACCTGGGGAAGGATTTTGTTATGATTGTAATAAAAAGATAGTTAATACATTCATTGTATTATGTTTTCAATGGAATGATTGTATAAATATGAGTACCGTGTAGCACCATCTGTTGGGTTGGAAGATACCCGAATTTGGGGGCGTCACAAGTTGGTATCAAAGAATTAGGTTATAAAACTTATGGGGGAGAACCTTAGGTTAATAACCTCATAAGTAATGTAAAGTCCGAAGAAAGTAAATTCGAGTCGAACGAGTTAATAAGGTATTGAGAAAACTTAGTACCGAAAGATTTAAAAGATGGAAATTAATCCTAAATAAATTTAATGTGATTTGTGATTATACTATTGTGTATTATGTACTAATCAACATGTTATGTGTTATTGTAGATGTCAAATGATAGCTTGATGTATAGAGACATTCACGTGGTGAGTGAAGAGTCTGTGAACCGAGTGGGGATTGTACCTATGCAAGTGGCAGAGGTACCAGAAGATTCTGATCCAGAGGAGTACATTTCTGAGGAGGATTACTATGAGGAAATAATGGGAATAAGATCATAACTAAATATGATGATAGATGTGGAGGAGGATATGAAGGTAAGATCGATTAATATGGTGGTACCTACTTAGGAGTCAATACCTCCAGATGCAATGAGATCATTGTACCTGGCTGTGCTTGATAGGAATGTGCATCTGCGCACTATGGTGCAGACATAGAATGAGGAGATTACCGCCCTATATGAGGCAAAGGAGTCTGCAGAGGCAAATTTTGAGCCAGAGCACGATGAGAAAGTGCTGATGACAAATAAGGCTAGGGATTATAAGGAAGAGGCTGTAGAGCTTCGAAAGAAACTGGTTGAAAAAGACCAAAAGATTGCAAGGATGTCTTATATCCATGACTGTGCTCACGAGGATTTCAAGCTGAAAATTGCTTGTTATTCTATTTAGTCAGGGAAGACTTGACATACGATTAGTCGAGATATTGTTTCGATTTTAGTAAATCATAAACATGAGAATGCTGTAAGGCAGTGTTAGTAGATTGCTAGATCTTTTTGGTACAAGTGTGGTGATGTAAAGCCCTCTTTTGTATAATTAAAGGGTAGTCTTTTTGTAAATCCCAATTTTCGTAGAAGTCAATCGTGGGATAGTAATAACTTTTGGCTATGGAAGCAAAGTGTAAATAGTCTTGACTATGAAAGCATATTAATATAACGAAGTTTTTATTTAATGTGCTTGTTGTGGTATGAGTTATTATTCTGGAATAATAACTAAGTAAGTAAATAGATAATAATGAAACTTATTTATTTAATCAACATTATGCCGCCAAGAAGAAGACAACGTAACCAAGAGGTTGAGTCACATAACGATAATCAGGGGGTCCTAATAACCCTATGCAAGAGTTCGTTAATTTTTTAACGGCATCATTTAATCAAGTTGGCAGTGGAATTCCCGTAGCATCTAGGGTAACTAGAATAACTACCTTTAAAGAATTCAAAAGTATGGGTCCTCCAAAGTTTAGAGGAATGACAGACCCATTAGAGGCCCAGACGTGGGTGAAAGAGAAAGAGAAGGCGTTTGTTATTACAAACGTGGGTGAGGCGCAAAGGACTTTTTTTGCGACTTACATGATGAAAGGGGAGGCCAACTACTGGTGGGAGGCTCACAAGGTGGGACTAGAACGGAGGCGGTTACATGGGAACAGTTTAAGAAGGTATTTTTCGAGAAGTACTTCCCTACTAGCATGCAACGACGAATGGAGATTAAGTTCTTGGAACTTAAATAAGGGGACATGACGGTTCCCCAGTACGCAGCCAAATTCAATGAACTGGCAAGATTTGCTCCACATCAAGTAGACACAGAAGAGAAGAAGGCACGTAGGTTTGAGTAGAGCCTGAAACCCTGGCTCTACAGTAGGACTTCGGTGTTCCAGAGTGCTTCCTACGGGACCATTCTGGAAAAAGCGATTATAGCTGAAGTTGGTAGTGATTCGTTGACTCAGTACCACAAGGAAAGAAAGAATAAGAATAAAGGAGAGGGAGGAAATAAGGCAGAGGTTACCAGCGGTAGTGGCAATATGCCGAAGAGGAAAAACTTTAACCCTAGGAATACTGGGGTGAAACAAGGAGATCCTAAGCGTAGGATGTAACGATCGAGAAATTTGTAATTTAATTTAAATATTTATGGAATTAAATAAATATTTTAAATAATTTATTTATCGAGGAAAATAAATAATTGATGAATTGTGGTAATTTAATTTAGTAACTAAATTGATTAATGATAATTAAATTGAGTGTTGATAATTTTATCTGAAGAATTTAATTTAAAGGAAATAATTAAATTAAATCAATTGCTTGATATTTAAGAAAATAATTAAATTAGATGAATTGTTAATTTAAAGGAAATAAATAAATTAAATAAAGTGATGTGTCTAATTTATTAATTAAATTAGATATATAATTACTTATTAATTATAAGGTATAATGATAATAAGAATTTTGTTATTATTATAAGTTATTTAAATTAGCTAAACTAAAGTTATTTAATTAACTAAATTAATGGTGTGACATGAAAAATATATAATAAGAATAATATAAAAATAATTTAGTTTATGGAGTTATTTGGTAGCCAAACAAGGCCTTGTGGCCTTTGGCTTATTCAACTGACGCAAACTTTTTATATTTTTACCTAACGTTAGTGGGGGAAGTGGGAGTCAGTATATTTTCCTACGCGTCTTATTTTTCTCCTAAGGCTAGTGGTGAGTTGGGTGAGAAGAAGAAATACAGAGAGTATACAAGAGAGAAGAAAAACACTGAGTTTTTGGAGATTGGCAAGAGGAAGAAGGGGAATTACTAAGCCTAGTCACCATCTTTTGTAGCATACACTCAAAGAGAAGGTATAAACTATCCCTATTCTAACTTTTAGTTTTGGTATGTATATATTCTATGTGATTTGGAAATCACATGAATTGTGGTATATATATATATATATATATATATATGTTTATATTGCTTTGCAAAATCTGTTAAACATCATATATAGTTGATGCTTGTTTGTTAAATGAATGAAATTTGGGTTTGAGGAAGGGATTGAAATATCAGTGTTTATGTTCATATAATATGCCCTTGGAAAGTACCAAATTTTGTGCCTTATATATGTTGTAATCTCCAAATTAAAGTTGGATTGTGTTAATAAGTGAAGAAACGAACACAACGTAGTTTAAATCATGTTAATTGATTAAGAAATGAATTCGTGGTAATCGAATTCGCTAAAAGTGTGAAAATTGAAGAAATTTGGAAAAACTATGGTTTTGATTCTTCAAATTGTGTATATTTAATATTTTTGTATATAGAATAGTGTATAGCATGCTTAAATATGTTATTACAAAGTTTTAGAAGTTGAGTTTGGGGAATTTCTGTTGAATTGGGATTTTTGGCCTAGAGCAGAGTCTGATTTTGAGTTTACGCAAACTGAATCGATGATCGCAGGTAGCGCCACCAGAATCGATGTAAAAGCTGCGCGGCGCCGCCATGGTCGATCGTAAACATAGACGAGTGAAGTCTGCTACTTCTGCAGACTTTGGACATTCATTATATCTTGGCTTAATGATTATGTTAATGTGTCGAATGTGTAATAACAAGGTTAAAATAGAAATGTAGCATGTGGTTAGTCACCCTAAAATGTAAAATCAGTAAGTTGTGAAAATGATATGTATGATTTAAGAAACTCATTGGTCAATGAATAACTGTTATGAAATGTACACTTGTGATTTTGAAATATGTATGGTAAGATAAGACTTGTTCTGAAATTTATAATTTTAGCTAGAATTGGTTGTTATTTTGTAAGTGGATGTTAACATGTCTAATAAATATTGTGATTCCACTAAAATGTGTAGGTGAACGTGAATTTTAATAGTATAGCTTACGCTTGAGGCAAGTTTTCTAACTCTACCTTGTGATTATCGAGCAAGTTTATTTACCCTGTCTCAATTACAATTACGCTTGTTTCATAGCTATGATATCTTTAAGTCAAGTAATCTATTTATTCCTAAATTTTACATTGAAGTTAGGCAAACCTATTGATTCTATCTCGTGTATGATTGTACAAGCTCTTGTAACCTAATTCGTTACATCGAGCGAGTTTTACTTTCCTTATTTATCATTCGAGGCATATATATAGTTCTAAGGGAGATTGTTCTAACTGTTCTGAATATAGCGCTTTGCATATATATCATGTTTACTCAATTATATATTATTGTTATTCAATCTTTGACTTTGATAACCTTGTTCAAAGCTTTATTGTTGTATTAAACCTTCAATTTTAAGCAAACCTTTATTGATTGAACTAATCTACAATCGAATAGTGTTATAAAATTCTAGAAACACTGATAAGTTAGTTCCGAGCTAAACTTTCTTTAGTGAAGAAATTCTAAGTTCAAGCTGAGATGAACAACCCTAACATAGGGTATTTTGTACGTGTAACGTTTAGATGTTTGTGCACAATACATGGTACAAAGGGCTGATCCCCCTAAGTACGTTAAGAATGGTCCGTATAGTCTAAATGATTGTTAAGGTTGGGTATTAATACCTAAGTACCGGGGACATAGTTCGTGGTCTTAAGACCCTTAGATAATTAAAGTTCGAACTTGTTTTTAATTTGGATTCGTAGAACAAGTTCGTTATTGTTCAGTTTTCATTGTTCATTCTCATGTTGCTATCATTACTACTTTCTATATCAGTGAGCATTTGTTTGCTCGCTCTTGCAATTAACACTGCAGCTAATGTAGAGAATGTTGATGAGCCATCTACTAGCAAAGGAAAGGGCAAATTATCCAAGCGCTGAAGACTTATGATAAATTATTTCAATGTTTTACGTTTCAAGACTTGTTTTACTTTTTGATGTATTTCACAAACTAATGTAATAAATTTAAGGTTAGATTACTTGGGATTATTCTGAGATGATGATGTAACCCTTTAATGGGAGAGATTATTGTTTGAGTTATTTAAATTATGTCTTTATCCTTTATGATGGGTAGTTAGATGTAATGGTTTTGGATAGTGAGCACCAAATTCTGTGGGAATGGAATACCTAGATTTGGGGGTGTCACAGGTTGGTATCGAAGCCATAGGTTATGAACCTTAGGTGGGAAACCTTAGGAAGTAACCTTTAAGGAAACAGAAAACATAGAGGTGTTCAACTCTTATCGAGTTTTAAGGAATGGATTAAGGTATCCATTGAAGTTAAATAATAAAAGACATTTTGTGCTATGTGTTAATAACTTATGTGCTCGCGAGTATCGAAAAATGTTAAGTAAAACTTAAAATATTTTGTTGTCAGGATATCTAACGAAGGAGGATCCAGTCCAGCTAGGGAAGTGATACCTTAGATACCTAGAGATGACGAACCCCGGGATATTCACGTAGTGAGGGAGCAGTTGATCCAGGAGGATGAGCCTGCGACCGATCCCGAGGAGGATAGTTCTGAGGAGATAGAGGAGGATGATGAGGAAGAGGACCCTGAGGAGGTTCCACCAAACTCCATATCAGTGGAGATGTATGGCGCTTTGTATGACCGTAACATAGAATTACAGGACAAAGTGGAGGAGCTGAAGGAGATGGTTGAGATGCATCACGCTTTGATGGAGCAGAAGGATGCAGAGATTCAAAAACTTGACTCACACCTTGGAAACATGGAGTGGGACCTAGTTCATACCAAGGGTTAGCATGAAGACCTATTAGCAGTAAATGAGAAGATGAAGACTGACATGGAGACTTTAAAAGATGACTTCAAAGAGGAATCAGCTAAGCGTGCTAGAGCAGATGATGCTTGGATGAAGGCGACTCAATGTGCAGACCGTGCTGAGGCTAAGGTCCAAGTGAAGAAGGCTAAGATGAATGAGATGGATAAACTTTTAATTCGGTGATTGATAGGGCCCAGGATCGAGTATTTTATTATCCACATCAGTTTGAAGACTCATCGTGGTTCGTGATGGATTGTAGGACATTGTATCGTATTATAGAGGAGGAACGTCGAGAAGCCTTACGACGTCTTAATATGCCTAGATAGAATAAGAGTGATAATAACATGTGGTTAAATATGTGAATAAATAGATTGTGAATCCCTTATTTTGAGGCGAATAAATGGATAGTATGAGTATGTAATCCTGAAACTTATCTAGTTCAGGAAAGTGGGTGTTTATAGCAGTTATGATATCCTTAGTATGTTTTAAAACATTATGAATGATTAAAATATTGGAGTTTATTTGGGAATGTTACGT
This sequence comes from Panax quinquefolius, assembly GCA_020205615.1. Taxonomy (NCBI): domain Eukaryota; kingdom Viridiplantae; phylum Streptophyta; class Magnoliopsida; order Apiales; family Araliaceae; genus Panax; species Panax quinquefolius. Next base: position 73,129,764 of record CM035158.1, read on the forward strand.
GTTATAGCTTTGATCTTGGAATGTTTAAGTTAAACTTCAAATACGCAAGAAGTTGAGTAATGAACTAATCAAGTGTATATTTTAACAGAAAATGCCTACTAGAAGAAGACAACCACGTTAGAAAGCACCTCCTGAGGGTTCTACAAATAATAATAACGAGGCCAACACTAATCCGGTTCAGCAGTTGGTAGATCAGTTGACGGGTGTACTTGCGAATCAACCGCAAACTCAAGTCACGACCTTTAAGGAATTCAAAGCGGTTGGACCACCAGAATTTCAAGGATCTATGAATCCAGTGGAAGCCCAAACCTGGATTATGGAAATGGAAAAGGTGTTTGACGTTGCTAGAGTTAACAAGGACCACAAGACTGCATTTGCAATGTTTATGCTGAAGTCCGAAGCTAGCTACTAGTGGCATGCAAATAAGGTACGTGGGGGACAAGGAGTGATAGCGTGGGATAGATATAACGAGATGTTCTTTGAAATGTACTTTCCAGTGAGTTCTGGGAATCAGCTGGAAGTGCAATTTCTAAAGCTGAAATAAGGAACTATGACGGTGCCAGAATATGCTGCAAAGTTTAATGAGTTGGCAAGGTTTGCCACATATCAAGTCAATACCGAATAGCGTAAAGCAAGAAGATTCGAACAAGGATTAAAGCCCTGGCTTTATTACAAGGTTTCAATGTTCCAGTTGAACACATTTGCGACTGTACTGGAAAAGGCAATTATCACAGAAGGTGGAAGCGATGCCTTGACCAAGTACAATCAAGAACAAAAGAAGAGGAAGAATGAGAATGAAAATAAGGCTGGTGAAAGTAATGTTGGAAGTAACAATCAAAAGAGGAAGTGAAGCGAGAATTCGACTGCGGAAGGACAACAAGGAAATCAGCTGAAGAAAAAGTTTGAAGCTTGCGCGACGTGCGAAAAGAACCATACTGGAGTGTGTTTGAAGGGAAAGTGAGTATGTTTCAACTATGGTCAGGAGGGATACATTGCACCGAACTGTTTTAGTCCAAAGAAAGGAGCATGATTTACCTACAGTTCGAAGGATCACATGGCTCGTGATTGCCCTAAGAAGCCAGTGGGAAGTGCAAGTGGCGGACAGGGAAACAACAACGGTGGTGGTGCATTGACTATCACTGGACCAACACAGTCAAGCCAACCTACTGCGAGGACTTTCAATATGACTGTGCAGGATGCTGTATAGTCTAAGGATGTGGTGTCAGGTATCATTCCGATTAATGGTATTAATGTTTATGTACTATTTGATTCGGGTACTACTTGTTCATTTATATCCGATAAATTTGCTCAGAACTTAGATTTGCATCAAGAAGAATTAGAATTTCCCTTACGTATAGAGATTGCGAACAGGGAAGTGATTCCTGTTAAATTCATATATAGGAATTGTAGAGTGGTTATAAAAGGTCACGAGATGATGGTTGATTTGATACCAATTAGACTTGGTGAGTTTGATGTTATATTGGGAATGGATTGGTTATTCAATTATGGAGCAGTAATTGATTGCCAACGGAAGTGTGTTAACCTTATGACTCCGTCAAAGTTTGTGTTCTTTGGCAGCAAGTCACCTCGACAAGCAAGTTATTTGACGGTGATGCAAGCTAAGAAGATGTTGAAACAAGGTTGTGTAGGATATTTAGCCTACATAGTCAATACACATAAGAAGAGTGCGAAGTTAGAAGAAATATCCATCATAAGAGATTTTACTGATGTATTTCTAGACGATTTGTCGGGTCTTCCGCCGGATCAAAAAATTGAATTTGTGATTGACTTACTACCAAGAACGACCTCAATATCTAAAGCACCATACAGAATGGCCCCGGTAAAGATGAAGGAGTAGATGGTGCAATTGCAAGAATTGCTCGATAAGAGTTATATTCAGCCGAGTGTGTCGCCATGGGGAGCACCAGTGTTGTTTGTTAAGAAGAAAGACAGATCGATGCGGCTCTGCATTGATTACCGAGAAGTGAATAAGGTCACAATTAAAAATAAGTATCCATTACCTAGAATCGATGACCTATTTGATCAGTTGAAGGGATCCAGATATTTCTCAAAGATAGACTTGAGAGGTGGTTATCATCAGTTGAAGGTGAGGCCGAAGGATGTACCGAAGACAGCGTTTAGAACTCGGTATGGTCAATACGAGTTTCTAGTTATGTCTTTTGGTTTAACCAACATACCTGCAGCGTTTATGGACTTGATGAATAGGGTGTTTAAACCATTTTTGGAAAATTTGTGGTGGTGTCATTGATGATATATTGGTATATTCCAAGTCCAAGGAGGAACATGTGGAACACTTAAAAGTGACATTGGAGACATTGAGAAAAGAGAAGTTGTATGCTAAGTTCTCAAAATGTGAATTTTGGTTGGAACGTGTGCAGTTTCTCAGACACGTTATTTATAAGGATGAGATTTTGGTGGATCCATCAAAAGTGGAAGCTGTAATAAACTGGGATCAGTTGAAGACACCATCAGAAGTAAGAAGTTTTTTAGGATTGGCAGGTTACTATAGGCATTTTATTTAAAACTTTTCCAAGACCGTGACTCCGTTGACAAACTTAACTAGGAAGGCGGTTAAGTTTGTTTGGACAGAGAAGTGTGAGGAAAGTTTTCAAGAGTTAAAGAAGAGGCTGAGCTCTGTACCTTTGTTGTCATTGCCTGATGAAATAGGAAATTTTGTGGTGTATAGTGATGCATCACATAAAGGACTAGGATGTGTGCTTATGCAAAATGGTAGAATTATTGTGTATGCATCACGTCAGTTGAAAGATTATGTGAAAGGGTATCTGACTCATGATTTAGAGTTGGCGGAGGTGGTATTTGCCCTAAAAATTTGGAGACATTATCTTTATGGAGAGAGGTGTGAGATATATACTGACCATAAAAGTCTAAAGTATATCTTTTCACAAAAAGATTTGAATATAAGACAAAGAAGATGGTTAAAGCTGATCAAAGACTATGATTGCGAAATTTTCTATCATCCTGAAAAGACAAATGTTGTTGCTGACGATTTAAGTAGGAAGGGACATGAGAAGTTAATGTTGTTGGCTGTTCAGGAGAAGCTAGTGTCGAAATGGCTAAGATGGAGTTAAAAATTAAATGTCTGATAGAATCCGATGAAAAGTTGTCCCGGATAGGTAATAGTTCAACGTTAGTGGATAAGGTGAAAAAAGCACAACTTCAGGATGAAGACTATGAAAAGATAAAATAGAAGATATCTGAAGGTGAGGAAAACAAATTCAAAATCGATTTAGAAGGGTTACTTCGGTTCGAAGGGAGAATTTGGGTTATGCCAGTACCAGAAGTTAAACAAGAAATTTTGAGTGAAGCTCATAACTCAAGATATTCGATTCACCCTGGGAGTACAAAGATGTACCAAGATCTTAGACATCATTTATTGTGGCCGAATACGAAGAAGGATGTGGCTAAATATGTGGCAAAATGTTTGACGTGTCAGAAAGTTAAAGCTGAACATCAAAAGCCAAGCGGATTGTTACAACTGTTAGAGATACTAGAATGGAAGTGGGAGCATATCACAATGGATTTTGTGGTAGGTCTTCCAACGACCCAACAAAGTTACGATGCCATTTGGGTGATTGTCGATTGACTGACAAAGTCGTCACACGTTTTTCCAATCAAGCTTCGATTTACCTTAGATCGGTTAGCAAAAATGTACATGAAGGAAATTATGTCAAGGCACAGTGTACCAGTGTCCATTGTACCAGATAGAGATCCACGTTTCACATCTAATTTCTGGAAATAGTTACAAGAATGTTTGGGTACACAGTTGAGAATGAGCACAGCATACCATCCTCAAACCGACGGACAGAGTGAGAGGACCATCCAAACACTAGAAGATATGCTCAGTGCATGTATCATGGATTTCAAGGGAAATTGGGACGATAATCTACCATTGGTAGAATATGCTTATAATAATAGTTATTGTAAGACCCCGAAATTTTTTTAAATAAAAAGGAATTTCCTTTATTTATTATTTTGAAATAGTAAGGGTTGATTTGATTAATGTGGATAGTTAAGGGTTAAATACGCAATACACTACCATCGAAGATATGCTCGGGATGTAACGCATAAGTCTAGCAAAAAATGAGAATGAGCACTTCAAATAATTAGACAGCTATTGCTTGATCCAAAGAATTGAAATTGGGAACTATCATAGCGATCGCCATTCTATAAGTGTCTCTGGGGAACATTGAGCTGACGTATATTGCAGGAGGCCGCATGTGTTTATCTACATGAGTCACGCCAATAATAATAGATCATCACGAGTATTGGCGTGAAGCTATTGAAATGACGATGATGGATACTTACGAAGCGTTATACTATAAAAAATGCAGAACTCCGTTATGCTGGGATGAGGTAGGTGAACGTCAGCTATTGGGTCCAGAATTGGTACAACATACTATCGAGATCATCAAGGATATTCGAGCACACGATTGATCGCAACACAAGATAGACAGAAGAAATAAGCCGATCAGCATCGACAAAATAGAGAATTCGATGTCAGTAGTTATGTTTTCTTGAAAGTGTCTCCTTGGAAGGGAAAAATTCAGTTTGGCAAGAAGGGGAAATTAAGCCCTAGGTTTATAGGACCTTTTGAACTGCTTCGATGAGTTGGTGAAGTAGCGTATGAGGTAGGTTTACCTCTAGAGTTGGAGCATATTCATAATGTTTTCCATGTATCGGTATTGAGGCCATATAAGCCTGATTATAAACATGTTATAGAATATGAGCCCTTACAGTTTGAGAAAGATTTGTCATATGAAGAAGTCCCTGTACAAATAGTTGACAGAAAAGAGCAAGTACTAAGGAATAAAGTGATAGCTTCTGTTAAGGTAGTCTGGAGGAACCACAATGCTAAGGAAGCTATGTGGGAACTTGAAAGCGTTATGATGAAGAATTATCCTTAGTTGTTTGCTTGATTTTGTACAACGATTCTGAGGAAAGAATCTTGTTAAGGAGGGAAGAATATAACGAATAAATTTTTCGAGTTGTGATTCTGGGGACATAATCCTTTTAAAGAGGGAAGGATGAAACGATCGAGAAATTTGTAATTTAATTTAAATATTTATGGAATTAAACAAATATTTTAAATAATTTATTTATTGAGGAAAATAAATAATTGATGAATTGTGGTAAATTAATTTAGTAACTAAATTGATTAATTATAATTAAATTAAGTGTTGTTAATTTTATCTAAAGAATTTAATTGAAAGAAAATAATTAAATTAAATCAATTGCTTGATATTTAAGAAAATAATTAAATTAAATGAATTGTAAATTTAAAGGAAATAAATAAATTAAATAAAGTGACGTGTCTAATTTATTAATTAAATTAGATATATTATTATTTATTAATTATAAGGTATAATGATAATAAGAATTTTATTATTATTATAAGTTATTTAAATTAGCTAAACTAATGTTATTTAATTAACTAAATTAATGGTGTGACATGAAAACTATATAATAAGAATAATATCAAAATAATTTAGTTTATGGAGTTATTTGGTAGCCAAACAAGGCCTTGTGGCCTTTGGCTTATTCAACTGACACAAACTTTTTATATTTTTACATGACGTTAGTGGGGGAAGTGGGAGTCAGTATATTTTCCAACGCGTCTTATTTTTCTCCTTAGGCTAGTGGTGAGTTGGATGAGAAGAAGAAATACGGAGAGTATACAAGAGAGAAGAAAAACACTGAGTTCATTGGAGATTGGCAAGACGAAGAAGGGGAATTACTAAACCTAGTCACCATCTTTTGTAGCATACACTCAAAGAGAAGGTATAAACTATCCCTATTGTAACTTTTAGTTTTGGTATGTATATATTCTATGTGATTTGGAAATCACGTGAATTGTGGTATTTATATATATATATATATATATATATATATATATATTCATATAGCTTTGCAAAATCTGTTAAACATCATATATGGTTGATGCTTGTTTGTTAAATGTATGAAATTTGGGTTTGAGGAAGGGATTAAAATATCAGTGTTTATGTTCATATAATATGGCCTTGGAAAGTACCAAATTTTGTGCCTTATATGTGTTGTAATCTGCAAATTGAAGTTGGATTGTGTTAATAAGTGAAGAAATGAAAGCAACATAGTTTAAATCATGTCAATTGATTAAGAAACGAATTCGTTGTAATCGAATTCGCTAAAAGTGTCAAAATTGAAGAAATTTGGAAAAACTATGGTTTTGATTCTTCAAATTGTGTATATGTAATATTTTTGTATATAGAATGGAGTATAGCATTCTTAAATATGTTATTACAAAGTTTTAGATGTTGAGTTTGGTGAATTTTTGTGGAATTGGGATTTTTTGCCTAGAGCAGAGTCTGATTTTGAGTTTTTGCAAAATTGAATCGATGCATTCTTGTGGCCTTGTTTATCTGGCGTGATCTTTGTCACAAGGCTCTCTCTATCATGGCCTGCTCTGTAATCAATGTAAAAACTCAGCGCCAGCGCCGCCAATAGTCGATCGTAGACAAAGAAGTCTGCTACTTCTACAGACTTTGGACATTTATTATATCTTGGCTTAACGATTATGTTAATGTGTCGAATGTGTAATAACAAGGTTAAAACAGAAATGTAGCATGTGATTAGTCACCCTAAAATGTAAAATCAGTAAGTTTTGAAAATGATATATATGATTTAAGAAACTCATTGGTTAATGAATAAGTTTTATAAAATGTACACTTGTGATTCTGAAATATGTATGGTAAGATAAGACTTGTTCTGAAATTTACAAGTTTAGCTAGAATTGGTTGTTATTTTGTAAGTGGATGTTAACATGTCTAATAGATATTGTGATTCCACTAAAATGTGTAGGTGAACGTGAGTTTTAATAGTATAGCTTACGCTTGAGGCAAGTTTTCTAACTCTACCTTGTGATTATCGAGCAAGTTTATTTACCCTATCTCAATTACAATTATGATTGTTTCATAGCCATGCTATCTTTAAGTTAAGCAATCTATTTATTCCTAAATTTTACATTGAAGTTAAGCAAGCCTATTGATTCTTTCTCGTGTATGATTGTACAAGCTCTTGTAACCTAATTCGTTACATCAAGCGAGTTTTACTTTCCTTATTTATCATTTGAGGCATATATTGTTCTAAAGAGATTGTTCTAACTCTTCTGAATATAGCGCTTTGCATGTATATCATGTTTACTCAATTATATATTATTATTATTATTAAATCTTTGACTTTTATAACCTTGTTCAAAGCTTTATTGTTGTATTAAACCTTCAAGTTGTAAGCAAACCTTTATTTATTGAATTAATCTATAATTGAATAGTGTTATAAAATTCTAGAAACACTGATAAGTTAGTTCCGAGCTAAACTTTCTTTAGTGAGAAAATTCTAAGTTCAAGCTGAGACGAACAACCCTAACATAGGAGATTTTGTACGTGTAACATTTAGATGTTTGTGCACAGTACATGGTACAAAGGGCTGATCCCCCTAAGTAAGTTATGAAGGGTCCGTATAGACTTAAATGACTGTTAAGGTTGGGTATTAATACCTATTTACCGGGGACATAGTTCGTGGTCTTAAGACCCTCAGATAATTAAAGTTCGAACTTGTTTTCTATTTGGATTCATAGAACAAGTTCTTTATTGTTCAGCTTTCGTTGTTCATTCTCAAGTTGCTATCATTACTACTTTCTATATCAGTGAGCATTTGTTTGCTAACTCTTGCAATAAACACTGCAGCTAAAGTGGAGAAAGTTGATGTGCCATCTACTAGTAAAGGAAAGGGCAAATTGTCTAAGCGCTGAAGACTTATGAGAAATTATTTCAACATTTTACGTTTCAAGACTTGTTTTATTTTATGATGTATTTTGCAAACTGATGTAATAAATTTAAGGTTAGATTACCTGCGATTATTCTGAGATAATGATGTAACCCTTTAATGGGAGAGATTATTGTTTAAGTTATTTAAATTATGTCTTTATCCTTTATGATGGGTAGTTAGATGTAATGGTTTTGGATAGTGAGCACCAAATTCTGTGGGAATGGAGTACCCGGATTTGGGGGTGTCACATAGGATGGAGGCATGCAAGACATGCAGAAAGACTCATTTGGGAGTCTGTTTAAAGGGAAAATTAGTTTGTTATAATTGTGGGCAGGAGGGGCATTTATCACCAAACTGTCCTAACCCTAAGAAAAATCATGGGTGTTTTGTTTGTGGATCATTGGACCACATGGCAAGAAATTGCTTGAAGAAGGGGTTAGAGGGAAATAAGCGTTCTGGTAGTGGTAAGTTAGCCATTACTGGACCAACACCATCGGTGGGTAGACGCTCAGCCCGTACTTTTAATATGACTGTCCAAGATGTGGTTGCATCATCGGATGTAGTAGCAGGTATCATTCCAGTCAATGAAATAAATGCTTATGTGTTATTTTACTCGGGTGCTACTTGTTCTTTTATAGCATGTGGATTTGCTAAGATATTAGGTTTAATCCCTGAAAAGTTAGCAAAACCTTTAGACGTTAAGGTAGCAAACGAAGAGATAATCCCCATTGAACATATTCATAAGAATTGTTGCGTAAATATTAGAGGTAATAAGTTATCGGTAGATTTGGTACCGATAAGGTTAAAAGAATTCGATGTAATTCTTGGATGGATTGGTTGGTTAACCACAAGGCTATAATAGATTACCATAGGAAAAGTGTGAACCTTCGGCTTTCTAAGAAAACCAAGGTAGTGTTCTTTGGTAGTAAATCACCGAGACACTCTTGTTGTCTAACGATGACACAAGCTAGGAAGATGTTGAGAAAGGGGTGTGTAGGTTATTTATGCCATGTTGTGGATACCCAAAGAGTGGGAGCATCCTTGGACCAGATACCTATAGTTTAAGAGTTAGTGGATGTTTTTCCAGAGGAATTACCGGGTATTCCACTGAATAGGGAAGTTGAATTTTTGATTGATCTGTTACCGGGTACGACACCAGTTTGAAGGGTACCATATAGGATGGCGCCAGTTGAGATGAAGGAGTTAATGGTTCAATTGCAAGAACAATTAGACATGAAGTACATTCAACCGAGTGTGTCTCTTTGGGAGCACTGGTATTGTTTGTAAAGAAAAAAGTTGGGTTGTTACGACTTTGTATCGACTATCGAGAGTTGAACAAATTAACGGTTAAGAATAAATACCCGTTGCCCAGGATCGATGATCTGTTTGATCAGTTTAAAGAGGCAAAGTATTTTTCTAAAATAGATTTGCGTATTGGGTATCATCAGTTAAAAGTGAGGAAGGATGATGTACCTAAGACGGCATTTAGAACTCGTTATGGTCATTACGAGTTTTTGGTTATGTCGTTTGGGTTGACTAATGCACCAACCGCATTTATAGATATGCTGAACAGAGTATTCAAATTGTATTTGGACAAGTTCATTATAGTGTTCATTGATGATATTCTAGTCTATTCTAAGACGTCAAAAGATCATGTTGAACATTTAAGGATAGTGTTGGAGACACTACGGAAGGAAAAGTTGTATGCGAAATTCACAAAGTGTGAATTTTGGCTTAAACGAGTGCAGTTTCTAGGACATGTTATTGATAAAGATGACATTTCCATGGATCCAACAAAAGTAGAAGCAGTTAATGAGTGGGAACAATCGAAAACGTCACTGAGGTTCAGAGTTTTCTAGGTTAGCAGGATACTATAGAAGGTTCATCTAGGTCTTTTCTAAAATAGTTACTCCGCTGACAAATTTGAAGAGGAAGTCGGTAAAGTATGTGTGGACTGCAAAATATGAAAATAGTTTTCAGGAACTAAAGAAGAGGTTAAGTGAGGCACCTGTATTGTCCTTGCCGGATGATACAGGGAATTTTGTAGTATATAGCGATGCTTCGCATAGAGGATTGGGTTGCGTGCTCATGCAGCATGGCAAGGTCATTGCGTATGTGTCATGTCAATTAAAGGATTATGAGAAGGCCTATCCTACTCATGACCTAGAATTGGCAGCTATACTTTTTGCCTTAAAAATATGGAGGCATTATTTATATGGTGAGAAGTGTGAGATATACACGGACCACAAAAGTCTGAAATATATCTTCACAGAGAAGGAATTGAATATGAGGCAGAGAAGGTGGTTGGAACTAATAAAAGATTACGATTGTGATCTTTTATATCATCCGAGAAAAGAAAATGTAGTAGCCGATGTGCTAAGTAGGAAGGGTAGAGAGAAACTGTCAATGTTAGTGACTCGGAATGAGTTAGTAACAACGATGGCAAGGATGAAATTAGGAGTTAAATCATCGGATGAAGCAAAGGAAATGTTATTTTCAATGGAGACTCAACCGACCATAGTGGAACGTGTTAAGGAGGTGCAATTGAGCATTGAGGAATGCGAGCATATGAAGAAGAGGATAGAAGATGAAGAAAAGACTAAGTATAACCTCGATAAGGAGGGATTACTGCGTTTTGAAGGAAGAATTTGGGTTCCAAATAATTCCAAATTAAAAGAGGAGATAATGAGTGAGGCCCATAGTTCGAGCTACTCGATACATCCCGATAGTACGAAGATGTATCAGGACCTTCGTCAGAACTTTTCGTGGCCGAATATAAAAAGGGAGATAGCAAAATATGTTAGTAGGTGCTTAACTTATCAGAAAGTTAAGGCTGAACACCAACAACCTAGTGGGTTGTTGCAATCATTAGAAATTCCAAAGTGGAAATGGGAGCACATCACAATGGACGTTGTGGTGGGACTTCCAACAACAAGAAGGGATACGATGCTATTTGGGTGATAGTGGATCGATTGAGGAAATCGGTTCATTTTCTACCAATAGGAGTTAGGTATAACCTAGAATAACTAGCTAAGCTCTATGTCAAAGAAATTATTTCAAGACATGGAGTACCTGTTTTGATTGTGTCAAATCGTGATCCACAATTCACATCGAACTTTTGGAGGAGCTTACAAAAGGAAATGGGAACACAGTTAAGATTGAGTACGGCATATCATCCTCAAATGGATGGGCAAAGTGAGCGGACAATTCAAACGCTTGAAGATATGTTAAGATCTTGCATTATGGATTTCAAAGGGAGTTTGGATGACCATCTACCGTTGGTAGAATTTGCGTACAATAATAGTTTTCATGCTAGTATAGGCATGCCGCCTTACGAAGCGTTGTATGGAAGGAAGTGTAGAACTCCATTATGTTGGGATGAAGTGGGTGAACGTCGGATGTTGGGACTTGAGTTGGTACAACAAATGGCGGATATGGTAAAGCTAATACGTACTCGATTGATAGCGGCTCAAGATAGGCAGAAGAAGTATGCCGATCCTCACAGAAAAAAGAGAGAATTTGAAGTAGGGTCTTATGTCTTTCTGAAAGTATCGCCTTGGAAAGGGAAGATACGTTTTGGGAAGAAAGGGAAGTTAAGTCCAAGGTTTATAGAACCTTTTGAAATTTTAAGAAGGGTAAGAGAGGTAGCTTATGAAGTAGCCTTACCTCAGAGATGGAACGTATACACAATGTGTTTCACGTATCTGTGTTATGTCCCTATAAGCCAGACTATAAACACGTAATAGAGTATGAATCTATTCAGATAGAAAAAGATTTATCGTACGAAGAACTTCCAATTCAAATTGTTGATAGGAAGGAACAAGTTTTGAGAAATAAGATAATACCTTCGGTGAAGGTTATTTGGAGAAACCACAATGCTGAAGAAGCAACGTGGGAACTAGAAAGTAAAATGAAGGAAAATTTTCCTCATTTGTTTATGTAATTATAAGCCAGATTCTGGGGACAGAATCCTTGTAAGGGGGGAGAATGTAACGCCCGAGAAAATCGAATTTATATGAGAATTAAAATTTTATTTTATTATGTGAATTAAATGAATTTAATTGATTATTTATGTGAGTAAGCTATGTGAAGGTCGTTTTATGACCTAGAATGTGCGGATGTGGTTAGTATTCTAGATATGTGCTACAATTAATTGTTTAGGATTTCCAAGACGAAAATAAAAGTTTTTCGAGAAATTCCCTTAAAAATACTATTCATCCGTTTCTGCTCGGGAATTAAGTTTGAAATTCTGAGAAACTCGTAATGATAGAATATGAAGATAAGATGGAATATCTAATAATATTTCATTTATGGCAAACGAAGTTTTCACATGCGGACTTAAAACCTAAGGGTTAGGAAAAATATTTCCGAGAAGGAAATGAGATACGTATAATGAATTACAATGATTATGCGTACGATATATGAATATGATACTATTTAGTATATGAGTATAGTATGAAGATTTAATACGACGTACAATATGAATAGCGTACGAGTATTATACGAAGAGAATACGTGAATTATACGTGTATAATACGATTTTTGTTATTGGATTTAGAGTTAAAGGACTTAATATAATCCAATTGGATTTGGATTATATCAAAACCAAGTAATTGAGTAATCAAACCCAATGAATTATATATTTAAGCCCAAGTCAAGGCCCAATATTAGGTTAAATTAAGCCCGATCCAAGAACCGAATCGCGGATCGAACCGATGGGTCACCGAATAGGTAAAACCCATGAGATAACCCATGGGGATGACCCATGGAGCATATGGGCCGGCTACTTGGTGGTCAAGTAAAGTAATCTACTTGATGACCAAGTAAATTACTTGGTTAGAAAGAATTGAATAGTAAGGAGGTTACTTATTGACCATTATGCCCTCCATTTGGTTGCCTATAAAAGAAAGGCTTATGTTGGTCATTTGATGGTTTTTCAAAGATTTTCCAACTTATACTGAGAAAGAGAAAAAGCTAAAAACAAGCAATCATCCTACTTTGAAGCTTTTCATTAGAAGTTTAGCAAGAACGTAAAGAACGGAAAGGTAATATTCCATTAATATTAGTTTTCCCATCTTTTTGGTTTCTTTGTTATAAAGAATCATAGATTGGTGGAGCATGCCTCTTATGGAGTAATAAGGATGGCTTGTAAGGAGTAAAACCTTTATAAGTCATGTATAAATAGAAATCGTAAGGGTTTACGTAAGTATAAATCGTAGAAAATATTAAATAATGAATATGGTTGTTGATGGACCAATTGAAAACCATCGCTATTAGGATATGTGCATCTTGCTTGGTTAGGATGTAGATAAGAAATCAATGGAGTTGTTCCATTTGATTTGGTAAATAAAACAGGAGTAACGAAGTTATGGCGAATTTTACGGAAGTAGACGTTAAACATCAAAAATGTAAAAATACCGGATTAGTAGTCAAAAGTTGCCGTGAGACTTGGGAAACGTTGATTTTAAATGTCAACACGTGAGATATGGTATTTAAGAGTTGTGGACTCAAGAATCGTCGAATTCTGACTTAGAACGGAGAAAACGAGTATTGAACGCTTAAAAATGTTAAACGAACGCTTAATAATGAACTTAGAAGTGAATTTTGAGTTAAAGATTAAGAATTGTAAAATTCTTATATGAACGCGTAGAGTATGTAAAATAGGAGTTGTAGGCTTTTGAATGGACCAATTCGGGATTATAACGAAGAAGTTATGAAGCCGGGAAGTTCATAACTTAGAAGTTATGTAAAATAGATTAATATGGTTTTATGTATTATATTTACGAACGACAAATGATGTAATCGGTTTATGAACCTGGGGAAGGATTTTATTATGATTGTAATAAAAAGATAGTTAATACATTCATTGTATTGTGTTTTCAATGGAATGATTGTATAATTATGAGTACCATGTAGCACCATTTGTTGGGTTGGAAGATACCCAAATTTTGGGGCGTTACAACGTCTTTGTACATTTTAGTACTGCCAGGATGTATGGAAAATATAGAATTATGAGCTTCGTTTAAGATTTTGCATTTTAAGGTTTGGTTTAACGGAACCCAAATTTTATCTTCATATCTTATTATTCCATCCTTGCCTATTCTGAATTTGTTATTCTTAACATGAGTTATATTAGACTTACATTTTTGACAATCTTCATCCTTTTCCTGCATCTCTTTTATTTTATCAAGCAGAGATGAAACTCCTTCTAGAATGAATAACTTTTGGGTTGAGGTAGTTGGACATCCTACCTCAATTTCTAGTTTTTCAAAATCTTTTATTAACCTATCATTGGTGGTTATTACGTTCATCTTTTCTTGATTCTTTCTACTTAACGTATCAACTACGACATCAGCTTTACCGGGATGATATAAGATTTCACAATCAAAATCCTTTATCAGTTCTAACCATCTTTTTAGCCTTAAGTTCAGTTCTTTGTGTAAAAATATATTTCATACTTTTGTGATCTGTATATATCTCGCACTTCTTCCTGTACAAGTAATTCCTCCAAAATTTTAGAGCAAAAACTATCGTGGCTAACTCTAGGTCATGAGTAGGATACCTCTTCTCATAATCTTTGATTTGTCATGATGCATAAGCGATCACTTTCCCATATTGCATCAACACACATCCTAAACCTCTATGTGATGCATCACTAAAAACTACAAGGCCTAATGTATCATCTGGTAAGGACAACAATGGAGCCATGCTCAGTCGCTTCTTCAACTCTTGGAAGCTTTCTTCACATTTATCTGTCCAGACGTATTTCACCGTCTTTCGAGTTAAATTGGTTAACGGGGTTGCTATTTTTGAAAAATCTTTTATAAACTGTCGATAATAACCCGTTAAACCGAGAAAACTTCTTACTTCTATTAGAGTTGTTGGTTATTCCCAATTCACAACCATTTCTATCTTAGTTGGATCAACTGATATTCCATTTTTGTCAATTACATGACCTAAAAATTGAACTCTCTTTAACCAAAATTCACACTTGGAAAACTTTGCATAAAGTTGTTCCTTTCGTAATATCTCCAAAATGACTCTCAAGTGTTCAGCATGCTCTTCCCGTATTTTTGAATATTCCAGAATATCATCAATAAACACTACAACAAATTTGTTTAATCATGGTTTAAACACTCGATTCATCAAGTCTATAAATGCTGCTGGTGCATTTGTCAACCCAAAAGACATTACAAGAAACTCACAATGTCCATAGCTGCTGTCTTTGGCACATCTTCCTTCCTTACTTTTAATTGATGATAACATGTCCTAAGGTCAATCTTTGAAAAGTGTTCGACCCCCTTTAATTGGTCAAATAAATCATCAATTCTTGGTAAATGATATTTATTCTTAATGGTTAATTTATTTATTTCTCTATGGTCTATACATAACCTTATGGTTCCATCCTTCTTTTTTATAAACAATACTGGTGCTCCCCAAGGTGAAACACTAGGTTGTATGTACTTTTATCTAAGAGTTCATGTAGTTGTACTAGTAACTCTTTCAGTTCTACAGGTGCCATTCTATATGGTGCCTTAGAAACTGGTGTCGTTCTCGGTGTAAGATCAATAACAAACTCAATTTCCATATATGGTGGTAAACCTGGTAAGTCATCTGGAAATACATCGGGAAAATCCTTAAGTATAGGTATTTGATCTAGTTTTAATCCTTCCTATTGAGTATCAACTATATAGGCCAAATATCCTAAACAACCTTTTCTAAGTAACCTTTCTGCCTGAGTTATGGTCAGACATCAAGATTTCTTAGGTGAACAACCTTTGTTGAACACTACTTTGACTTCGATGTAGTTAAAAGGTTTATACATTTTTGATAACAATCGATCATCGCATTATGGTTAACTAACCAATCCATTCCTAAGATTATATAAAATTCTCCCAGCTGAATTGGAATAAGATCTGCCAGAAAATTGTGTCCCTTTATCTCCACACTACAGTTCCTATATATGGTCTTAACCGGAATCTTTTCATTATTTGCAATTTCTACACAGAACGATTTGTCTAAATTTTTACATGGTGTATTCAGGTTTTTAGAAAAACTATTAGACACAAAGGAACAAGTAGCACTAGAATCAAATAACACATATACATTTAAAGTGTTGATAGGGATGATATCTGTGATACCCAGAAAATAGGTATACATCACCCATTTTAAGTCGCCAAATACATGGTACAGAAATCAAATATAAACTTCTTTAATAGAACTATCGCATAAAAATACGACAAAACATAGCTGAGGTTTTACATGAATATTGTCTTCTAGATAATATTTTAACTCAAATTCAATCCTCATTACATTTATTATCACACTAAGTAGTGAGGACTACTAAAACAACCATCTCGGACCATTACTCCGTTCCCCGACTAGTCCCGGCTACGTTCTCATTTCACGAAGAGAACAATGAAAGCAAAAGGGTGAGCTCAACTAGCCTAGTAAGAAATATTATGACTAAGATAATGCAGAATAAATTATCATTAGCCTTCAACAGTGTTTAACTGATAAAATACAATAAACATCAAGTTTAACTACAGCGAAACAAGCAATCCATTAGAAGAGTCAAGTAGAGCATGATATTTACCATCTTCTATGATTTAAAAAGTTTTTCATCCACTTTATCGCTGAGACTCAGCTTAATTAATAAACCACATCATCGAATCATCTCTGCACTACTGGCCAAGGATATTCATGTAATCATAAATGGTCATGATTATACCGAATAATCCCGGGTCATAATCATACCAACAATTGTTCATCAATGCACTACAGGCCAATGAGGACTTTTATCACATCATTTGTAACATTACGGGTCATGATTATACCGAAAGATCCCGGATCATAATCATACAAATTAATAGTCCATCTATGCATGTAAGCCAAATATGACTTTAATCACAATATAATCATGAGGATGATGACAATGATATAAGCATTAATCAAACGAAATCAAGGATAAATATTAAAGACTTTAAATTTATCCAGAGTTTAAAAATATCCAATTTGTCAACATGATACTGCTTTGTGGACTAAAATTCAAGAATAATATTCATGTATCAAAAATAATTTGGTCAGAAAAGAAATATATTTTTTGGGTGAATAGTACCCTAGCATGAAAAGTGTCCCAAATACCCGAGTGAATAATATTCGAGTGAATAGTAACTAGGTGAATAGTAACTCATAAATAGTACTCCGACATGAAGAGTGCCCCGAATACCCAAATGAATAGTAACCGGGTGAATAGTAACCCGTAAATAGTAACTTATGAATAGTATTTTGGTATGAAAAGATCAATAATTATCAAGAAAGATCATAATAATATTTTCATGAAAAGATACTAGATGAAGCACAAATTTCAAGGATATTCTACTAATTTTACGAAGTATAGAAGCAACACTTTAACAAAATGAGGGTATAATCAGGAATATAAGACGAAATAATATTACTCGCATACTACATATTATGGAAGAAAATATTATTCCTTATAAATACTGAACAAAAATAATATCCCTTACCTCAGAAGAAGACTGCATACTGGAATAGTGAGGTAGCAGACTTCTCTTCTTCTTTCTCTCTATAGATTCTCTCTATAATTGCTCTTGTAAGTCTTGGGTGGTGTTTGATAAAACTGAGTGTTAAGACCTGAATAGTTTAGACGTCTGAATAATATAGAGCATCTGAATAGAATTGCGTCTAAATAAAAATATGCTGTTTGATAATTAATTTTTCAAAAATATCTGAATAACAGTATTTTACCATTTTAACCCTCTGAACAGTTTAAACAAAACATGTTTGATAATCAGAAGGTCTGAATAGTATTTTAAATACATATTTATAATATTTTGACCAGGATATGATAAAATAAAAATGAAAACGTACAATTTAAATTAACTTCAAACATAGTATCGTGTCCCAAAAATATCAACATAGCATAATAATTCAACCATACAAATTAAATTAACTTCAAACAGTTGTTAAGAGTTGAAGTGCAATTTGTTCACGTAGATTAACCATAAATTATACGCCTTGATCACCCCCATTGTGGTCCATCTTGTCCCTCTTCTTCATTTCCTTCAGTTTGCCCCACTTCATCGTCAAATATGCTATCTCGATCATATTGAGCAAACAATTCATCCTCAATGTTATGCTTCCTTATGAAATTATGGACTGCGAAGCAAGCGATAACTATATCCCTTTGTACTGTAAAAGGTAGGAGCCATTCGTTTCAAAATTGGAAATCTTGCTTTCAACACACCATAAGCACGCTCGATAACATTTCTGAGCATGGTTGAATTTTTCCTCTTTATTCAAAGCGCGTCTGCGTCAAAAATCAGCTAACCAATACCTTGTATTGCGATATAGAGATAAAAATCCTCAAGTGTTTATGTATGCAACATCACAAAGATAATATTTATCTGTAATTGAGACAAAGATAATGATTATTATTAATAAATTGAATGATAAAATTTTATGACAAAAATAAATAATAATTGAAAATGATTAAAAGAAATTATAATATATACCCGAGGGAGGAAATGGAAAACCAGAAGATGGATTAAACGCAACTTCTTTTAGCATTTGTGAGTCGTGTGCAATCCCTTCCCATTCGGCCCAAACAAATGTGAATATCATGTTAAAATCACATATTCCTAAAACATTTTGATAACATTCACCTCTTCTTATTCCTCTATAACGCGTTTGTTGACTAACATGAACAACTGCATGTACAAGAGTACCATCTAATGAACCTACTGCACCCTGTATTAAAAAATTTAAAGATCTCAAAGTATTTTATTGTATGGAATAAATGAAAAAAAAAGAAAAGAATTTATATGTCACTTACCAAAAATATTTGTCGTAAATTTTTATGGTTCCCTAGAATATCGTGATTTGGATCAAATGATGTAGGCACTATAATTTCTTTGGAAAATTCAATCATTCCGTTTAACACCTCATGAAAATATCTTTGTATTGTTTGGGTAGAATGTTGAAATCTGCATTTTGCAACTCTAAAGCGTTCATTATGGCTTATAATAGTTAAGAATATTGCCATCTTCTCCTCAACTGTTATATGTCTACTATTGTGTACCCATTGTTTTTCCTTGAAGTGTTCACATAGATGTACATATGCATCACGAGAGAGACGCATCAATTCTCGACACTGTGTATTTGATCCATTTAATAACTCTAATGTGTAAGCATTCCCGCTCAATGCCGAAGTATTATCCATAATCGTTGGTATTCTCCTTGAAGACCATCTTTTCAAATACCAATATATAATCATCAAACATAAAATTTGATCCTCAATATCCATATTACCTATATAAAACATAACAACTTTAAAATACTATAACAATTAATAAAAGAAAAAATTCATTGGAATGGTCAAAGTAATAACAAATATCACATCCATAATTTAACTTAAGAAGTTCAAAGTCATCTATAGAAAATATTACATCCATAATTAGTAATAGCATATATCACATCCATAACTACCAAATTAGCCCCAACATATACAAGAGTTTATATCCCAAAAATATAAAATTAGCTAGCCCCAATGATAAGAAGTTTGTACCCAAAAATATCAAATTAGCTAGTCGCAAATATACCCACCAATATAATACCAACAACTAAACAATATAGCCTAACTTGCGTGAAACCATCATAACCCAATTTTCAAACTCATTTTCTTTTAAAATCATCCATGCTTCTATATAGCTTGGTTTCTCACAAAATATTCCAAGAGCCATCTTGTGTAGTGGATTTTCTGCTCCCCAGCCAAGTTCTTCCAACTTATCTTTGCATTCTTTCACAAAAGGTCCACTATTCTTTTCAATAATGAGTTTTAAGGCCTTGGACATCTCTTCATCTAGGTTAGTGTTGTAGGTTTGTTTAAATGAACGCTTAGATTTTTTCTTTGGTCTTTCTCCCTCAAAGCTAGAAGCGGAAGTATGAGATTGTATACCGGGAGTTGATGCATTAGGAGATGGAATAGAAGACCCTTGACCTTGGGTGCTAAAAGGAATGTCCTCAAGATTAACAACCTCCAAGTCCAAAGGTGTATCTTTAGTCCTACCTCTTTCACAACTAGGACCCCAACTATTAAGTCTCGTTGCCGTAGTTCCATCAAATAATGCAATACAAAGATCGGGGAAGATTAGAGGTGAGGTCTTCAATGTTTCAACCATTTTATTTGCATGTATTCAAACAGTAAGTTCAACATGTTAGAATATATTTTTAAGGACTATTACTAATTAACTTAAAATCTAAAAATATTAAAAATTATCCATTCCTCATCAGAAAGGTTGAACCTATTCGTTGACGGATCATATACATTTCCTGTCTTACTTTTGAGTTTGCACCATGCACCATATTTTCCTCGCAAGTAGTCAAAATGATTTTTCATATGTTTTTGATCCACAATCATGTTGTAGGTATCTTTTAGTATTTCTCATACCTTTCTCCGTGATTGTGGCTTGAGGCTTGCACCTTCCCTACCATTTTCCACAACCTCGCGAATACATGCTTCTAAAAAAGTTTTCACTAGTGATTCATTCCTCCAACTCACTCTAATCCTTTTTGGTTTTTGAGTTTCACTGGTTTGTTCCATACCTAAAGTACATAGATTATAAAAAGTAGTACCAAAATCATATAGTAAATAACCTAAGAAGTTGAGCATAAGTAAAATATGTATTTGAAAATTTAACATTGATAAAAAAATATATAATAATAATGAAAGCTTTATTTTCAATAATGTTTTTGTCTTCACAGTTTATAAATTTCCAATTATATCAACCATCAAGCATATGCTACATAGTCATTCTCATAACACTTGACTATAAAGCAGAATTTCGTTGTAAACAGTACAAATACAAATTTTGGAAGATATAAGTTATATTTTGTCACCATGTATTCTAGCATATCATTGAGTATGACAGTCAATAAGTTAATTATTGCAGCCAGTACAATTATAAGAAAGTACACCCTTTTACAAAAACAATACCATAACTTGCAAGGTAGCACAACAATAAGATATGTTAGACATAAGTTGCATATTTATATCAGAACTATCAGAACAAAGGCTCAAAATAATAAATGCATCGTCCAGAAAATGTGTCTCCAAATACCCAAGTTTGTCTTCATAATCACATAGAAACATGTAAACTTATATTGTTTATGTATACTATTTGGTTAACAAATTATAAATAAATAAATAAATAACTCATGGCTGTCCATTATATGTGTGGCATTTATCAATGACTTTACAAAAAGTGAATTAATTATTTATATGGTGTGATACAAAAGTGGTAGAAAGAAAGGAAAATGATAAAAGATTGAGGAATAATAAAAGACCGAGTATAAAATTAGGATTTGTTCTTGTTATTAGAGACTCCACTCTGCAGTAACAACTAATCCTTCACCCACAAAGACTAGTATTACATGATTCAAAACACAACCCACTACTTAAAAATCATATAAACAAGCAAATTCAAGACAAAATAAATTGGGAATTGAGACCTGAAACATATAATCCAACTCTGTTGCCACTAAAGTCCACCAAGAACAATCATTTCCATTCCAAAAAGAAAAAACAAACAACCGTTTGTAAAATAGAGAGGGATAAAACTCTGAGTAATCTTCAAAGTAAGTTTTATTGCAGAAAAAGAGAAGATTTTACAGAGAACTGGGTTTAAAAAAATAAGGAGAAGGGTATCTTTATAAATAGAAGCCGGTAAACTAAAAAGTAGAGATTCAGCGATTACTGACGTAAACAATAGATGAAGAAGGGAGAAAAGATTATCGGCGAAAGAAGACAAAGGAGCAGCAGCAGATTCGCTAGAGAAGAGCAGCAACAGCGATTTGGAGGAGAGAAATAATGATCTAGGTTTGATTTCGGATAAAAGACAGACGGAAGAGGTTATTATTGTCCCAAAAATAATTTTCTCACCCAGAGGCTCCTCTAAATACTATAGATTTATTTTTATGTCTAACCAATTAAGAGCTATTAAGAGGCAAAAAACTTTTTGACAAACAAGATTTGCCTCTGACCGAATCAAAGGCAAATCCATTAAGACCCAATAAGAGGTAATCAAACATAACCTTAGTGAATTGGTGAGAGTGAAAGAAGAATGAGCTTCTATTTATAGAAAAATATAGTTTCTATAATTGAACGTTTTGGAGCTCGAAATATTACAGTATACTACCTTTATCTTTTCCTTCATTTTTAATTTACTCCTGCAAGTATTATCAAACTTGCACCACCTCCCCTAATAGTACATCATGTGAATCAATAGTTCTATACATGTGAAAAAATAGTTATAGTATAGTACCTTCATCTATACCTCTATTTTTAATTTAGTCATGCAAGTATTATCAATCTTGCACCACCTCCCCTAATAGTATATGCATGTGAATCAATAGTACACACATGTGAACAAATAGTTATAAGCATGTGAATTAATATCAATTAATTGCTTATTTATCCAATTAATTACCCGATTGGTCAATATAACCTCTAGAAATCAATTATTCCCAAAATAAATGTCAATTTCCATTAACACTAATAATCCCAACATAATGGAACTATCAATTTCATCTTTAATCAACACAAACTTATTCATCATTAATATTATACCTCACAATATTTAACAACCAGATCATTCCCAGGAAAGAGGGGGCTTTTCGATAAGGATTTCTCCCTATTGGCGCCCAATTAGGTTACCAAACCTCTCCTCGACAAAACTTTCTAGACATCGTCAATATTGCAAATAATAATATGAATAACTTTTTCGTCTTAATTATTGATTTAATAATATAAAATATTTATACTGTGAAAATAATTGAATCAATAATATGAGAGATATTATGCAACAATTACTGTAGCAATAATTGAGTATAACAGAGTGCTTCTCGCGTAAGCATCAATAATCAATACAGTGTGCTACTATGCAACCACACGTATTACTGTACTTTTACCACTCGGTAGTTCAATAGTATAACGGTAAAACTTTCACCGTTATTTTTATAAAAATATAATTCAGTCATTTTCTAATTACGACAATACTTCCGTTGTGAGGTCCACCAATGATTGTGCCATCGTACGAATATTCCCTGTTAAAATGAATATTTCCTGACCAATCAAATATTATATAATCACTTGCTTACTTTGAAAAATTTGTAAATATTACCCACAACTATAACATTATATCAAATCCACACCATAATATTCAAAAATATATTTCAAGAAAAATTAATCTTTATTCATAAAAGTTGGGGTCTTAGAACCTCCCCTTCTTATGAAATTTCATCTTCAAAATTAGGGTGCACACCTGGTATGTCAAAGAGGTTAGGATACCTTGACTTCATTTCAGATTCTAACTCCTAGGTCATTTCCTCAACATCATGGTTTCTTTACAAAATTTTGACTTGAGGTATAACCTTGGAGCGTAGAATATGATATGTGAACACTACACCAAAAATGTGGTTTTGGTCTTTCACATATTTACATAACATAGATATGTGAACACTACATCAAAAATGGCCTCTAGTGAAGGACAAATCCTTCACTAAAGGCCCTATATCACTCACAAGTGATTTATTGCGAAGAAATAATTCCTTCACAAGATTGCTCACATTTGACCTCCTCGCAATTGGGTATCATTTGCTAAGTAGTAACTAAATATTTTTTGTGAAGGATATATTGTGAATAACTTTTTTATTCACAAATTATATTTGGTAATGGAATATTATTATTTAGTAAAAGATTAGTTTTCTTCACAAATATTATTTTAAGGACTATTTGAAATTAGTGAATAACTTGATTCCCTCACAAATAATATAATGTGAGGAACAAATTTATTTAACGAGAGAATATTTTCCTTCACTAATTATAAATTGAGAATCTTTCTTCAAATTAGTGAGAGAAAAATTCTTCACAAATTATAAATTTGTAAATAAAAATTAATTGCTAAATAATCAAAATTCATTGAAAATTATAATTAATTTTAAATCATTGATTTCATATTTATTATTATTATTATTAATCTCTATAAGAAATATTAAATTTATTTTTCAAGTAAATATAAATATTGTCATACTTTTGCAAACTAATTAATAAGTTAATTCATAAAGAGCTAATAAAATCAAAACTTTCATATAAATAGATCATAACACTCGAGTCACAATAACTACAAAATTTGTCATTCTATTTTGGTCTCACAAGGACCATAGTACCTACAAAATTTATTAACTAACATAAGAAAACTAAAAGAATATTAACAATGAACTAATTAAAAGGAATAAAGTGTGACATGTTAGATCCACTTTATCATCATTTTTTTCAAGAAAATCAAGGTTGGGCATGTAAACTTCATGCTGCAATAGAAACACCAAAATTCAATTTCAATAAGACGAAGAATAAGAAAAGAAAAAATTTTGTAAGCTCTCATCACAATCCACAATGTCATTTACAGTGCAACAATGGATGGCACAATGGCAGTCCAAGAAAGTATTAAAGTTAATCAAATGCTTATTCCCATTGAAACAAAAGCAATTCAATTGTACCTGAATATTCAGATAGAAAAGGAAAAACTAGCACTCGTACACGGTCTTCATATGGAAGGATAATGCAAAAATAATCACACAAAAAAAAAGAAAAAGAAAAACTTTTTCCACTAATAATATCATAAGAATAACATAACATATGTAAGAGCCAAGAAACTGCAACAACAAAGTGCTACATGAAAGAAACTGTGAGAGAGATACAACAACAAAAATCATTGCATGTAAGTACAATATTGCATAATACTTCTTCAATTCTGCAAAGAAAGGCTCCTTTGATTTGGGATTTTTGTAGAAGATATGATTTTTCGTGTCTAAAATTTAGGACCGATATATACACAAAAATAGTATTGAATAAGTCTAAAAATGATATTCTGACATCCTAGTCTACTTAAGTAAAAAGTATAGATCTTAATAAAGAAACAGATACCTTTTTAGGCCAGGGACTAGAGCAGAGAGTGCTATGAACCTCTGGCTAAGCTTTTCTCGCTTCTTCCTTTCGGCCATGATGTGATCTTGAGCTTGAGAAAGCTGAGAACCTGTACTGACCCTCTTTGCACCTTGAGAAGCTTTGAAAACATAATTTTGGTTCTCAAATGAACCTTGGGAGGTCATAAGATCAGTAGGTAAAGTAGTGGTACTTTTAGAAGGCAAAACCTCATGTTTAGGTTTTTGCTTAAGCCTAAAGTTTCATTCTTTATTTTCTTATTACATATATATAGAAGAACCCATCTCATTAGTCAAAACATACTGTTATGTTCTTAACCCAGGGATGAATCACATTTTATACTAGTTAATATAATTGGGTTGTTCCAAATATGATAATTATAAAGAAAATCAAACTAAGAAAGAGCAAAGAGAAAAGTTGGGATTAGCTCCCAAACCCAAGTGCAGATCAGCAGATCAGCTTCTTGCACTCCTCCTCCTGAACCAACAAATGCCTTGCAACAAGTTGACGTAGGGGGTTTATGGATCTAAGATTCTGCAAATAGAAGTTAAGACTACTTATTTCATTTCCCTAACTTAGTCTATGTTTTTAATACATACCAGCTTGAAAAGGCAAAGCAAGATGATGCAATTTCAGACCTTAGCGATATCTTGCAGCAAGTTGAGGTAGGGTCATGCTAAAACAACCCTTCAACATAGGGCATAGACTTTATTTCTACTTATTCAGAAGGCGCTTTATGTGGAAGAGAAATAGTCTGCCTGAAATAGTCTGAAGTCTCCCATATATCTCCCAAGGTCCCATTTTCTTCAGTAAATCCAGCAGCAATGTGCCTCAGCAAATGAACAAGAACCATTTCTTAAACCTATCTGTTTATAAAGAAATAAAAAGAAAGAGCATATTCAGACAAGAGAAAATACCAATCATCAGTTGTAAAAGGTAAACAAGGTACTAAAAAGTCACCATGACCGTGATATCAGATTTTGCTTCTGTAAGAGAATCCCTTAAATTATGAAGTGGAAAAATATATTCCAACTTCGAAGCATGAAGTTTGGCATAAAAAGATAAAAAGCAATAATTTATCATTTTTTCTTTTTCTATGCACGCATATACACACTTAAGAATTGCAACATTGCACACGACTACAGGAGGCTGTAACCTATAACGAAGAAAAGTTAGTGGACTCACACTCGGTATCAAATGGGTTCAACATAAAATGCATAGGAGTTAAAATCTTTTTGCTCTCAATAAACCTTGCTGCAAGCAAAAACTATGAGTATTATTGACCATGACAACCGTTTCTATAGATAGTCTTCTTTCCCATAAGTTATATCTCAGATGGATGAATCTCATGACAAACAGGGATATAATAGTTACAGATATCACAATAGAAAAAGGAAAAGCAGATAGAAACCTTTACATGTCACAAAGGGCAAAGATAACCAAACACAAAAGACTCTGTGTGTTGGAGTATTGAGTGAAGATTAAAACATGGATTCATCAACAAGCAGATCCACCTGACTGAGGCTGGGATTTTGATGCAGTCCCACTGGTAGACCTCAAATTCATGCTAACCATGTCTTGCTTTGTGGAAGAAAGATTTTCCATTCCCGGTAATGCTGCAGCAATTTTTTGAAACAAAGCCTGCAGAAAGGGTTCGTTTCAATATTGGTAACAATATATAAGATTAAAAACAAAGAAAACATAAATACTCTATTTGGGATAAAAGGCAGCGGTGAGTAGAGTTGATAAAAACAAAGAAAACATACATACTTTGCTTGATGACTTGAATCAAGTTAAGATTAGCCACCTAAAAATAGAGCCTCTAATAACTCAAACTCCCTCCATTCTATAAGATCAAGTTTGACTTAATGAAATCAATTTGAGATATTTTCAAATACAAAATTAATATTAATATGAATTCATTTACTTTGAAATCTCAAATTGACTTTAAAGGTCAATATTGATCTTATATGTAATGAGATTACTTTTACAATGTCACAACAGTGTAATGATGCTCATTGAATGACACCCTCATTATGTTGATGAGAACCAAATCCCATTCAAATCCACTACAATGAGTTATGAAATGATAGTTTTCTGCTGAACCTATGTTTTCCAGGAAAATAATGAAGGAAAAACAAAACATGGCCCCTGAATTCCTCTTGAATTAATAAAACATCATTTTTCATGGTTACACCAAGATGCGACGAATTCAAGGCAAGGTTGTACATGTTCATGTATGTATGCAAAAGAGACGAACCTGCCCTCAAGAATGTGCATGTGTTGGGGCAGCTTGCATGCTTGTTGCGTTTGTAGATGTGGGGGAGGGAGGGGGAGAGATAGAGAGAGAGAGAGACCTTTATGTTGAAGCCAGCTTTAGCACTAGTTTCGATAAATATGATGTTAAGATCACGAGCTTTCTTTTCAGCTTCTTCTACAGAGACTTACCTGAGAAATATCAGCAAAACCCAAAATTGGCATAACACTACTACAAAATAGTAAATAGACAACGGGGAAAAAACATTGTGATTTCAGTCAGAAAAACGCCGTGGTTAAGGGTGTCATCTATTTAACACCCTTACACAACATTTTTAAAATGTTGTAGTTAAGCACATTACACAACGTTTTTTAAGAAAAAAAAGTTGTAGATTTGTTTTCCATAAATTAACAGATGCTCAAAAACATTGTAGAAGGTATGATTCCACAACGTTTTTTGGATAAAAATGTTGTAGTTTAATATATCAGGCAACGTTTAGGCATAATTACACAACGTTTTTAAAATGTTGTAGATTAAAAAAAAGAAATAAAGGGTTGTGGTTCACCAAACACAACATTTTTAAAATGTTGTAGATTAAAAAAAAAGAAAAAAAAAAGGTTGTGGTTCACCTAGATTACCAATGTATCTGTAATATGCTAATGCCTGAAAGATTAGTATATTGTAGCCTGAAAGATTAAAAGAGTTGTAAATTCAATCATTTATCAAAGATTCCAAGTAATCATTTATTCTCAGAGTAGTTGCATCCTTACATCTCTCTACATATTACAAAAATAATAGAATATGTACATCTGCTTATGGGGAGGTATAGGATGGATGAAAAGCCATTATACAACTAGAAGCATTCTTCTAGGTGCTGAAACTGAATTGCCATTGATTCATACCTGGACTTCAATCCTTTGAGCAACCTGCATCACAAAATGTAATGATTTTATTACTTGGTATTGTTATATTTTAAATTTGTGAGGCTTTAAACCATAACACACCTAGTGAAAAATCATATGCATGGAAACCAAGCTAGATAAAGTTGGCCAATACAAGGTTGAAAGACATTACGTTGACATATCTGGCATGTTCCTTCTTTCTAAGATTTGTAAAAATAATGTATACTTTTATAAACAGTATACTAATGCAACAAAACAATAATGCAGAACTTTGGAGCTACCAAAAAGTAAAAATAAAACTTTGTAATAATCAATTGAACCGCTATAGAAGAAAACATGAGAAGATATAAAGATCGCAAAGCTACATAGCGAGGGGAAAAAAGTTAATTTATAAATTACCTCCTTGAAGGAATGGACATCAATTCCCCAGAGCCAAGCATCACAACCTGCATCTCTTGCACCCCATATGTCATTCCTACGATCATCTCCTACATGAACAGCATCCTTTGGTTTCAAATCCAACAACTTGTAAGCTCTTAGGAAAATCACGGGGTTTGGTTTCTCTGCTCCAACCTGAGAGAGACCATGAAAATGTGAATACTCCAAAAAATAAGCAAGTAAAACAACACACAAATTATCTCTTACTTCAGCTGACACTGCCACAACATCAAACCAGTGATCACAGTTCAAAGCTCACAACAGAGGTCTTAATCTCGTGTCAAAGTTCGAAACAACAATTTTTACACCCGCTTTTCTCAGAGCCATAAATACTTTCTCAGCATTTGTATCACATAAATGCCATGCCTTAGGATAGAAACAGATGAAAACAAGTTAGAGGTTTTAAGGGAAAAAAATTCCTTGTCATTCATACCAATAACTAAAAACAATTTTTTTGTGTCCTTAATAATTCTTTGGATCTTCATAATCCTTTATAAGAAAGGTAGGGCTTGCTGTCCTTAATAATTCTTCAAGATTTCTGGTCGTTAAACCAATAACAGACATCCCAACAAAGGCGTCAATTTTCCCATCAGTGCCTTTCCAAATCTCTGGTCTAGTTGTCTCATAGTGAATCTACATTTTAAAACAACAATAACATTTTAGCATTCCACCAGCAACAAAATCAATCAGAACAATTAACAAGAGTCATCATTACCTTTTGGGTTATCAGGGTGCTCAAACTGCTGAAGAATGTAAGCATTAGGTGTTTTAGCCAATATCTCTTCAACCTTCTGAGTAGCACCTTTCATTCCCTTAGCAGGATCTGTGAGGACCAGCTCATAACCAAAAGCACGAAGAATAATTTTTCTCTCAAGACTCATTGAAGCAGGCATGGCAATTATAAGCTTGTATACCTTAGCTGCTACCATGAAGGCTAATCCTATGCAAGTGTTTCCACCGGTAGGTTCGATGAGAACACTCTTAAGAAAAATAAATAAAATAAGAGTCAGATCTGATTATTGTGTCAGTTCTGATAACTATGGGAACAAAAAGAAGAAGAAATTTACTTCACTACTTGATATTAGAATCATAATCATAACTAGATGAAACCAAATAGAAATTAAATTAAGAAATTTAAGGATACTCATTGCTTGAAAGATTCTAAACCACACTACCCAAAATAAAAAATTAACAGTAGACTTGGGATGATATTCTATAAGGCATCTTACATGTGTAAAATCATATAACTATTAATAACGTCACAATTTCATAACCCGTATTCCTAAACTCATGTATAAGTATACTATCATAATTACAAAACTAAGTGATCATTAACATAGCTTATCCATGACAAAACACATAACTAACCTCCCCTGGTGTCAGTGTGTGTAGCCACTATATTTCTATTTTGTGGAAATTCTCGGATTTGATTCACCTACAATTTGTTTTTAAATGATAATTAAAAGACCAAAGCTTTGTGAGTAAGCAAAACATTTCCATATGAATATGAAACAATGTAGAAAACTATCAAAATTCATAGGATCAATGGGCAATGCAAAGTAAGAATCTTCTTGGTATCCTGATACAGTTTCATTTCTGGTTTTCACACATTGGCTTTGGACCAGTATATTGATTCACTAGTGGTTTCAGTCCTATTCATCAATGAAGATTGCTCCTGGAAGGTTTTTGAAAAGACAGATAATGTTATAGATGATTAGACATTTGCAATTTTTTGTTATGTATATTGATGATTCCTTGAGAATAAACACAGTTGGTAGTATCAAACTTACACTAATTGCAAGGTAGCATGCAAGGCTTATTTCATTAGCAATGTTGGCCACAGATGCAAGAAGAAGGAAGTACTGGGAAAATGCAGAAGTCAGCAACTCAAGGCTAACACTCAAACTGAACATAACTGAGGTTGGTAATCTAACCTTCTTCAAAGAAAGAATAACAAGATAAGAATTTTAAAAATCTAAACATAACATTATATGACTTATATTCTGTAATATCTTGCTTTTCGGTTCTTTTCCAATCATCAATCGCATCAGTCAACAATTCATATTAGGTACACGCTAATTATTTACAAGCACGAAGAAGTGTGGTGCTTGGTACTTGCAGATGTGCAAATGTGTTAATTCAGTTAATGTTAACTATGAGCATAATATATCATGTGGGTCACATGAGAGGAGTTTCATACCTTAAGATTGGTATCAAAAGCAGATGCTAAGCTGGCAGTGTAGATACATCTGCTCAGCCGCCCGAGACCATCCTATAAAACCCAATTCAGGGCAGTCGCAGATGGAAGAAAACATGAGTACCCAATTCCAATCACCTTGTACATCACCTAATATTAACCCATCCACAAATATTAAGTGACCACATAGATCAATTTTCCAAACAACAAAAAATTTATATTTCAAGTCGTACAAAACTAAAGTAGAGTACAAAGCATAGTCTTAACAAAAAATAGAGAGAGATGATATGTTAACTATTGTCTGAAATCTGAGGTGAATATTATGAAATTAATTAAACCTTACACATATCTGGAGTATATATACCCATGGATACGCCTTCGCCGCCACCAGATTTAGCGGTGGCGCCACCCACACACATTATGCTTCCATGGCCATAATGACCAGTTCCAGTCCCCAAGACATCAGTTCTGGAGCTCCGAGTGGTGGTCATACCCGTTTTCAAGATTTTACCCGACGACCGTATATTGCCCTGTGCATTGGTGTGCTATCTCCCTCCAGCACCGCCTCCATTGGGTTTGGTGAGTTTCGAGACTGAGCTATCATCCACCACATCGAACAAGCTCACCTTTCTTTTTCTTTCTGTTCCCATCTGATCAAATATGATGGCGACGAGCAGATAAAGACATTGCAATAGACGTCGATAACCAGGGTTTTGATTTTGTGAACAAAAGACAGCAGAGAAAGACATATAATCTGCTCCGTGTTTTAATTTTAACTTTTTCATTTATGCTCTGTGTTTTTTAAATAGGTAACATTTTTTTTAAAAAAAGTGTTATCTATTTAAAATCAAAAATTACCCCTTATAAATAGATAACGTTTTTTTAATATATATTTACAACGTTTTATTAAAAAATGTTGTGAAAAAAATACCACAACATTTTTTATAAAAACGTCATCTTTTAAGTGTTGTCTATTTATGGTTTTGTAGTAATGGTTAATTAGACCAGAGAAGGCATTCAATAGTTCAACATTTAAAGTATTTTTTATGATGTATAAGAGCATTTTGAAACACAGAATATCAAAATGGACACATGTCCATAATTTCTAATACATGAAAGCATTCAGCTAGTTCTTGCATACCACAATTGGAAAGAATATAATTCAAACATGACATGGGATATATGCACACATAGCCATATATGCAATCACAATCACACACCATAACTAGTGGAGCTAGAATCAACTCCCTGTAATAACAAATAAATTCAGTGGGGCGGTATCTAGGACTTCTTTATTATTGTAAGTATTAAATTTTGTGTTACTAGATTGGTAGTCTTAAGTGGCCATAAGCTAATAACATCTAAATCAAAATAATGAAATGGGGAAATTTGGGAGTTTTCATACAATTAGAGGACTATGGTATCTCTTTCCTTTGTGGCTCTATCTTTGATTCATAGCAATTAGAGGACTGAGGTGATTAAGGAACTCACAGCCTGTTCAAGGCCACGCTTCAAAGTCTCATCCACTTTTTCTGAGTAGTGTGAAATCTCATAACTTTCCTGGGCAAAAGATCTTACTTTTCGTATGGCGCCAAAAGTTTCCTAACCAACAATGTTAGATTTCCATTTCAGGAACATATTTGTAGCCCCAACCATCCGAAATCAAATCTAATCTATCTCCCCTGAACGCATTTACTCAAAAATTAATTGAACAGTAAACTTTTCAAACTCCACTTTTCCGCTTTCAGGATAAAATTGTGAGATATCTCAGCATAGTAATAATAGAGTAAGATAAGAACACATGTACATAAATCCAGATTACTCTTTCTTAATATATTCACCAAAACTATTTATGGAACATGCCATAAAAGTTTTCAAGTTCAAGGGATAGCAGGGTTAAACTGCATGATTATTTAACATAGAGACTAACAACTAAAAATTTAAACTTTTTTTAAGTCACAATATATAACCTCAACAACTGAGGCAGCCACAGCAGCAGCAGCTTGAGTCTTGTGGGAAAGTTCACGAAGATATCGACCAAATTACGTACTGCTAGAGATATTCTAGAGATAAACAAGTACCTGAAGGTCGCCAAGGTAAAATAATTTCCAGCCCTTTAGACTAGCTGAGACAGTAAGATCCATGTCAGCTCAAATACTCAAATTCTCATGAAAAAGTTGTTTATTGGGAATCCTATTGCAAATGTCAGTTCTGTATACAAATAGATACTCGAAATTCTACAATGATATTTGTTGGAAAGTTAAGGAGAATTAGACCTAGAAGAGGTATCGATTATGGTAATAGGGACTATTTTGACGTACATATCACCAAGCAACCTCGTCGGCGGCAACACAGGAGGGACATTTGTCGGAAAAGTATCAGCTGCGGCAGTGACAATCAAACTAGATTTTCTGGTGCCCTGGTCTCCGGCGACAACGATGCGAACCCCTTTCGAGCTCCCCTTAGAAGAACCACCTCCCGCCATTCAGACTGCAACATAAATCAAAAACCTTTGCGATCTCTGGCGACCTAAGCGGTCTTGTTGTGGATGTTTTGGAGAAGTTTGGAGAGAATTCCTGGGGTTAAGGACACCATTGATGAGAGAGAAATTGAATACTGCAATGGGGGATTACCATTAGAGAGAAAGAAAGGGGATTGAGCTGGGTATCGAATCTCAATAGGATGTCCAATTGGGATGTGAGTTTGTGAAGAGAGTTGATGCAGAAGAAGGGGGTAGGGGTTTGATTTGGGCGAGATTTCTGTTTGTGTGAGATGAAATAGGAGTTTTAGATTAACTTAAAAAGAATTGAGATAAATGTACATTAAATTAAAATTAGACTCAATTTTAACCGTTCTTGTGCTTTCTCAAATTTTAAAGTGGAAAATGATTTAAAATGACTTTTGTTTTATTATATAGATGTAAGTTACAATTATTATAAATAAATTTAATACTGTAAAAATTTAATGTATTTATATTCACTACAATTAATTATAAAAAAAAATTTAGAACAAAACAGCGACCGATTTTATCTCTCGCAAAAAAATTATGATCAATAATGTATAGTGAGTAATAATTCCTTCACTAATAGATTTTTTCCTCGTAAATTTTTATCATAAATTGACTCCAAAAATCTTTCTATCACTCCAATTTTGTGAGGAAAAAAATATAAATTGTGAATGATGTTTCTTTCGCTAATAACTATATTGTCACTATACTTTTTTCCTTCACTGTTCCTTCCCTAAACAACTCTTCATGTGAAGGAATAAATTCCTTTACAAAATTTCCTTCGCTACATCCCTATTTTGGTGTAGTGGAAAAATGTTATGAACACAAGATATAATTGGCGGTAAGGCGAGTCTATACGCCACAGTTCCTACTCGATCGAGGATTACAAATGGGCCAATGAATCGAGGAATGAGCTTTCCTCTCTTTCCAAATCTCGTAACTCCTTTCCATAGAACAACACGTAACAACACATGATCTCTAATATTGAATTCCACTTCCTTTTGATGAAGATCAACATAACTCTTTTGTTAATCTTGTGAGGTTTTTATACGTTGTGGGATCGTTTGAATCTTTTCCACAGTCATATGTACCAACTCTGGTCCCAACAACGTTGCTTCACCTACCTCATCTCAGCATACTGGAGAACGACACTTTCTTCCATATAACGCCTCAAATGGAGCCATGCCAATACTTGCTTGATAACTATTGTTGTAGGAAAACTCCACTAATGGTAAGAACTTGTCCCAACTTCCTTTAAAGTCAAGGACACAGAGTCTTAACAAATCTTCAAGAGTTTGAATAGTCCTCTCTGACTGCCCGTCCATTTGAGGATGATATGCCGAACTAAATCATAAATTCGTGCCCATAGCTTTTTGCAAACTAACCCAAAATCTTGAAGTGAATCTTGGGTCTCGATCAGAAACTATGGATACTGGCATACCATGCAATCTTACTATCTCGTTTATGTACATACGAGAAAGTCGTTCAAGTGTATAAGTTTCTCGTATCAGTAAGAAATGAGCAGACTTGGTTAATCTATCAACAATGACCCAAATCGCATCTATGCCTTGAGAAACCTTGGGAAGACCAGTAACAAAATATATTGTAATGTGCTCCCACTTCCATTCTTGAATTTCAAGTGGTTGCAATGGACCTTTTGGCACTTGATGCTCCGCCTTAACTCGTTGATATGTTAGACACCTTGAGACAAACCCCGCTATCTTTCTCTTCATATTGCTCCACCAAATTGTATGTCGAAGATCACGATACATTTTAGTACTCCCAGGATGGATTGAAAACGGTGTGTTGTGCGCCTCCATCATGATTTTATACTTCAAGTCAGAATTGATTGGAACACAAATTCCGGAGTTGACTCGAAGTATTCCTTCTTCATCGATTCTTGCTTCCGAAATAGCACCATCCTGCTCTTTCTTCCTCAAACGCATCAGCTCCAGGTCTGTAGCTTGAGAAGCTTTAACTTTATCGATTAAAGTTGGTTCTACTCGTATATTTTCCATCATCACATGGGTCCCTGGAGTCTTTAACTCTATCTCTATCCTTTGTAAGTCATATAAAATGGGCCTTTGCATTGACAATATCGCACTCGTACCCACATATGATCTTCTACTCAATGCGTCAACTACTGCGTTTGCTTTTTCAGGATGGTATTGAATGGTATGATCGTAATCTTTCAACAGCTCAAGCTATCGTCATTGCCACATGTTGAATTCCTTTTGAGTGAATAATTATTTGAGGCTTTTATGATCAGTATAGATCTCCACCTTCTCTCCATACAGGTAATGCCTCCAAATCTTAAGCGCAAAAACGATAGCTGCAAACTCTAGATCATGAGTAGGACAATTCTTCTCATATTCTTTGAGTTGTCGTGAGGCATAGGCTATGACTTTCCCATGTTGCATGAGAACACATCCTAAACCTTTGCCTGAAGCATCGCTGTATATGACGAATCCCTCTGAACCAGATGGTATTGTTAAAACAGGTGCTGAAATGAGTCTTATCTTGAGTTCTTGAAAACACTTCTCACATTCCTCACTCCAACCAAATTTTTTATCTTTCTGAGTTAGCTGAGTTAATGGAGTAGCAATTCGAGAAAACCCTTCTACGAATCTCTGATAATAACCAGCTAAGCCGAGAAAGCTACGTACTTCGATCACTGACTTAGGTCGCTCCCAACTTTGAATTGCTTCAATCTTTGCTGGGTCAACAGATATTCCATGATTTGATATCACATGCCCAAGGAATGCTACTTCCTCAAGCCAGAACTCATATTTCTTCAACTTGGCATATAGCTTATTTTCACGAAGCTTTTGAAGTATCAGCCTCAAGTGTTGCTCATGATCATCATGACTTTTGGAATAAATGAGGATATCATCAATAAAGACGACCACAAAGTGATCCAAATATTCCTTGAATGCTTGGTTCATCATATCCATGAAGGCAGCAGGAGCATTAGTCAATCCAAAAGACATGGCTAGGAATTCGTAATCCCCATACCAAGTTCTGAAAGCAATCTTTGGAATGTCATCAGTTTTAATCTTTAATTGATGATATCCGGAACAAAGAACGATCTTTGAAAAGAATTTGGAACCTTGCAACTGGTCAAACAGATCATCAATATGAGGTAACGAGTACCTAGTTTTAATGGTGACATGATTCAACTCCCGATAATCAATACAAAGTCGCATACTTTCATCTTTCTTCTTCACGAATAGAATAGGAGCACCCCAAGGAGTCGTACTGGGATGAATGAAACTGATGTCTAATAATTCCTGTAGTTAGGTTTTTTAACCCCTGAAGTTTAATAGGAGCCATTCGATATGGGGCTTTGGAAATGGGTTTTGTACTGGATTCAAGGTCGATACAAAATTTAATTTCACGCTCTGGGGGTAGGCCAGGATGTTTTTCAGGGAATACGTCAGGAAATTTATTAACAATAGAAATATCATTCAAATCTGACGTATTTTTATTTAAATCCGTGACATGGGCTAAGAAAGCTTGACATCCATTTTTTAATAAACGAATAGCTTTATGGCTTGATATGACAGTGATTGACTTTAGTGGTTTGGTTGCTTGAATTCGCATAATAGGTTGGTTAGGAATATGAAAGCTAACAACCTTACGAAAACAATCGATTTTAGCATGATGAGTAGTTAACCAATCAATCCCTAAAATCACATCAAATACAAGTATTTTCAAAGAGATAAGATCGACAGGTAACGTGTTGTTACCGATTTGAATCAAACAAGATTTATAAACAGTGGATGTAATGAAGGTTTCTCCCAATGGAGTTTCAACAGATAAATCAAAGTCTAATTTCTCTGGAGTTAAATTTAAACATTGAGCGCAAGTAGGAGAAATAAAATAATGGGTAGAACCAGTATCAAATAAGGTATAAACTTCGCTAGAGTTTATGATTAGCTTACTCATGATCACTTTGTTTGGATTCCTCACTTTTTGGGATATTACGACAAACGCTCTCCCTTGAACTACCAATTTTGTCTTATTTGGGATGGCCTTTAATGCCTCCATCCCAACTGGACTTGACTTTGGTGCACGACAAAATTGGGATAGGTGACCTTCTCTTCCATAATTGTAACATGCTTTGGACTGCTGCGTACAGTTTGGACTTATGTGTCCCTTCCCTCCGCATTTGTAACATACGACCTATGGTCGTTCTTCTTCCTTAAGAATAGGTGTTGGTGCTGACGTCTTTCCATCATTATTGAATCTCCTCTTCTTGAAATTTCCACTTCAATTATCTTGGCCATGATTACCACCGAAGTGTTTACCATTTCTGGCATGTTGATTCCCTCCATGTTTGTTGTCACCGCTTCGATGACTGCTACCACTAGTATTGTCGACTTGCCGGCTGCTCTCTCTTTGTTGGGTTGACTCATTATTGCGCTCCAATAACTAAGCCCTATTTACAACATCTGAATAGAAACACAGATTGTGAGAGATAAGATATTGACGTATCTCGGGTTTCAAACCTCTTAGAAACATCCACATCATTCTCCCCTCATTATCAAAAAAGTGTGATGTAAACCGAAATAACTCAGTAAACTTAGCTTCGTACTGCGACATAATCATATTGTTTTGCTCTATTTTAATGAACTTTACCTCCTTCATGTGAAGAATACTTTTGGGAAAGTACATGTCGTTGAAAATTTCTTGGAACTTCTCCAAAGACATCTTTAGTGCGGTAGGTTGAGTATGCTTTACAGATTCCCATCAGTAATCTGCCTCTCCTCGCAACATGAAGGTGGAAAAGGGAACCTTTTGCTCCTCGGAGCATCCCAAGACATCAAATATCTTGGTGATCTGCTTTATCCACGTCTCCGCCTTAAGTGGTTTTGGCTCTCCCAAAAACCCCGGTTGTCCTAGTTCCTTGAACTACTTAGCGGTGACCATCCGAGAGTTTCCAGTGTTTCCACCTACATTTTGAAGAGGAGCCGCTCTCGCCTAATGTTGCATGAATTGCATAAAGTCGCTGAACATCCCATCGTTCATCATTTGATCGATGTTGTTGTTTACCTGAGGATTATTGTCTTCATGTTGTACATTATCCTTGGTATTGATCGTTGGTGACTCAACGGTCTCATGTGCTTCATTGCTGATCTCAACATTTTCAGATGCCATTTTCAAACACTACCACAAAACAAGGGTTAATTGACATGTCACATATTATCCCTATACTCTGACCAACCAATTAAATACTAAATAACTTAGGTAGGTCATACTAGCGAAGGAATTCCCTGTCTCTCCCCTCATAGTTCTTGTCTCATATCTCAGCCATGGATTATATCCCTAAGCTTTGATACTAAATGTGACGCCCCCAAAATAGGTATACACCACCCATTTTGAGTCGCCAAATATATGGTACAGAAATCAAATACAAACGTCTTTAATACAACTATCATGTAAAAATACGATAAAATATAGCTGAGTTTTTACACGAATATTGCCTTCTAGACAATATCCAAACTTAAATTCAATCCTCATTACATTTATTATCACACTAAGTAGTGAGGACTGCTAAAACAACCATCTCGGACCATCAATCCGTTCCCCGACTAGTCCTGGCTATGTTCTCATTTCCTGAAGAGAACAATGAAAGCAAAAGGGTGAGCCCAACTAGCCAGTAAGAAATATTATGACTAAGATAATGCATAATAAATTATCATTAGCCTTCAACAGTGTTAAACTGATAAAATATAATAAACATCAAGTGTAACTGCAGCGGAATAAGCAATCCATTAGAAGAGTCAAGTAGACCATGATATCTACTATCTTCTATGATTTAAAAAGTTTTTCATCCACTTTATCGCTGAGACTCATCTTAATAAATAAACCACATCATTGAATCATCCCTGGTCATAATCATAGCAACAATTGTCCATCAATTCACTACGGGCCAATGAGGACTTTTATCACATCATTTGTAACATTACGGGTCATGATTATACTGAATGATCCCTAGTCATAATCATACCAATCAACAGTCCATCTATGCACGTAAGCCAAAGATGACTTTAATCACAATATAAGCATGAGGATGATGACAATGATATAAGCATTAATCAAACGAAATCAAGGATAAATATTATACTTTAAATTTATCCAGAGTTTAAAAATATCCAAATTACCAACATGATACTGCTTTGTGGAGTAAAATTAAAGAATAATATTCATGTATCAAAAATAATTTGTACATAAAAGAAATATATTTTTTAGGAGAATAGTACCTCGACATGAAAAGTGCCCCAAAAACCCGAGTGAATAATATTTGAGTGAATAGTAACCCGTGAATAGTAACTTCTAAATAGTACTCCGGCATGAAAAGTGTCCCGAATACCCGATTGAATAATATTTGAGTGAATAGTAATAGGGTAAATAGTAACTCGTAAATAGTAACTTACGAATAGTATTTCGAGATGAAAAGATCAATAATTATCAAGAAAGCTCGGAATAATATTTCCATGAAAAGATACTGGATGAAGTGCAAATTTCAAGGATATTCTACTAATTTCACGGAGTATAGAAGCAATACTTTAACAACATGAGGGTATAATCAGGAATATGAGACGAAATAATATTACTCACATACTGCAGAGGATGGAAGAAAATATTATTCCTTATGAATACTGTACAAAAATAATATCCATTACCTCAAAAGAAGACTTGATACTTGAATAGGGAGGTTGCAGACTTAATTTCTTCTTTCTCTCTATAGCTTCTATCTCTATAATTGCTCTTGTGAGTCTTCGTGAATTGGTGAGAATGAAAGAAGAATGAGCTTCTATTTATAGGAAAATATAGTTTCTATAATTGCACATTTTGGGGCTCGAAATATTACAGTATAATACCTTTATCTTTTCCTTCAATTTTAATTTAGTCCTGCAAGTATTCTCAAACTTGCACCACCTCCCCTAATAGTACATCATGTGAATCAATAGTACATTCATATGAATCAACATTTCTATACATGTGAAAAAAATAGTTACAGTATAGTACCTTCATCTATACCTTCATTTTTAATTTAGTCATGCAAGTATTATCAATCTTGCACCACCTCCCCTAATAGTATATGCATGTGAATCAATAGTACACACATGTGAACAAATAGTTATAAGAATGTGAATTAATAGAAATTACTTGATCATTTATCCGATTGGTCAATATAACCTCCAGAAATCAATTATTATCGAAATAAATGTCGATTTCCACTAACACTAATAATCCCAACACAATGGAACTATCAATTTCATCTTTAATCAACACGAACTTATTCATCATTATATTATAACTCACAATATTTAACAACCAGATCATTCCCACGAAAGATGAGGCTTTTCGATAAGGATTTCTTCCTATTGGCGCGCAATTAGGTGACCAAACCTCTCCTCAATAGAACTTTTTAGACATCGTCAATATTGCAAATAATAATATGAATAACTTTGTCGTCTCAATTATTTATTTAATAATATAAAATATTTATACTATGACAATAATTGAATCGATAATATGAGAGATATTATGCAGCAATCACTGTAGCAATAATTGAGTATAACTGAGTGACTTCTCACGTAAGCATCGATGTCAATACTGCAGTGTGCTTATTATGCAACCACGCCAGATATCGCTTTACTTTTTACCAATCGGTAGTTCATCAGCTTTTTAACGGTAAAACTTTTGTCGTTATTTTTATAAAAAGATAATTCTTTCATTTTCTAATTACGACAATACTTCCGTTGTGGGGTCCACCAATGATTGTGCCATCGTACGAATATTCACTGTTAAAACGAATATTCCCCGACCAATCGAATATTATATAACCACTTGCTTACTTTGAAAATTTTGTAAATATTACCCATAACTATTACATTATATCAAATCCACACCATAATATTCAAAAATATATTTCGAGAAAAATTAATCTTTATTCATAAAAGTTGGGGTCTTACTATAAGACCCCAACTTTTCATAAATGAAATTGAATTTTCTCTATTTATTATTTTAAAATAGTAAGGGTTGATTTTGATTAATGTGGTTAGTTATGGGTAAAATGCACAAATATCTTAAATAAGCAAGTGGTTAT
Source organism: Panax quinquefolius (assembly GCA_020205615.1). Taxonomy (NCBI): domain Eukaryota; kingdom Viridiplantae; phylum Streptophyta; class Magnoliopsida; order Apiales; family Araliaceae; genus Panax; species Panax quinquefolius. The sequence continues at coordinate 73,171,045 of CM035158.1, forward strand.
AAAATATTCATTGTTGTCAAGGAATATTCATTTGGTCGTGGAATATTCTTACTGTCGGGGAATATTCGTACGACGGCGCAGCCTTTTGTGGGCCCCATAATGAAAAGCAATTGGATGAAGAAAATGACAGGTATGATTTTTTTATAAATAATGACGTAGTTGTTACCGTTAATATTTTTGGAATACCCGGTGGTTAAAACATGATAATACGCGATGTTGCACAGTAGCACACGATATTGCACCAATTATTGATTCTTATGTAAGAAGGCACTACTTAATAATTGTTATAGTAATTACTGTTCAATATTTTATTTTATTGATTCAATAGTTGCAACGTTGATATTTTATATTATTGTTGTTTCAATAATTGTCACTGCACAATATTTCTCATTATCAGATCAATAATTCATATTATTTGAATAATATTATTCGATAGAATTATTGGCAATGTCTAAAGAAGTTCTGTCTAGGAAAGGGGTTTGGTCACCTAATTGCGCTAGTAAGGAGAAATCCTTATCGGAAAGCCCCCTCTTTCCTTGAAACGACCTGGTTGTCATTATTGTGATTCTGTAATATTATTTGTGAATAAATAATTATTAATTTATATGATAAGGAAAATATTTATTCATGTGGATATAAATGGAGGAATTTTTAGAAAAGTGACAATTGTTAAAAATTGAAATTTTATATATATTATTATATTACATTATAAATGTATAATGTGATAATGTAATAATATAATAATGGCGATATTTTTACAATGAATGAGTGATATGTGAGTAATTGAGGAGGAAGAGTATTTTTGTCACAATAAATGCTAAAACATGTTAAACATGTTGGTGGAACCCATTTTTGACTGAAATTTGATTATAGCCTGTAAAATCGTCTGTATGTGGATTTTGGTTAATTTTTGTTTAAAATTTGGAAAAACATAAAGCTACAAAGTTGTAGAGAATTAAATTTCCTATGGAATGGACATAAGATTCAAATTTTTCTGATAAAAGGGCTATTTATTATGAATTATTGAACTTCAGAAATAATTGATTTTTTGAATTATAAATATTTTAATAAGAAAAATGTTTTTTGTGAGGTGGGTCCCACTTGTGGCTGATGTTTTGGTCTGGTGCTGTGCGTAGGAAATTAAAAATAAAATGTTAATATTTTATTAAATTTTCTGCTTTGGTGTTCTAAGCATTTTCATATAAATATGATACTTAAGTCAGAATTAAAAATCACACCGGAAACTAAAGTTTTCTCTCTCTATATTATCGAGCGTATTTTGTGAGTATTTTGATATTTTGAGTGTTTCTATACGGTGCAAGTTTCCTTCAGCGTTATATCTGATATTCCAACCAAATGTATAATTCTTTTGAGGTAAGGGATATAATTTTCTTCGTAAATTATATTATTTCTTTCAATATCATTATGTCGAAATATTAGTATAATTTTTCTTGTGAAATTTCTACCTTTTTGTGTCGGGGTTACTATTTACGTATACGACACTATTCACGTATACGACACTATTCATAAATACGACATTATTCACATAAAAATTAAATTTTCGTTCTTTGTCCAAATGTCTATTATGGGTACTATCTTCGATTGTATCCATGTTTTGATCTTCTTTCTTGAATTTTACTCCACTATGATTTATTATGAAGTATTTTTGAACTTAGATTGTTTAAAGTACGAATCCCTAATCTTTGTCCTTTAATTTCACTAGATTCATTTCTTTAAAAATATATTTCATCATCCTCAGTCCTAAATGATGATATTACTGAATATCATTGGCATGTGGTGCAAAGATGAATGATTTCTTGATGAATATCTTTGGCCCGTAGTGCAAAGATGAACAGGTGTTGAGATAAACATGACCAACTGACGAATATCTTTGGCCTATAGTGCAAAGATGAATATTAGATTCAAGATTTATACTGATTGATGCTACAGGGATAAAATATTAATGATGAACTTTTAAATCATAGAAGATAGTAGATTTTATTCTCTACTTAACTCTTCTAATGAATTGTTATTTCTGCTGCGAATATTGATCTAAAACTTGTTGTCTATTATATTCTATCAGATTTTTTCCTGTTGAGGACTAACGATAATTTGTTCTATATTATTTTAGTCATAATATTCTTTACTGGGCTAGTTGAGCTCACCCTTTTCCTTTTTGTTCCATTTTTCTTCTCAAGATGAGAGAATATAGCGGGAAGTAGTCGGGGTGTGGAATTATAGTTCTAGAATATAGCGGGAAGCAGTCCTCACTATTTTGTAAAACAGTATATCAATAATTGTAACGAGGACTTATTTGAGTGTGGATATTGTGTAGAAGACAATATTTGTATTTAAACTCATAGTTTATGTGTTGTCGTATTTTGCATGACAATTGTATTATTAAAGTTGTAGTTGTTTCTGTACCATGTATTTGGCGACTCAGAATGGGTGATGTATACCTATTTTGGGGGTGTCACAGTTGGTATCTGCAACGCACCCATATCTATACTCCCATGGTATCCGATATGGTGTTTACAATGAATCAATATAATGCATTTAAATCTATACACCCATGGTATCTGATTATAATCTTATATTAATTTGAGGAACTATCAGATATAATTCCCATACATCCAAGATTCACAGTATCCCATAACGAAAAACAATTCCCAACAGAACTGTTACTGTGTTTGGATTGAAAGTAGTATGCACACAAGCCAATCATGTTTGATGATAAAGTATATACTTTGTAACAATCTTATTCATTTATTAATAAAAAGTATTAATTTATTAAAGGTTTTAAATTATTTACATGATGTTATTTTATAATATGTGATAAACCCCCATAGTTTTAAGCAATGCTTTTAGAATAATGATGATGATCATTCTAATGAGATCTAAATTCTTAGAAAGCTTAAAACTAAAATAGTTTCCAATTAGTGGATTACTAAATTGGGGATTAGTGAATCCGGATAGATTGGTACATACGTTGCTTGCTCATTGGATGAGGATGATTGATCTCATGATCATTTGTGTGGAGACACTAAAGCAAGTTTGTAGGTGCTTATTAGAGAATAAGTTCACTGAACGTGGCTCACTAAGGAATATCTAATGGAGTTTTACTTGTCTGTCAATAGGAATTCTTGTAGTGATAGTAGTACAAGTGATCATTGGACTTGAGATCATCATAGTATCTTGTGTATGATGAGTTATACTTTGATTTATTCCTTAAGACCCTTAGGGTATATCAAAGGGTATGCTTGGGTATAATAAGTTGTACATGGAGATAATGTATGATCAATAAAGAATCTACCACTTCTAGTAAAAGAAGAGAAATGTCCTATGTGATTCAATAAATGACAACCCAAAGAGTCCTTGGCGGCAAAGCGTAATGAAATTAGAAAGGAGTTTCTAATTTATTTGGAGTTGTGCATTTAAGAGTCGAAATACATATAATTAAATAAAATAAGACTTGACAGTAATTCCATGTCTTATATTTAATTGGGACATTGTATGGTAAAAGGATTGAATTGTACAGTAACTATTTACTCAAAGGTTCTTTTATAATTAATGTTGAAATCTATATTATCTGGAAAGTCGTTGATCGCTAGGGAGGCTTATCCCTATTTTAGAATAGATATTATTTATTTAAATAAATTAATAGTTTAATTTATTTATTTAAATATAATTAGAATTGTTCTAATTGATTTATTCACAACCGGTTTAATATGGAGAACCTAAAGGGTCACACCATAAAAGGAAGAATAATTATTTAAGAAGTTAATGGCATAATCGTAATAAAAAGTTAGTATATTTAATTTAATCTATGTTGATAGAATAAATTAAATAGCTTAATATTTATTGTTTAATATTTTAGAAATATTAAATATAAATTAATAGGAGGAGTCTTATTATTATTATTACTACTATTATTATTTAATTCCTAAAGGAGTTTGGGAATGAATTAATAAATATACTCTCATTTATTCCTAATTAGATTAGGAGGTTAAATTAATTAAAAGATTTTAATTAATTATCCCTAATAAGATTAGGGAGCTTAATTAATTAAAGAAATTTAATTAATTAAATAATATCCTATTTTATAATTATATTAGAACGGTTAACTGATATCTTTATAAGAGGAGTCTTATATCAGATAACAATAGATGTGATTCAAATTGTTGGAGAGTACGCTCCTTTTTCTATGAGAGATAGAAAAACTAGGGTTTTGCCAACCACGCTCCTTCTTGAATATTTCTTCTTCCTTGGTGGATCACCTCTAGAGGCCAAACACTTGAGTGGCTAACATTGATCAAAGAAAGGAACCAAACCCGGTGGATTCAAGTTGAACGCAAAAAAGATTGGAGGTGAACTTGTACCTGAGGAAGCTCAAATCTTCAAGGGTATGATTCTTATTCTTCATTTTTTCGTTTAATTAATAATTGTGCATAAAGGGTGATCCGGGTATATGGTTTGTTAAATTTTAAAACTCTGATTTTTCACGTTTTCGCTTATTTTGTGCAATTCGATTGCGTTCTTGAATATTACAAACCTAACATAGATACCCTCACTTGGATATATGAACGGTATCTGTGAATAGAATCTATCTATCCGAAATTCAGAGTACCAGTAATAACATGAATAGTTTATATTACTAATACCCTCACGCAGATGTATAGTCTATGCCATGCGAATTTATATTATCGTATTGATAGTAACTATTTATCCAAAATTTGGAGTATTAACAACATGAACAGTCCATGCTATCAATACCATCACTTAGATAAATAGTTCCCAAGGATCTTAAACTAGATTTGAAGAATTCTTAATTACATCTATATATGTAAGAAAACACGGTTGCGAAATTTAAATATGTTATATATATAAATATTAAAGTTCGATTACATGATTATCACCAAGAGTTTCTTATTACAAAGTATTCAACTAGACATAAATATAACCTAGTCTAGCAGGGACGCTTCCCTTTGTCTACTCTAAATGTTCCAAGGTTACCATCTAATATTGCAAAAGGAATAATTTTCAAGGGTGAGTTATGACATGCTGAGAAGGTTTTTGTTTATAACAATATCTGATTTGAAGAAGTATAACAATTTAAAATTTGACTGATAGTTGTTACCATTTTCTAGATTTCTTTTTCAACCATTTATGGATTTTTATTTCTGTCAGTCACACAGACTTAGAAACTTTGTTTTAGATATGAGATATGGGATCATCCTATTTAATATCTTAAGAGTATGAATCTCATCCTACTAGTGCTCAAATGCATCCAAATTAATTTCAATATATTATCGACCGAATATTGATTCCTTATGGAATACCCAACTTCAGTATATGATGTCTTACCAAAATAATTTGGTTTGCCACAACAGTTTATGCTCAATAAACAATATCATATGAATAAATAATTCATTTCTTAGTTATGCTGAAGCTATAGTAATAACTTTACAATAAGAGGTAATTTAAATGTAGGTGTAGTATATCATATCAACAGTATATCAAGATAAGAATCTTGTTTAACGAATAAACAGGGTTTAAGAAATTTGCGTAACTAGTTAGGGTTTAAGAAAACTTGCCTGAGCATAGATCAGTCAAGTTATGTTACTCGATTCGCTTAATAAACACCTACGATGTTCATTCATATAAATCTAACATGTTAGTATTGATAATAATACTTAAATACGACATTTACATAAGTTCGGGTTAAATTTGATAGAGTTTCGGTGTTTAATGACTTTACCGAATATTAAATAAGTTAAATTTTATTTATATGCTTTATTATTTATTTAGATAATTTAAATATTCATTATAATAATTTTTAGAAGCTTATAATAATTTTTAATTATTTATTTATCCTTTAAATGATTTTTAAATCATTTATTTCTATTGTTAAATAATTAATATTTACTTAAAATTTTATAAAAACTTTGTTTATTATTTTAAATAATTTATATTCATTTATTATGATTTTATACCATTAATATTATTTTTTAATAATTATTTAGTATTTATAAGTAATTATTCTAATTAATTTATTATTAAATTAATTATTAATAATATCCAAATAAAATAAAATATTTATATAATTTATGTAAAAATATCAGAAATTAATTATAATAACTTAATATAATTTTTAAAACTATTTTTGGTATTTATTTATAATTATTATTAATTATTTCTAATTTTTATAATTTAATTTCTAAAAAAAAAAATTATGTCTGTCGTTAAAGCCCTATAGTGATAGAAAGTGTCGCTATAGGTGTTCTTGAGCTTCCGGGTTTCTGGCCAATCATGGTCGAGAGACCAGTTTGACCTTAATCTATCTCACTATTGTTTATGATTCTGGGTTTGAACAAGTGTTGGTGTTATAATACTCATTCAGTAGTATAACATAAGCCTGATTTCATGATTAAATCTACATATAACAATAAGTTATAGAGGCTCAAAGTCACTTTCAGAGCTATTCTTGAGTTTCTGGGAAACCTAGAACAGTGGTCATGGTCGGTCAACGGTTTTGTGGCTTCAATATCTCTGATTCTGTGTAATAGATTTGTGTTGTGTTTGTTGTAACATGTAGTATATATGTCAAGGTACATATATATAACATTGGTTTGGACAAAGCATGACAATAAGGTCCTGATCTAAGTTGGTCAAAGTACAACCAACAACTGTTCTTCGTGTTCATAAGTTTTCTACGTAACCCAGAAAACTTGGTCAAACTCGGTCAACGACTTTTGACGATTAATTCTAGTAATCGTCCTATGAGTTGTTTAAGTAATTTAATATCATGGATATGTAGTATATATGTTAGGGTATTAGTCTATCACAAAAAGTTACAAAAACAACAAATTGAAAGTGATCAAAAGGTCAATCAAAGTAAATTTACTAACTCGTTCTTGAGTTTTTTTGGGTAACCCGTAAAAATCGAACTTTATCATCCACAACCACCTTTGACCATCTATATCTTGTAATCTATGGTTCTAATAAACCTGTTTTCTTTTCCAGCTTAAAGACCTACTATCAGGCTACAAATAACATACAAATTATAAACCTAATCATAAACACATACGAATCTACAAGCTCTAACATTCGACTGTCACGCGTAAATTTTCAAAATTCCCAGATTATTAAAAATGCTTAATTAAGACATCTAGATGTTATGAAAATGTATTCTATCAACCTAACATACTTTCTAACATACTAACACATAATTCTAAACATCTAAACAACAAATTTATCAAAGCATCAAAGATCTAGCTAAGAATTAGGGTTTGCACCATTCTTGCTTGATTTTGGATTCTAGCTTCTGAATTGGTTGATGCTACAACCCAGGCTTGATTTGGTATGTTTATAAGAGTGTCTAGGCTTATAGAATTCGTGAGTTTACACTGAGCTTAGGTTCCTATTTATAGAGTTCTTCAACTTGGCTTTTTGGTCATTTTTCCACCTACTTGCCTCCTAAAAGATCTGATATGTGACTCTTTTGGTGCTTGGGAGTTTGGAAGCATGTCATGTGAGGTTTTGGGACTTGTGTGGCTGATTCATAACCTACTTATAAGCTTGTTGACCAATTTTGTAGCTTAATTATGCCCTAATCTTTACTAATCTTGATAAGGGTTTTGTTTTTAATGATTAGGGTTGTCTAATAATGTTTATTAGTTTCTAATTGAAGTTTAGTAATCATAATTAGGTGTTAGTATAACCTAATTAGAGTTAATTTAGCTAATTAGGGTTAGGATTTTATTAATTAAGTTTAAGGTTTTGCTAATTAGGGTTAGGGTTTGTTAATCTAGGGTTACTAACCTAGCTTTCCCACTAATCCTAACAAGCATGACAAAGTATTTTTAAGCACGACTAATCCTAGAAAATTTTTAAGCACGAGGTGTCAAGTACATCAATTTTCGGACAAAATTTTATTTGACCAAATTTGTTAAACAGAGTATATATTAACACATAACACTTTAAGAATGGAGAGATTTTATTAATATAACCGAATTTTACATATCCGAGTCTTATTTGGGTTTTGGGTTTTTACAGTATCAGAGCATAGGGATATGGTCTCTGGTGGAGATCGGGCAATAGAACTAGGAGGGGAGAGACGAGTAAATCCTTCGCTAGTGTGTCCTACCTAAGCTTATTTGTTGGTTGGTCAAAATATAGAGATATTATGTGATATGTTAATTTATTTAATTAACCCTTATTTTGTCATAGAATTTGAGAATGGCAGCTGAAAATGTTAACAATGGAGTGAATGAGACCGTTGAGACACCTCTAATCACCAACCAGGATAATGTGATGTCAGGCGAAGAAGAAATTAGAGATATCCATGAGGTGAAGGAAGAATTAATAGTTGCACCTGAGCTAGTCGTAGAGGTAGCAACTGAGAGTGAGGACGGAGAGGAATTCGAGGAGAATTTATTAGAAGAAATTTTTGATAGAAATCTAGAACTGCAAGATCGTATTTGGGATTTAGAAGAGTAGGTTGAAGAATGGTAGGAAGTCGTGGAGCAAAGGGATGCAACAATTAAAAGTTATGTTACCCGATGTGTGATGCTTGAACAGAAGCACTCTTTGGCAGAGTATAAGATATTAGAGCTGGAATCTGAGAATTCTATGATCAAAGTTCTGATGTAAGAAGAAACAAATGAAGGATTGAGAATAGAAGATGCATGGGTAAAAGCCGCATGACGAGTTGATATTGTAGAAAAAGACGTCCGATCAAATAAGGCCAAAATAGATGAAATGGATTTCACTTTTTGGACAAGAATTGGGAGAATCCAACGTCGAGTTCAGAATTACCCTGTGCAGAGCGGTCAACCCCAATTCGATATGGATCGAGAGTAATGATTCAAATCATGGATCAAGAATGCGAAGAAGCAATTAAGGGTGGAATGTACTTTATAGCAAAGTTAAGTCTAGTTGGGACGATGACACAAGGCTATCCCAGACAAGTTAAAGTCAGTGGTTCAAGGGAGAGCGTTTGTTGAGACTTCCCAAAATATGGGGAACACAAACGAAGTTATCACGGGTTAGTTAATCATAAATTATTACAAAATCTATACCTTATTAGATACCAGTTCTACCCATTCTTTTATCTCTCCTGCTTGTGATCAACGTTTGAATTTGACTCCTGGGAAATTAGACTTTGACTTATCTGTTGAAACTCCATTAGGAGAAACTATTATTACATCCACTGTTTATAAATCTTACTTGATCCAAGTTGGCACCATCACACTACCTGTTGATCTTATCTCTTTAAAGATACTTGCATTTGATGTGATTTTAGGGATTGATTGGTTAACCACTCATTATGCTAAAATTGATTATTTTTGTAAGGTTGTTAGTTTTTATATTCCTAACCAACCTGTTATGCGAATTCAAGCAACTAAACCACTAAAGTCAATGACTGTCATATCAAGCCATAAAGCCATTCGTTTATTGAAAACTGGATGTAAAGCTTTCTTAACCCATGTCATGGACTTGAACAAAAACACGTCAGATTTGAATAATATTTCTGTTGTTACAAAATTTCTTTACGTATTTCCTGAAGAACTTCCCGGTCTACCCCCAGAACGTGAAGTTGAATTCTTTATTGATCTTAAACCTGGTACAAAACCCATTTCTAAAACCCTATATAGAATGGCTCATATTGAACTTCGGGAGTTAAAGGTCCAACTATAGGAGTTGTTGGACATCGGTTTTATTCGTCCTAGTACATCTCCTTGGGGTGCTCCTGTTTTATTCGTAAAGAAGAAGGACGGGAGTATTCGACTTTTTATTGACTACCGGTAATTGAACCATGTCACCATCAAGAATAGGTATCCGTTACCTCGCATTGATGACCTGTTCGACCAGTTACAAGGAGCACAATTCTTTTCAAAGATCGATCTTCGTTCTGGATATCATTAGCTGAAGATTAAAACTTAGGATATTCCAAAGATTGCATTTAGAACTCAATACGGGCATTATGAATTCCTAGTCATGTCTTTCGGATTGACTAATGCTCATGCGGCTTTCATGGTTATGATGAACCGAGTATTTAAGGAATATTTGGATCAGTTTGTTGTTATCTTTATTGATGACATCCTCATCTATTCCAAAAGCCGTGAAGATCATGAGCACCATTTGAAGCTAGTACTTCAAAGACTTCGTGAAAATAAGCTATATGCCAAGCTGAAGAAATAGGAGTTATGGCTTGAGGAAGTAACATTCCTTGGGCATGTGGTGTCAAAACATGGAGTATCTGTTGACCCGGTAAAGATTGAAGCAATACAATGTTGGGAGTAACCGAAGTCGGTGACCGAAGTACGTAGCTTTCTGGATTTAGCTGGTTATTACCGGAGATTCGTGGAAGGATTTTCTCGAATCGCTACTCCGTTAACTCAATTGACTAAGAAAGATACAAAATTCATATGGAGCGAGGAATGCGAGAAAAGTTTTCAAGAGCCTGAGAGGAGACTCATTTTGCCACCTGTTCTGACAATACCATATGGTTCGGATGGATTTGTTATCTATAGCGATGCTTCAGGCAAATGGTTAGGATGTGTTCTCATGCAACATGGGAAGGTTATAACCTATGCCTCGCGACAACTCAAAGAATATGAGAGGATTTATCCTACTCATGATCTGAAGTTGGCAGCAGTCGTTTTCACGTTAAAAATCTGGAGGCAGTATCTTTATGGGGAGAAAGTGGAGATATATTCGGATCATAAAAGCCTCAAATATTAATTCACACAAAAAGAACTGAACATACGACAATGACATTGGCTCGAGATCTTGAAAGATTATGACCATACCATTCAATATCATCATGGAAAAGCTAACGTGGTAGCTGACGCGTTGAGTACAAGATCATATGCTGGAACAAGTGCGATGCTGTCAACACAAAGGCCCATTTTGTGTAATTTACAAAAGATGAAGATAGAGTTCAAGACTCCGGGGACCCATGCGATGATGTCAAGTATATGCGTAGAACCGACTTTAATCAAAAAAGTTAAAGTTACTCAAGCCACAGACCCGGAGCTGATGCGTATAAAGAAGAAACTGCAAGAAGGTGTTATTCCAGAAGCAAGAATCGATGAAGAAGGAATACTTCGAGTCCACTCCAGACTTTCTGTTCCTAACGACTCTGATTTGAAGTATAAAATCATGATGGAGGCACACAACACACCATTTGTAATTCACCCTAGAAGTACCAAAATGTATCGTGATCTTCGACATACATTTTGGTGGAGCAATATGAAGAGAGAGATCGTGGAGTTTATCTCGAGGTGTTTAATTTGTCAACGTGTAAAGGCAGAGCATCAAGTGCCAAAGGGTCCATTGCAACCACTTGAGATTATGAAATGGAAGTGGGAACACGTTACCATGGATTTTGTCATGGGTCTTCCCAAGGTTTCTCAAGGCATATATGTGATTTGGGTTATTATTAATAGATTAACTAAGTCTGCTCATTTCTTGCCGATACATGAGACTTATTCCCTTGAACGTCTTGCTCGTATGTACGTAAATGAGATTGTGAGACTTTATGGCATGCCAGTATCCATAGTATCAGATCGTGACCCAAGATTTACTTCACGATTTTGGGTTAGCTTGTAGAAAGCTATGGGCACAGATTTATGATTTAGTTCGGCATATCATCCTCAGACGAACGGATAATCAGAGAGGACTATTCAAACTCTTAAAGATCTATTAAGACTCCGTGTTCTAGACTTTAAAGGGAGTTGGGATATTTACTTACCATTGGTCGAAATCTCCTGTAACAACAGTTATCAGGCAAGTATAGGTGTGGCTCCGTTTGAAGCATTGTATGGACGAAAGTGGCGCTCTCTAGTATGTTAGGATGAGATGGGTGAAGTAACATTGTTAGGACCAGAGTTGGTACGTATGACTACAGAAAAGATCCAAATGATTCGACAACGTATACAAATAGCACATGATCGACAAAAGAGTTATGCGAATCTTCATCGAAAGGACGTGGAATTTAGTATTGGGGATCATGTATTGTTACAAGTTGCTCCATGGAAGGGAGTTACAAGATTCACGAAGAGAGGAAAGCTCAATCCACGATTTCTTGGTCCATTTGAGATTCTTGACCAAGTAGAAAATGTGGCCTATAGACTCGCATTACCTCCAAGCATGTCTCTTGGTCATAATGTTTTTCACATATCTTTGCTTCGTAAATATGTGAAAGACCCAAACCACATTATTAAGTTAGAACCAGACAAGATATCCGAAGACTTAACGTACGAGGAGGTACCTGTCAAGATATTGGATAGGAAGGAGAATGTCCTATGCACAAAAGTTATGTCACAAGTCAAAGTTTTATAGAGGAACCATGCTATTAAGGAAATGACCTAGGAGTTAGAAATGGAAATGAAAGCGAGGCATCCTCAGCTTTTTGAAATTCAAGGTACGTAAGTCAATTTCTAGGACGAGATTTCATAAGGAGAGGAGGTTGTAAGACCCCAACTTTTTATAAATGAAATTGAATTTCCTCTATTTATTATTTTGAAATAGTAAGGGTTGATTTAATTAATGTGGTTAGTTATTGGTAAAATGCGCAAATATCTTAAATAAGCAAGTGGTTATAAAATATTCATTGTTGTCGGGGAATATTCATTTGGTCGTGGAATATTCTTACTGTCAGGAAATATTCGTACGATGGTGCAGCCTTTTATTGGTCCCATAACGGAAAGCGATTGCTTAAAGTAAATGATAGGTATGAGTTTTTTATAAATAATGGCGTAGTTGTTACCGTTAACACTGTTGGAATATCCGGTGGTTAAAACCCGTTAATTTCGCGTGTTACACAGTAGCACACGTTATTGCACCAATTATTGATTATTACGTAAGAAGGCACTACTCAATAATTGTTACATAAATTATTGTTCAATATTTTATTTTATTGATTTAATAATTGATATGTTTATATTTTATATTATTGTTGTTTTAATAATTGTCACTGCATAGTATTTCCCACTATCAGATCAATAATTCATATTATTTGAATAATATTATTAGATAGCATTATTGGCAATGTCTAAGGAAGTTCTGTCAAGGAAAGGGGTTTGGTCACCTAATTGCACGCCAGTAAGGAGAAATCCTTATCGAAAGCCCCCTCTTTCCTTGAAACGACATGGTTATCATTATTGTGATTCTGTAATATTATTTATGAATAATTAATTATTAATTTATATGATAAGGAAAATATTTATACATGTGGATATAAATGGAGAAATTTTTAGAAAAGTAACAATTGTTAAAAATTAAAATTTTATCTATATTATTATATTACATTATAAGTGTATAATGTGATAATATAATAATATAATAATGGTGATATTTTTACAATGAATGTGTGATATATGAGTAATTAAGGAGGAAGAATATTTTTGTCACAATAAATGCTAAAAACATGTTAAACATATTGGTGGACCCCATTTTTGACTGAAATTTGATTATAGCCTGCAAAATCGTCCTTATGTGGATTTCACTCAATTTCTGTTTAGAATTTGGAAAAACTTAAAGCTACAAAGTTTTAGTGAATTGAATTTTTTATGAAATGGACATAAGATTTGATTTTTTTTTGATAAAATGGCTATTTATTATGAATTATTAACGTTCTGAAATAATTGATTTTTGGAGTTATAAGTATTTTTAATAAGAAAAACGTTTTTTGTGATTTTTGTGAGGTGGGTCCCACTTGTGGCTGATGTCTTGGTCTGGTGGTGTGCGTAGGAAATTATAAATAAATTATTAATATTTTATTAAATTTTCTACTTTGGTGCTCTAAGCGTTTTCTTATAAATAGGATGCTTAAGTTAGAATTAAAAATCTCACAAGAATCTGAAGTTTTCTTTCTCTACATTATTGAGCGTATTTTTGTGAGTATTTTGATACTTTGAGTGTTGCTATATGGTGCAAGTTTCCTTCAGCGTTATTTCTGATATTCTAGCTAGAAGTACTATTCTTTTGAGGTAAGAGATGTTATTTTCTTCGTAAATGATATTATTTCTGTCAATATCATTATGCCGAAATATTAGTATAATTTTTCTTGTAAAATTTCTACCTTTTTGTGTTGGGGTTACTATTCATGTATACGGCACTAGTCACGTTTACGACACTATTCATGAATACAACACTATTCATAGAAAAATTAAATTTTCGTTCTTTGTCCAAGATGTCTATTATGGGTACTATCTTTGATTATATCCATGCTTTGATCTTCATTCTTGAATTTTACTCCACTATGGTTTATTATGAAATATTTTTAAACTTGGATTGTTTAAAGTAAGACTCCCTAATCTTTGTCCTTTTATTTCACTGGATTCGTTTCTTTAAAAATATTTTTCATCATCCTCAGTCCTAAATGATGATATTACTGAATATCTTTGGCTTGTAGTGCAAAGATGAATTATTTCTTAATGAATATCTTTGGCCTGTAGTGCAAAGATGAACAGGTGTTGAGATAAACATAACCAACTGACGAATATCTTTGGCCTGTAGTGCAAAGATGAATATTTGATTCAAGATGTATATTAATTGATGCTACAGGGATAAAATATTGATGATGAACTTTTAAATCATAGAAGATAGTAGATTTTATTTTCTACTTAACTCTTCTAATGAATTGTTATTTTCCCTGCGAATATTGATTTAAAACTTGTTGTCTATTATATTCTATCAGATTTTTCCCTATTAAGGACTAAAGATAATTTTTTATATATTATCTTAGTCATAATATTCTTTACTGGGCTAGTTGAGCTCACTCTTTTCCTTTTTGTTCCATTTTTCTCCTCAACAAGAGAGAATATAGCGGGAAGTAGTCGAGGTGTGGAATGATGGTTCTAGACAGTTGTTTAGCAGTCCTCACTATTTTATAAAAGTGTCTCAATAATTGTAACGATAACTATTTTGAGTGGGCATATTGTCTAGAAGACAATATTTATATTTAAACTCAGTTTATGTGTTATCGTATTTTGCACGATAATTGTATTATTAATGTTATAGTTGTTTCTGTACCATGTATTTGGCGACTCAGAATTGGTGATATATACCTATTTTGGGTGCGTCACACTTATAATATCTGTCACCATGTCCTGTGAAGCAACAACATCCCTCACCGACATATTAAATGTTCTTGCAGTTGGTCGATTCTGAGATCCAACTGTAACTACTGTTGACTGATTATTGTTATTCTTCGGTACTCTATTTCTCTTTCCTCCCTGGTTCTTGGGTTTGATATAGTTCCTTGCAAAATGTTCCGACGAACCATAGTTGAAACATTTATGTTTTATTAGGGAGAGGACACTGTGGAGAAAGGTGTCCCATTTGTCCATAATTATAACATTTATTAATACATTTAAAACATACTCCTTTATATTTTCCTCCACATATAGAACAAGGTGAAATTAGTATGCACACAAGCCAATCATATTTGATGATAAAGCATATACTTTGTAACAATCTTATTCATTTATTAATAAAAAGTATTAATTTATTACAGGTTTTTAATTATCTATATGATGTTGTTTTATAATATGTGATAAACCCATAGTTTTAAGCAATGCTTTTAGAATAATGATGATGATCATTCTAATGAGATCTAAATTCTTAGAAAGCTTAAAACTAAATTAGTTCCCAATCGTTGGATTACTAAATTGGGGATTAGTGAATTCGGATAGATTGGTACATACGTTGCTTGCTCATTGGATGAGGATGATTGATCTCATGATCATTTGTGTGACGCCCCCAAAGTTAGGTATACATCACCCATCATGGGTCGCCACTTACATGGTACAGAATTTAAATACAACTTATTAACATAACTGTCTTGTACAATACGACATAAACTGTGAGTTTAAATACAAATATCGTCTACTAGATATTATACAAACTCAAACAAAAAGTCCTCATTACAATTATTATCACACTATTTCACGAGAATAGTGAGGACTACTAATGCTATCTTGGGACCATCACTGTTTCCCACTCGTCCCAAATATATTCTCATTTCACAAGAGAACAAAGAAAGAAAGGGTGAGCTCAACTAGCCCAAGAAGAAATATTATGACTAAGATAATGCGTAATAAATTATCAATAGTCTTCAACAATGTTAAACCGATAAAATACAATAGACAACCAGTTTAATCTGCGGTGAATATCTGATCCATTAAAAGAGTCAAGTAGAAAATAAAATCTACTATTTTTATGATTTAAAAGGTTTTTCATCATCATTATAGCCGAGACTCGCCTTTAATAAATAATCCACATCATCGAATAACCCTCGCACTACTGGCCAAGGATATTCTTTAAGATCACGACCACAATTATTCCCGCACTACGGGCCAAGAATAGTTGTGTATTCATTAATGGTCATGATCATGCCAACAATCATCCATCAATGCACTACTACCAATCGAGGATTTTTACCACATCATTTGTAACATTACTACCATGATTACAATCAATAATCCTCGGTCATAATCATACCAAGTCCATCCATGCTCTACAGCCACGAGATGACTTTAAAAAAATATAAACATGAGGATGATGACAATGATATAAGAATTCAATAAAACAAGTTCAAGAATTATTTTATCCGAAATTATTAACGTCCAAACTATCAACATGATATTGCTTTGTAGAGTAAAATTCAAGAATCTTCGAGAAGAATATTTCCATGAAAGGATCTTTGGATGAAGCGCAAATGTCAAGGATATTCCACTAATTTCATGGAGTATAGAAGTCAAAGTTTTAACCAACCGGGTATAATAAAAAATGGGTTAACAAAAGAAATCACCATGCATACGGTGATTGCGCATGACGAAGTTATTCCAACAGAATAATAATAATCGGAACCAGTCGTGAAATTCACACCGACAGGATGTTCCAATGTAATAATAAAGATGGAACCGGATCCGGTGTAAAACACACAGATAGGATATTCCAACAGAATGATAAAGATTTTAACCAGTCCTGTAAAACACATGCATGTGATGTTCCAATGTAATAATAATAAAAAGTAACAAGGTCCATGTAAAACACACGCATGTGATGTTCCAATGAATAATAGAAGAATGTCACCAAGTATAGGGTAAACCGTATCATGTTATTCCAATGAATAATAAGCAATGGAATAACATAAGGACTTCACCAAGTATAGGGTATGCCACAGATCAAAAGTTATGTATAGGGTATGCCACTTTTACAAAGTTATTCCAATGTAATAATAGTGAATGGAATAATGTAAGTTCTCTTCAAGAAGAAAGAATAACACCCTTACCGTAAAAAAGAACCTAATATAGAAGTAGTGAAGTAGCGAGAATAATCTTCTTCTTTCTATAACTTTCTCTCTATAGCTTCTCTCTATAATTTCTCTCTCTAGAGTTTCAAATGAATTCGTAAAGAAAATAATGAAGGAATGAGCTTCTATTTATAGGAAAATGGAATGCATAAGAACTAATCCATGAACTAGTCTAGATTGATTTACTTTATTACGACGGTCCATATTTAAAGAAAAATCTTTTAAATAAAATATAATATATTCTATTTATATAAAAACATTTTACTATGTAAACACTATGCAAAACACTATGCAAAACACTATGCAACACTATGCATAATAAAATATAATATATTTTATTTATAAAATAACTTTAATAAAGTATTCATTTTATATAAAAATGTTTCGCTTTTATTACGTTAATAATACGAATAAAACAAAAAGTCATTATCGCTATAATAATTCATGACAATAATGGAATCAAACCGAGTGATTTCTCACATAAGCATCAATAATCAATACCGCAGTGTTCTATGCAACCACACGTATTCATCGTATTTTTACTACCGAGTAGTTCAACAAGATCAACCAGTAAAACTTCCGCCGTTATTTTAATAAAATATTTTGTCTTTTTCTCAATCCGATAATAATTTCATTGGGGTCCACCAATGATTGAGTAGTTGTGCGAATATTCCTCGCTAAACCAAATATTCCCCACCAATCTAATATAATATAACCACTTGCATACTTTTGCAAAATTTATAAATATTACCCACAACTATAACATTATATCAAATTATTCCATAATATTCAAAATAATATTTATAGAAAATTCATCTTTATTTATAAAAGTCGGGTCTTACAACCTCCCTTCTTATGAAATTTAAGCCCTCGAAATTAGGGTACGACTACGGTATGTTGAAGAGGTAGGATACTTTGTGACGCCTCAAAATTAGGTATACATCACCCATCTTGAGTCGCCACTTACATGGTATGTAATTTAAATACAACTTATTAACATAACTGTCGGTATGCAATACGATATAAATGTGAGTTTAAATACAAATATCGCTTCTACTAGATATTATACAAACTCAAACAAAAAGTCCTCATTACAATTATTATCACACTATTTTACGAATAGTGAGGACTACTAATGCTATCTTCGTGACCATCACTGCGTTTCCCGACTCGTCCCCAAATATATTATCATTTCACAAAGAGAACGGTGAAAGAAAGGGTGAGCTCAACTAGCCCAAAGAAGAAATATTATGACTAAGATAATGCGAATAAATTATCAATAGTCTTCAATAAGGTTAAACCGATAAAATACAATAGACAACCAGGTTTAATGCAGTAATGAATATCTGATCCATTAAAAGAGTCAAGTAGAAAATAAAGTCTACTATCTTTTAGGTTTTAAAAGGTTTTTCATCATCATTATAAATTTGAGACTCACTTTAATAAATATTTCACATCATCGAATCACCCCTTTTACTGGCCAAGGATATTCTTTAGTATCACGACCACAATTATTCATGCACTACGGGCCAAGAATATTTGTGTATTCATTAATGGTCATGATCATGCCAACAATCGTCCATCAATGCACTACTACCATCGAGGATTTTTACCACATCATTTGTAACATTACGATCCATGATTACACCGAATAGTCTCTCGGTCATAATCATACCAAGTCCATCTATGCACTACAGCCACGTATGACTTTAAAAAAATATAAACATGAGGATGATGACAATGATATAAGAATTCAATAAAACAAGTTCAAGAATTATTTTATCCGAGAATTATTAACGTCAAAATTAGTAAAATTCAAGAATGATCGGAAGAATATTTCCATGAAAGATATCTTTGGATGAAACGCAAATATCAAGGATATTCTACTAATTTCATGGAGTATAGAAGTCAAAGTTTTAACCAACCGAGTATAATAAAGGATGGAATAACAAAAGAAATCACCATGCATGCGATGATATCGCATGCATGTGTTATTCCAACGTAATAATAAATAACGGAACCAGTCGGTGAAATTCACAATCGCGTGGATGTTCCAATGAATAATAAAGATGGAACCGGATCCGTGTAAAACACATACGACATAGGATATTCCAACGAGAATAATAAAAGAGCGGAACCGGTCCTGTAAAAACACATGAGCATGTGATGTTCCAAAGAATAATAATAAAGATTTTAACCAGTCCTGTAAAACACATGCATGTGATGTTCCAATGCAAATAATAATAAAAGAAGATTTTAACCAGTCCTGGTAAAAACACAGACGTGATGTTCCAATGTAATAATAATAAAGATTTTAATCGTGTCCGGTAAAACACACAAGATGTGGATGTTCCAAATGAATAATAGAAGAATGTCACCAAGTATAGGGTAAACCACTTATACAAAGTTATTCCAATGTAATAATAAGCAATGGAATAACAAAGTCTCTTCATGAATAAGAAAGAATAACACCCTTACATTTGGTAGGAGATTGAATCTGCAGTAGTAGTAGTAATAAAAATACTCTTCTTCTTTCTCTTATTCTCTCTATACTTTCTCTCTCTATAGCTTGAATGAATTAAGTGAAAAATAATGAAGCCCTAGGCCTCTATTTATAGAAGATTTCTAGCTTAGCACTCGCCGTGTGAAAAGGCAAGTGGCTCAACGAATCGGTTTGGACGCTCAGTAATGTGAAACGCACAAGTGGTTCGGCCGCTTGTAATGTGAAACGACAAGTGGTTCGACGTCTGGTAAAGGTAATTACTATTAACGAAGGTAAATACTATTGATTTAAGGTAAATACTATTCACAAGGGTAATTACTATCGATGAAGGTAAATACTATTCACAAGGATAATTACTATCGATGAAGGTAAATACTATTCACAAGGGTAATTACTATTGACGAAGGTAAATACTATTCACAAGGGTAATTACTATTGACGAAGGTAATTACTATCGATTGAAGAGACTCTTAGATGATGACATATGAGCCCCCATAAAATAATCAAACTTACCACAAATCATTTTTTTTTTCATCAACACATATTTAATCTTTCAACAATTATTAATCATTTATAACTTGTCGCCTCAATTATTGATTTAATACTATAACATATTATACGATGATAATCGTGACAATAATTGAATCAATAATATAAGAGATATGAT
Organism: Panax quinquefolius; assembly: GCA_020205615.1. Classification (NCBI taxonomy): domain Eukaryota; kingdom Viridiplantae; phylum Streptophyta; class Magnoliopsida; order Apiales; family Araliaceae; genus Panax; species Panax quinquefolius. The sequence goes on from CM035158.1 coordinate 73,191,541, forward strand.
GCAAAGAATTATGTAGCAATAATTGAGCATAAATGAGTGACTTCTCACGTAAGCATCAATAATCAATACTGCAGTGCTACTATGCAACTACGCCAGACATCGTATTTTTTACCATAGGGTAGTTCAACAGTTTTAAACGGTAACACCTCCGCCGTTATTTTTATAAAATATTTTTGTCGTTTTCTCAATCCGACAATAATTATATTGTGGGGTCCACCAATGATTGAGCCATTGTATTTAATATTCCTAACAAAAAGAATATTCCCACCAAATGAATATTTTATAACAACTTGCATACTTTGCAAAATTTATAAATATTACCCACAACTATAACATTATATCAAATTTATTTCATAATATTCAAAAATAATATTTATAGAAAAAATTCATCTTTATTTATAAAAGCTGGGGTCTTACAACCTCCCCTTCTTATGAAATTTCGCCCTCGAAATTAGGGTACGTACCTGGTATGTCGAAGAGGTAAGGATACCTTGATTTCATTTCAGATTCTAACTCCCAAGTCATTTCCTCAACATCGTGGTTCCTCCACAAAACTTTGACTTGAGGTATAACCTTGGAGCGTAGAATATGTTCCTTCTTATCCAAAATTTGAACAGGAACCTCTTCATACGTCAAATCTTCCGCTATTTCGTTTGGTTCTAACTCAATAATATGGTTCGGGTCTTTCACATATTTACGTAACATAGATATGTGAAAAACGTTATGAACATGAACACGAGACATATTTGGCAGAAAGCGAGTCTATAGGCCACGGTTCCTACTCGATCGAGGATTAAAATGGACCGATGAATCGAGGATTAAGTTTTCCTCTCTTTCCAAATCTTGTAACTCCTTTCCATGGAGCAACTCTTAACAACACATGATCTCCTATATCGAATTCCACGCCCTTTCGATGAAGATCGGCATAACTCTTTTCATCGATTTTGTGAGGTTTTTATACGTTGTCGGATCGTTTGAATCTTTTCCGTAGTCATACGTACCAACTCCGGTCCCAACAACGTTGCTTCACCCACCTCATCCCAACATACTGGAGAACGACACTTTCTTCCATACAACGCTTGAATGGAGCCATGCCAATACTTGCTGATAACTGTTGTTGTAGGAAAACTCCACCAATGGTAAGAACTTGTCCCAACTCCCTTGAAATCAAGGACACAGAGTCTTAATAGATCTTCAAGAGTTTGAATAGTCCTCTCCGATTGTCCGTCCGGTCTCGAGGATGATATGCCGAGCTAAATCGTAAAATCTGTGCCCATAGCTTTTTGCAAACTAACCCAAAATCGTGAAGTGAATCTTGGGTCTCGATCGAAACTATGGATACCGGCATACCATGCGATCTTACAATCTCGTTTATGTACATACGAGCAAGACGTTCAAGTGTATAAGTTTCTCGTGTCGGTAAGAAATGAGCGGACTTGGTCAACCTATCAATAATGACCCAAATCGCATCAATGCCTTGAGAAACCTTAGGAAGACCCCAGAATGAAATCCATGGTAATGTGCTCCCACTTCCATTCGGAATTTCAAGTGGTTGCAATGGACCTTTTGGTACTTGATGCTCCGCTTTAACTCGTTGACAAGTTAGACACCTTGAGATAAACAAATATATCTATCTCTCTCTTCATATTGCTCCACCAAAATGTATGACGAATATCATGATACATTTTGGTACTCCTGTGATGGATTGCAAATGGTGTGTTGTGCGCCTCCATCATGATATTATACTTTAAATCGTGGTCGTTAGAACACAAAGTCCGGAGTTGACTCAAGTATTCCTTCTTCATCGATTCTTGCTTCCTAAGATATAGCACCTTCTTGCACTTTCTTCCTCATACGCGATCACCTCCAGTCTCCATAATTTGAGCGGCTTTAACTTTATCAATTAAAGTCGGTTCTACTCAGTATACTATTTGCTATCATCACACGCGTCCCCTGAGTCTTTAATTCTATCTCCATCCTTTGCAAGTCACACAAAATGGGCCTTTATTGTTGACAATATCGCACTTGTACTTGCATATGATTTTCTACTCAATGCGCCGGCTACCACGTTTGCTTTTCCGGGATGGTATTGGATGGTATGATCATAATCTTTCAATGAGCTCAAGCCAACGTCGTTGTCGCATGTTGAGTTCCTTTTGAGTGAAGAAATATTTGAGGCTTTTATGATCCGTAAAGATCTCCACTTTCTCCCCATACAAGTAATGCCTCCACATTTTAAGTGCAAAAGACAACAAATGCTAACTCTAGATCATGAGTAGGATAATTCCTCTCATATTCTTTGAGTTGTCGCGAGGCATAGGCTATAACTTTTCCATGTTGCATAAGAACACATCCCAACCCTTTGCTCGAAGCATCATCATGAGATGACAAATCCTCCGAGCCGATGGTATTGTCGAGCAGTCTTTGAAATAAATCTCCTCTCGAGTTCTTGAAAACTCTTCTCACATTCTTCGCTCCAACCGAACTTTGTATCTTTTAAGTCACCGAGTCAATGGAATAGCGATTCGAGAAAATCCTTCCACGAATCTCCGATAATAACCAAATAAACCGAGAAAGCTACGTACTTCGGTCCATCGATTTAGGTTGTTCCCGACTTTGAATAGCTTCAATCTTTCTTTGGGTCAATAGATATTCCATGACTTGATACCACGTGCCCAAGGAATGCTACTTCTTCAAGCCAGAACTCGCATTTCTTCAACTTGGCATAAAGCTTATATTCACGAAGCTTTTGGAGTGTCAGCCTCAAGTGTTGCTCATGATCTTCACGGCTTTTGGAATAAATAAGGATGTCATCAATAAAGACGACCACAAAGTGATCTAAATATTCCTTGAATACTCGGTTCATCATATCCATGAAGGCAGCAGGAGCATTAGTCAATCCAAAGGACATGACTAGGAATTCATAATGCCCGCATCTGAGTTTCAAAGCCGTCTTTGGAATGTCAGTGGTTCTAATCTTCAATTGGTGATATCCTGGAACGAAGATCAATCTTTGAAAAGAATTTGGCTCCTTGCAATCGGTCAAACAGTCATCAATACGTGGCAATGGATACCTATTTTTGATGGTGACGTGATTCAACTCCCGATAATCAATACAAAGTCGCGATACTCCCATCTTTCTTCTTCACGAATAGAACAGAGCACCCCAAGGAGAAGTACTAGGGACGAATAAAGCCAATGTCTAACAATTCCTGCGGTTGGGTCTTTAACTCACGAAGTTCAATAGAGCCATTCGATATGGGGCTTTGGAAATAGGTTTTGTACATCGGGTTCAAGGTCGATACAAAATTCAATTTCACGCTCTCACGGGGTAGGGCGAGGAAGTTCTTGAGAATACGTCGGAAATTTATTAACAATAGAAATATCGCTTAAAACCGGCGTATTTTTATTTAAATCAGTGACATGAGCTAAGAAAGCTTGACATCCGCTTTTCAATAAACGAATAGCTTTATGGCTTGAGATGACCGTGATTGATTTTAATGGTTTGGTCGTTTGAATTAAGCATAATAGGTTGATTAGGAATATGAAAGCTAACAACCTTACGAAAACAATCAATTTTTGCATGATAAGTAGTTAACCAATCAATCCCTAGAATCACGTCAAATGCAAGTATTTTAAATGAAATAAGATCGACGAGGTAATGTGAGGGTACCGATTTGAACCAAACAAGACTTATAAACAAAGGGATGTAATGAAGGTTTCTCCCAACGGAGTTTCCACAGATAAGTCAAAGTCTAATTTCTCCAGAGTCAAATTTAATCGATGAGCGCAAGTAGGAGAAATAAAAGAATGGGTAGAACCCAGGTATCAAATAAAGTATAGACTTCATTAGAGTTTATGATAAGCTTACCCGTGATGACCTCATTCGGATTCCTTGCTCTTTGGGAGGTCACAACAAATGCTCTCCTCAGACTACTGGGTTTTGAATTTTCCGGGACGACCTTTGGTGCCTCCATCCTAGTTGAATTTGTCTTTGGTAAACGACAAAATTCAGCTAAAATGACCTTCTCTTCCACAATTATAACATGCTCTGGACGGCATGACGCAGTTCGGACTGATGTGTCCCTCTTCTCCGCATTTGAAGCATATGATAGGTGGTCTTTCTCCTTCCTTAACAACGGGTGCTGGTACTGACGTCTTTCCATCATTGTTGAATCTTCGTTTCTTGAAATGTCCATTCTTATTGTTTTGGCCCGATTACCACCGAAGTGGTTACCATATCTCGGCCCGTTGATTCCTCCACGCTTGTTGTCACCGTTGATGACTACTCTTTAGTATTATAACTTTGCTGCACCGCTTCTTTTTAGTTAAGTTGACTCGTTATCGCGCTCCACTAATCGAGCCCTATTTACAACATCTCGAATACAAACACACGGTTTATGAGAAATAAGATGTTGACGTATCTCCGACTTCAAACCTCTTAAAAACATTCGCGCCATTCTCTCTTCATTATCCAACAAGTGGGACGAAACCGTGATAACTCCGCAAATTTTGCCTCGTATTGCGACGACACTTGGCCATATTATTTTGTTCCAACTTGATAAACTCTACCTCCTTCATGTGGCGAATACTTTCGGAAAGTATTTGTCGTTGAACGACTCTGGAACTTCTCCCAAGATATCTTCATCTGAAAGAGTTGAGTACGTTTCTGGAATTCCCACCATGTCGCCTCTCCGCCGCAACATAAAAGGCGTGAAAGGGAACCTTTTCTCCTCGGAGCATCCCAAGACATCAAATATCTTGGTAATCTGCTTTATCCATGCTTCCGCCAAGTGGTTTTGGCTCTCCCTTAAACTCCGGTGGTCCCAGCTCCTTGAATTGTTTAGCGGTGACCGCCGAGAGTTTTCCGTGTTTTCCACCTACGTTTTGGACGAGAGTCGCTCTCTTTCTTTGTTGCATAAATTGCATAAAGCCTCTGAACATTTGATCATTCATCATTTGGTCGTTGTTGTTGTTTGCATGAGGATTGTCGCCTTCCTCGATGCACATTATCCTGATTATTGATATGTGGTGAATCAACGATCGCCTGTGCTCCATTGCTATTCTCAACATTCTCAGATGTCATTTTCAGATACTGCCACAAAACAAAAGATTAATTGACATGTAACAATTATCTTTATATTCTGACCGACCAATAAAATAGCACATAAACTTAGGTAGGTCATACTAGCGAAGGTATTCCCCGTCTCTCCCCTCCTAGTACTTTTCTCACATCTTAGCCAGGGATCATATCCCTTAGCTCTGATACCAACTGTGACGCCCCCAAAGTTAGGTATACATCACCCATCATGGGTCGCCACTTACATGGTACAGAATTTAAATACAACTTATTAACATAACTGTCTTGTACAATACGACATAAACTGTGAGTTTAAATACAAATATCGTCTACTAGATATTATACAAACTCAAACAAAAAGTCCTCATTACAATTATTATCACACTATTTCACGTAATAGTGAGGACTACTAATGCTATCTTTAGGACCATCACTCGTTTCCCAGACTCGTCCCAAATATATTCTCATTTCACAAGAGAATGGTGAAAGAAAGGGTGAGCTCAACTAGCCCAAGAAGAAATATTATGACTAAGATAATGCGTAATAAATTATCAATAGTCTTCAATAAGGTTAAACGATAAAATACAATAGACAACCCGGTTTAATCTGCAGCGGAATATGCAATCCATTAAAAGAGTCAAGTAGAAAATAAAATCTACTATCTTTTAGGTTTTAAAAGGTTTTTCATCATCATCATATGAGACTCAAATTTAATAAATATTTCACATCATCGAATCACCCACTCTTTACTACTAAGGATATTCTTTAGTATCACGACCACAATTATTCACGCACTCACGGGCCAAGAATATTTATGTATTCATTAATGGTCATGATCATGCCAACAATCGTCCATCAATGCACTACTACCATCGAGGATTTTTTACCACATCATTTGTAACATTACGGTCATGATTACAATCAATAATCTCTCGGTCATAATCATACCAAGTCCATCCATGCACTACAGCCACGATGACTTTAAAAAAATATAAACATGAGGATGATGACAATGATATAAGAATTCAATAAAACAAGTTCAAGAATTATTTTATCCGTAAATTATTAACGTCCAAACTGCCAACATGATCATCGCTTTGTAGAGTAAAATTCAAGAATATCGAGAAGAATATTTCCATGAAAGGATACTTTGGATGAAGCGCAAATGTCGAGGATATTCCACTAATTTCATGGAGTATAGAAGTCAAAGTTTTAACCAACCGGGTATAATAAAAATGGGTTAACAAAAGAAATCACCATGCATGCGGTATTGCGATAGACGGTGTTATTCCAACGTAATAATAATAACGGAACCAGTGTCGTGAAATTCACACCGACAGGATGTTCCAACAGAATAATAAAGATGGAACCGGATCCGGTGTAAAACACACGAGATAGGATATTCCAACAAAATGATAAAGATTTTAAACTGTGTCCTGTAAAACACACAGATGTGATGTTCCAATGTAATAATAATAAAATCGGAACCAGTCCTGTAAAACACACAGCATGTGATGTTCCAATGAATAATAATAGAAGAATGTCACCAAGTATAGGGTAAAATCACAGATACAAAGTTTATTCCAATGTAATAATAAGCAATGGAATAACATAAGGATTTCACCAAGTATAGGTATACCACAGCGTATACAAAGTTATGTATAGGGTATGCCACTTTTACAAAGTTATTCCAATGTAATAATAGTGAATGGAATAATGTAAGTTCTCTTCAAGAAGAAAGAATAACACCCCTTACCGTAAAAAGAACCTAATATAGAAGTAGTGAAGTAGCGAATAATCTTCTTCTTTCTATAACTTTCTCTCTATAGCTTCTCTCTATAATTTCTCTCTCTGGAGTTTCAATGAATTAAATAAAGAAAATAATGAAGGAATGAGCTTCTATTTATAGGAAAATGGAATGCATAAGAACTAATCCATGAACGGTCCAGATTGATTTACTTTATTCTGACGGTCCATATTTAAAGCAAAATCTTTTAAATAAAATATAATATATTCTATTTATATAAAAACATTTTACTATGTAAACACTATGCAAAACACTATGCAAAACACTATGCAACACTATGCATAATAAAATATAATATATTTTATTTATAAAATAACTTTAATAAAGTATTCTGTTTTATATAAAAAGATGTTTCTGTTTTATTACGTTAATAATACGAATAAAACAAAAAGTCATTATCGCTATAATAATTCATGACAATAATGGAATCAAACTGAGTGACTTCTCACATAAGCATCAATAATCAATACCGTGTGCTACTATGCAACCACACGACATTCATTCTTTTACTACTCGAAAGTAGTTCAACAAAGATCAACCAAAAACTTCCGCCGTTATTTTAATAAAATATTTTTATCTTTTTCTCAATCCGACAATAATTACATTGTGGGGTCCACCAATGATTGTAGTTGTACAAATATTCCTCGCTAAACCGAATATTCCCCGAATTAATCGAATATAATATAACCACTTGCATACTTTGCAAAATTTATAAATATTACCCACAACTATAACATTATATCAAATTATTCCATAATATTCAAAAATAATATTTATAGAAAATTCATCTTTATTTATAAAAGCTGGGGTCTTACAATTTGTGTGGAGACACTAAAAAGCAAGTATGTATGTGCTTATTAGAGAATAAGTTCATCGAGCGTGGCTCGCTAAGGAATACCTAATGGAGTTTTACTTGCTCATCAATAGAATTCTGTAGTGATAGTTGTACAAGTGATCCTTGGACTTGAGATCATCATAGTATCTTGTGTATGATGAGTTATACTTTGACTTATTCCTTAAGATCCTTAGGGTATATCAAAGGGTATGATTGGGTATAATAAGTTGTACATGGAGATAATGTATGATCAATAAAGAATCTACCACTTCTAGTAAAAGAAGAGATATGCCCTATGTGATTCGATAAATGACAACTCAGTAGTCCTTGGCCAAGGCAGAATGAAATTAGAAAGGAGTTTCTAATTTGTATTATTTGGAGTTCTGCATTTAAGAGTCGAAATACATATAATTAAATAAAATAAGACTTGACAGTAATTTCATGTCTTATATTTAATTGGGACATTGTATGGTGGAAGTATTGAATTGTACGGTAACTATTTACTCATAGGTTCTTTTATATTAATGTTGAAATCTATATTATCTAGAAAGACGTTGATCGCTAGGGATGCTTATCCCTAATGTAGAATAAATATTATTTATTTTAATAAATTAATATTTTAATTTATTTATTTAAATAAGATTAGAATTGTTCTAATTAATTTATTCACAACCGGTTTAATATGGAGAACCTAAATGGTCACACCATAAAAGGAAGGATAATTATTTAAGAAGATAATGGCATAATCGTAATAATAAGTTAAGTATATTTAATTTAATTTATGGTGATAGAATAAATTAAATAGCTTAATATTTATTATTTAATATTTTAGAAATATTAAATATAAATTAATAAGAGGAGTCTTATTATTATTATTACTATTATTATTATTTAATTCCTAAAGGAGTTTGAGAATTAATTAATAAAAGTACTCTCATATATTCCCAATAAGATTAGGAGGTTAAATTAATTAAAAGAGTTTAATTAATTATTCCTAATAAGATTAGGAGCCTAATTAATTAAAAAAATTAATTAATTAAAATCAAACCCATTTCCTTAATTGTTAAGGAGGGTTTCCCACATCTATAAATAAGAGGAGTCGTATTATGGGTGTAGAGTGGTTGTTGACTTTTTCACAACAAATGTGATTCTAATTGTTGGAGAGTATGCTCCTTTTCTATGAGAGAGAGAAAAAATAGGATTTTGCCAAACACCCATCTTCTTGAATCTTTATTCTTTCTTGGTGGATCACCTCTAGAGGCCAAACACTTGGGTGGCTAACATTGATTAAAGGAAGGAACCAAACCCGGTAGATTCAAGTTGAACGCGGAAAAGGATTGGAGGTGAACTTGTACCTTAGGAAACTCGAATCTTCAAAGGTATAATTCTTGTTCTTCATATCTTTTCGTTTAATTAATAATTGTGCATAAAGGATGATCCAGGTATTTGGTTTGCAAAATTTTAAACTCTTTTTTTTTACACATTTCCGCTTATTTTGTGCAATTTGATTGCGTTCATGAATATTACAAACCTAACAGTAGCATTAGAGCCAAACCTTTATGCAAATTATTAATTGTTCAAATTTAATATGTATATTAATATGTGTTTAGAACAATTTAATTGAGCATAATTTTATTGTATAAAATTTTAAAAAAAACAAAAAAAAACGCTGTTTTATTTTCGGAATTGGGATCCGCGGTTTCGCTGAGTCTATGATTTTTTGGAACATGCGAGATCACTGATAATATTAACCATGATTCTGATTATGCAATATGGTTATATATATATATATATATATATATATATATATATATATATATATATATATATATATATATATATATATATCGATGTTCAATGAAGTCACATGCATGATTACTTTATTAATAACGTGGTGACTTCATCCCACATATTTTTATTATATATATTGGTTTATATATATATATATATATATATATATATTAATTATTTAATTATTTTATAATTAAAATAAAAATTTTATTTTAATATTAAAATAAAAGGTTTATTTTAATTTTAAAATTAAATTTTATGCTAACTAATTAGAGTTGGAATTTGATTCCATGATAACTAATTGGAGTTGAAATTGGATTCCATGTTTCTTTAAATAAAGGAGTTTATTTAGATATGAAATAAAATTTCATATTATTCAAAATAAAAGAGTTTATTTGTGGATAGGAAAGATAATCCTAATTTCCTTAAATAAAGGAGTTTATTTAGATATAGAATAAGATTTCATATTATTCAAAATAATGGAGTTTATTTGTGAATAGGAAAGAGAATCCCAGTTTCTTTTAATAAAGGAGTTTTTTTTACATGGAATTGGATTCCATAATTAATTAAAATAAAGGAGTTTATTTTGATTAAAGATTTTGATTAAAATAAAATAGTTTATTTTATTTAAAATTGGATAAATGAAAATAAAATAGTTTTATTTTGATTTAAATTTGGATTAAAATAAATGAGTTTATTTTGATTCAAAATTAGATTTTATACTAACTAAATTTGCCCATTAAATGATATCAATATATATTGAATGTTTATTATTGATGAGATGAATGTTATTTATTGATGCATATGGTGATGTGTATGATAATAAATAGGATTGATAATGGATTATCGACCAATGTGATTGAATTTTATTTTAGTTGAATGCATGAATGTATGAGTTTTATTAAATGAGGTTTGTGTATACCGTCTTCTCTAATTTTTCTTAATGTAAATTCTATCTCCCTCCTATGTACTTCCCCTTGACTGTTGATCAAGGTTTCTATTTATTTTAAATTGTTTAGTAATAGGAATCGTTAGAATTATTTTGAAGAATTGGAGATCAAGGAGCAAGGGGCTATTGAAGACCCATTTGTAATGGAGCACGGGTTTAAATGTAATAGTTATATTTAAATATTAATTTTTGCACCCCTAGGTTTTGACCTTTTGGTTCACTTGGTGGCTCTAGTGAACCAAACTAGAATAAAAGTCCATAATCAATCCGGGTAGAATATAGTATTCTATATGTGCATGCTTATACTATATATATATATATATATATATATATATATATATATATATTATATTATGCAAACATGCTTCCCATGTTAATTAATACGACGCGTATTTTATATATATATGTGTATGCGCGCTAAACAAGATGAGACAAATTAATAACAAACCCCTCAATTTTTTTATATTAAGTTGTAACGTTCAAAGACATTTGGAATATCGAACGTCGCCTTCTAGCATGGTGAAACAATAGAGTATTAAATATTTAATATGAGTTTGTTGTGCACACACAAGGCAAGTATTAAATATTTAAGATGTTGTTTTATCACATTTAATGCTTATAAATAGACTGAACAATACTGTTTTGTTGTGCACACACAAGGACAATATTTTTTTCGAATATATGGAAGTGCTAGGTATGACTTAACTTAGATCATTTTAGTTCGGATGTGCACATACTTGACCATTATGATCTAAGAGGCAAAATACAAGGAGTTACATAGTTAATGTAATTGACAAGAGTTGTCTACCTATTTATTTATATATAGTTTGTTGTGCACACACAAGGCTATATACATTTGAAATGAGATCCTTATTCTCACTAGCATATCTTTAATTAGATATTGCCGAACTACGTATATTGAGGGTAATATAGTTTGAAGAAAATAGTGGGAGATACCAATTTAAAACAAGACCTAAATTATTTTGGTAATTTATAAAAGAATGTATGCTAAAATGTTGTTAATTATAAATTCATTTATAGAATTTTACAATGTCTAAAATTACTATCACTGCTTAGCATATTAGATGCTAAATTAACCGGACCGAATTAAACGGATTGGTTAAGGAATTTGAGAATAGTTATCATGGCTGAAAAGCTATCTTATGTCCTTAATACGTCTATCCCTGCAATGGTTGTAGATAATGCCTCTGAGGAAGAGATTGCTACTTTTAGGAAGTGGCAAGATGATGCACAGTTAGCTCAATGCATCATGCTCGCATCCATGAGTAACGAGCTTCAGCGTCAGCATGAAACTATGGATACTCTTACTATATTCCTGCACATCAAGTAGTTGATGGTGAGGAAAGTAGGACTGATAGATATCATATATCTAAGGAGCTCTTCCGATCTAGAATGACCGATGTCACTACAGTACAGATAAAAGTCCTTAACATAATCAATTTGATTGATCAATTAAGACAACGGGTTTTGTCATGGATGAAGAGTTGAGCCAAGATTTGATCTTGCACTCACTCCCGGACTCCTTTCACAATTGTTGTGAATTTTTCATATGAACAAGCTAGATATCAGCCTCGCTGATTTGCTTAACATGTTGAAAAATGTTGAGAGTTACTTTCTAACCAAGAAAGACCATGTGTTACTGGTAGGGGCCAAAGGATCTTCTGAAAAGAAAAACGATTCAAAGAAGGTAAATAGAAAGGCAAAAACAAAGGATAATAAGAACAAAATTGATAAGGATAACAAAGGAGTTTGCTTCCACTACAATAAGCCTGAGACTTTGAACTAAGTTTCTAGATCTATCTCAAATGGTTTTCTCATATTTCCATTTTATTGGACAATAAAAATCTTTGGTATATATCTATTTATAATAATAATGTTTTATATAATAATACTACTTATTGATGTATATTTTACAAATTGAACGGAAGGAAAAATCATTCAAAGAGTTGACCTTATTGGACATAAGTTGATCCATAATGATTTTAAGATTCTTTGATATTCCATAAGTTCCTCATCTCAAATGGTTCATAATGGACGCCTCCTAGAAATGATTGATGTATCAAGGAAAATCTACGATGAACCGATATTCCAAAGGTAACCTCAAAATCCAACCACAAGACTCCATAAAAGTTATGGACATGAATGATCCCTAATTTTAAGTAAGTTAAGATAAGGGGTTGTCCAGCTTATGTGAAAATGTTTCAAAGGATAAGCTTGGGACAAGTGTAAATTTGTGGGACATCCTAAAGTAAGTTTAGGGTATATGTTCTATAATCCTACTTAGCAAAAGGTGTTTATTACGAAACACGTTGCCTTCTAAGATAAAGGTGTTGATCATTGAAGGGGCTAGTGGGAGGATAATAGAATCTTGAAGAGTTCAAGAACCACAAAACACTATAAGTCAAATAAGAGGAACTTGTAGATAGACCTATTGTACCACAAACAAATTGTAAATACCTAGGAGGTATGGATTCATCATTGATGATGATGATGAGGTACACATCATAGAAGATGATGATCCAGTTATATATGATGAGGTAAGAGTTGTAGACACTCAGAGAAATGGATTGAAGCAAGCTTCTCAAAAATGGAACATTCATTTTGATGAAAAAAATCAAAAGAGTTTGATTTTATCAAAAACAAGAATGAACCTAGTGTGTACAAAAGGGTCAGTGGGAGCGTCGTGACATTCCTAGTATTATATGTTGATATACTATGGATAAGGAATGACATACCAATGCTACAATAAGTAAAGATAAAGTTTTCTAAACATTCCTCCATGAATGATTTGGGAAGAGTATCTTAATTGGTGATAAAATCTATATAGATAGATTCAAGAGGATGCTCGACTTAACCCAAGGAACGTATATTCATTTGATACTAAAGTCGTTTAGCATGGCAAACTCCAAGAGATGTCTCATGTTGATGAGCCATAGAGTGTATCTCTCTTAATAGTCCCCATAGACTCATAAAAGAGAGATCGCATGAGTAACTATCATGTATGCAATGAAATATACGAGACCTGATGTTGATCAAACATATTCTGGAGAAGATCACTATCAGACAGTGAAAAACATCTTAAAGTACTTAACCGGCACTAAGGATGTGATCAGATTTATGGTGGGTCTGAATTAAAACTAGAAGGCTTAATAGACTCAAGTTTTTTCAGACAGACCAAGACGACAAAAAATTTGCTTTAAGGTAAAGCGTTACCTTGAACAGTGGTGCAGTGAATTGGAAAGGTTCCAAACAGCAAAGAGTTGCTAGTTTAGTGATAAAGACAAAGTATATAACTATAAATGAAGCTACAAGTTGATTGTTTGGATGAAAAGTTCATTACAGAACTAGGAATAGTTCCTAAGTCTCATCTTAGATCTAAACATGTGTTGTGGCACTTTCATTTGATTATAAGAATCATTGAAAGATGGGAAATCACTATAGAGATAGTTGTAAAATCCCAAATTTTACGAATAAAGATTTAATTTTCTCGAAATATTTTTTTTAATATTATGGTTTGAATTTGAGATAATGTTATAGTTGTGGGTAGTATTTATAAATTTTGCAAAGTATGCAAGTTGTTGTATTATATTCGATTGGTTGGAGAATATTCATTTTAGCAGGGAATATTCGTACGACGACACAATCATTGGTGGACCTCACAACAAAATTATTATCGGATTGAGAAAACGACAAAAATATTTTTATGAAAATAACGGCGGATGTTTTACCATTAAAATTGTTGAACTACTACTAGTAGTAAAGTAAGTCTAATGTCTGGCGTGGTTGCATAGTAGCACACGGTATTGATTATTGATGTTTACGTGAGAAGTCACTCAGTTTTCTTCAATTATTGCTATAGTAGTTGTTGTGTAGTATCTCACGTTATTTGATTCAATTATTGTTGATTGTTATATATATATATATTATAAGTTTTGTTTTATTAGTATTATTAATGTAATAAAATAGAAAAACTTTTTATATAAAACAAAATACTTTTATAAAGTTATTGGTTTTATTAGGCTAATAGTAAAATCTTTTTATATAAAACAGAATACTTTTATAAAGTTATTCATTTTATTAGACAATAATTAGAATATATTATATTTTATTATGCATAGTGTTTGCATAGTGCCTGCATAGTGTTTGCATAGTAAAATCTTTTTAAAAGTTATTCGTTTTATTAGATTATAAATAGAATATATTATATTTTATTTAAAAGATTTTTGTTTTATTAGAATATTTTATTAAATCAATTTGGACCGTCCGTTTAAAGTAAAACGATCTGGACCGTTCATGGATTGGTTACTATTCAGTCCATTATTCTATAAATAGAAGCTCATTCCTTCATTATTTCTTATGAATTTACTGAAACTCTAGAGAGAGAAACTGTAGAGAGAATTATTCTTCTATCTTGAGCGTATTTCTTTAGCGTTTAAGAAAGCTTTGAGTGTAGTGCAAGTTTCTTCAATTATATCCCCGCCCTACCGTCAGAGTACTCTTCTTTATAAGGTAAAGGGTATTATTTTTCATATTCATGAAGAGAACTTCAGTTATTCCATTCTTTATTATTCTATTGGAATAACCTGTATACGCGGACTACCCTATACTTGGTGAAATTCTTCTGTCATTTCATTCTTTATTATTCTGTTGGAATATCCTGTCGGTGCGTATTACGCCTGACCTGGTTTCGTTATTTATTATTCTGTTGGAATAACCTGTATATGTGAAGTACTGCATGCATGGTGATTTCTTTTGTTATTCCATTCTTTACTATACTCTGTTGATTAAGTTTTGACTTCTATACTCCATGAAATTAGTGGAATATCCTTGATATTTGCGCTTCATCCAGTATCTTTTCATGAAAATATTCTTCTGAGCATTCTTGAATTTTACTCTACAAAGAAGTATCATGTTGACAATTTGGATGTTATTAGTTCCTGGATAATTTAATTCTTGAACTTGTTTTATTGAATTCTTATATCATTGTTATCATCATCATGTTTATATTATGTTGAAAGTCATCTGTGGCCTGTAGTGCATAGATGGACTTGGTATGATTATGACTAGGGATTATTTGGTATAATCATAACCGTAATGTTACAAATGATGTGGAAAAAGTCCTCATTGGCCCGTAATTCATTGATGGACAGTTTTTGGTATGATTATGGCTATAGATTCTCTTCGGCCAAGGGTGCAAAGATGAATTATTTTATGGCATGATCAGGACCGTTGATGAAAACACGATTATCTTTGGCCCATAGTGCATGGATAATTCGTGGTCGTGATGCTAAAGAATATCCTTGGCTTGTAATGCAGGGATGATTTGATGATGTGGATTATTTATTGAGCCGAGTCTCAGTGATAAAAGTGATGAAAAACCTTTTAAATCATAAAAGATAGTAGATTTTATTCTCTACTTAACTCTTTTAATGGATTGCTTGTTCTGCTGCAGTTAAACTTGATGTCTATTGTATTTTATCAGTTTAACATAGTTGAAGACTAATGATAATTTATTCTGCATTATCTTAGTCATAATATTTCTTACTGGGCTAGTTGAGCTCACCCTTTTCTTTCATTGTTCTCTTCAGGAAATGAGAACGTAGCCGGGACTAGTCGGGGAATGGAGTGATGGTCCAGATGATAGTATTAGTAGTCCTCACTATTATGTTAAATAGTGTGATAATAAATGTAATGAGGACTTATTCTGAGAGTGGATATTGTCTAGAAGACAATAATTGTATTAAAACTCATAGCTCTCTTGTTGTATATTAAAGATTGTATTCATATTCTGTACCATGTATTTGGCGACTCAGAATAGGTGATGTATACCTATTTTGGGGGCATCACAATAGTGGACTCTCAAGAACAAAATTACATATCCATTAACTAAAGCTTATCCAACAGCAGGATAATCGTCACTTAGAGAAGAAGGGTATGAGATACCAAGACGATTGGCTTTAGTGCAAGTGGGAGATTGAAAGTAGTATGCACACAAGCCAATCGTGTTTGATGATAAAGCATATACTTTGTAATAATCTTATTCATTTATTAATAAAAATTATTAATTTATTAAAGGCTTTTAATTATCTACATGATGCTATTTTATAATATGTGATAAACCCATAGTTTTAAGCAATGCTTTTAGAATAATGATGAGGATCATTCTAATGAGATCTAAATTCTTAGAAAGCTTAAAACTAAAATAGTTCCCGATCGTTGGATTACTAAATTGGGGATTAGTGAATCCGGATAGATTGGAACATACGTTGCTTGCTCATTGGATGAGGATGATTGATCTCATGATTATTTGTATGGAGACTCTAAAGCAAGTATGTAGGTGCTTATTAGAGAATAAGTTCACTGAACGTAGCTCGCTAAGGAATACCTAATGGAGTTTTACTTGCCTGTCAATAGGAATTCCTGTAGTGATAGTAGTACAAGTGATCCTTGAACTTGAGATCATCATAGTATCTTGTGTATGATGAGTTATATTTTGTCTTATTCCTTAAGACCCTTAGGGTATATCAAAGGGTATGCTTGGGTATAATAAGTTGTACATGGAGATAATGTATGATCAATAAAGAATCTACCACTTCTAGTAAAAGAAGAGAAATGTCCTATGTGATTCGATAAATGACAACCCAGTAGTCCTTGGCCATGGCAGAATGAAATTAGAAAGGAGTTTCTAATTTGCATTATTTGGAGTTGTGCATTTAAGAGTCGAAATACATATAATTAAATAAAATAAGACTTCACAGTAATTCCATGTCTTATATTTAATTGGGACATTGTATGGTGGAAGGATTAAATTATACGGTAACTATTTACTCAAAGGTTCTTTTATGATTAATGTTGAAATCTATATTATCTGAAAAGTTGTTGATCGCTAGGGAGGCTTATCTCTATTGTAGAATAAATATTATTTATTTAAATAAATTAATATTTTAATTTATTTATTTAAATAAGATTAGAATTGTTCTAATTGATTTATTCACAACCGGTTTAATATGGAGAACTTAAAGGGTCACACCATAAAAGGAAAAATAATTATTTAAGAAGTTAATGGCATAATCGTAATAATAAGTTAAGTATATTTAATTTAATTTAATCTATGGTGATAGAATAAATTAAATAGCTTAATATTTATTATTTAATATTTTAGAAATATTAAATATAAATTAATAAGAGGAGTCTTATTATTATTACTACTATTATTATTATTTAATTCCTAAAGGAGTTTGGGAATTAATTAATAAAAGTACTCTCATATATTCCTAATAAGATTAGGAGGTTAAATTAATTAATAGAGTTTAATTAATTATTCCTAATAAGATTAGGAGCCTAATTAATTAAAAAAATTTAATTAATTAAAATCAAATCCAATTCCTTAATTGTTAAGGAGGGTTGCCCACATCTATAAATAAGAGGAGTCTTATTATGGGTGTAGAGTGGTTGTTGACTTTTTCACAACAAACGTGATTCCAATTGTTGGAGAGTACGCTCCTTTTCTATGAGAGATAGAAAAACTAGGGTTTTGCCAAACACCCATCTTCTTGAATCTTTATTCTTTCTTGGTGGATCACCTCTAGAGGCCAAACACTTGGGTGGCTAACGTTGATCAAAGGAAGGAACCAAACCCGGTGGATTCAAGTTGAATGTGAAAAGGATTGGAGGTGAACTTGTACCTGAGGAAGCTCGAATCTTCAAGGGTATGATTCTTGTTCTTCATATCTTTTCGTTTAATTAATAATTTTGCATAAATGATGATCCGGGTATATGGTTTGTAAAATTTTAAACTCTGTTTTTTTACACATTTCCGCTTATTTTGTGCAATTTGATTGCATTCATGAATATTACAAACCTAACACAAGGTTTATTATTACTAAAATTATTGTTATTATTACCTACCTTTTTCCCTGGATTGTTAAAAAAAGTAAAATCCTCTTTCCGTTTATTATTAAACCCACCTGAACTGGGTTCACTCTTAGGTTTCCCCTTCTCATTTTGACTGTTCTTTTCTTGATGAAATTTAATGAGATTCTCATTTTCACTTTCAGCTATGGAAGCTTTCTTGAGTATTTCAAAAAAAGTATTTAGTTGGAAAATGGACAACTTACTTCATATCTGAGGTTTCAAACCTTCCTGATACCTCCGAGTCTTTCTAAGTTCAGTATTAACTTGATGAGGAGCAAACCTAGACAGTTCGTTAAACTTGGCTGTATACTGAGATACAGTCATGTCTCCTTGTTTTAATTCTAGGAATTATACCTCCATACGATCCTTCAGAGATTGGGAAAAATAGTTTTCAAAGAACAATTCTTTGAATCTATCCCATAGCACAATTTTAATTTCTACCCGACCCCTAGTTGATTCCCAGCAGTAATTTGCCTCACCTTTCAAGAAAAAGGTTGCAAAAGTTATCTTTTGATTATTATTGACATTAGTTACTAAGAAGAATTTTTCTATTTCAGTAATCCAGATTTGTGCATCGACAGGTTCATATGTACCTTTGAACTCAGGTGGACCAACTAATTTAAAATCTTTAAAGGAATTGTTTTGGGTTATGGGTCTATTCATAGCACATAACAAAAGTTCTACTAAATTTTGGGTAGGATTATCATCATTATCTATCTCTCGTTGAGGTCTTCTTGTTGGTGGCATGATTCTATAAAACAAGAAAAATCCATATAAGAATTTGAATAAAACAAACATATCTTTTATTCATATGTCACAAGATTAATACAAAACTAATGAGTAGTTTACACAAACTACTAGCTATATTACAAACTTCAAATGCTCTTTTATTCATACTATTATAGAGCATTTTGGCTTCTATACTACCCTCTAGAACTCGTTGACATCTGTAACAATCCAAGATTTTAATATTTGTAATTTAAAATATTTATTAAATTAAATAAATATTTTATTGATGTGGTTGTTGTTAGTAAATATTTGTTAATTAAATTTATTGGATAACATTCTAATTTAATTTAATTTAATAGTTAAAAAGTTGTAAGATAATATGAAATGCTATATTACTGTTTTAATATTATAATTTAAAATGGTATGTTAAATTATTAAATAAAATTATAATGAGATTATAATTTGGTGATAATTGAATTAAGCGAAAATTTATTTAGTGTGTTTATTGGATATGAAAATCTAAATAAATAATATGTGATTGCAAATAGTATGTGATTATAAATTATGAACTAAACTATTTATTAAAATAAGTTGAATATTAAGTCTTAAAATATTAAGTCTTTATTTAAAAACAAAAGTTTCTGCCAAACAAAGCCTTATGGCTTTTGAATTTTGAATTTTAATTATAATAAATAAAATAAATATAATAAATAAAATACATTTATAACCTATATGTTTATATGTTTGTAACTAATATATTAAGTATGTGTATGACCTATCAGTTTTATTTTACGCATATTGTTAGTTGGCTTGGTTATCAGTTTTGTTTAAGCATTTGAGTTATTTGCTATGTCTAAGAAGAAAATATAGATAGTTTGAGAGAGACTTGTGAGAGATTTCAGTGGTTATCAATGATTTTCAAGCAAAAGAAGGTATTATTCATAACCTTAATATTATATATATATATATATATATATATATATATATTTTACGGCATGAATTTTCAAAGCTCTGTGAATCCAGTTTTCTAGAATTGTTGATATACAACTTGTTTCTGATGATTATATGTATTTGTGATGTTAGAGTTTGTATTTAAACAAGAATTTGTATGTTAATTATGTTTAAGAAGGAAGAAAAGTAATTACAGTATATGTTTTTACATATGGCTTGTGAAAGTACCCAAATTTGGTGGTTAATTTGTATACTAATATGTAAATTGAGTCTTGAATATGATAATTCGATAAGAAACGAAGAGAACATAGTTAGAATGAATTAATTTAGTGTATAATTGTGATCACAATGTTAATTTTGTCAAACAATAACAAAAAAATGGAGTTTTTGGTTTAAAACATGGCATTCAAGAACTTAAATTTTTTGAATTTTTGTTTAGTTGTTTGAAATCAGTATATATATGATGGGTAATGTTTATGTGTAATCTATGTAAGTTATACGTGTTAATTTGGGTGCTAAAAATTAAAAAACAAGTCAAATTAGCTTTGTTTACATTTCTTTGTGTCCGATTCAGTAATTAAATGACACAAACGCCAATCTTAGCGCCAAGATGCGCCAAGCCTCGTCTTCTGCAACGCCAACTCCAGCATACGCCGTTCCGTGTAAACTTGGTAGCATATACAATACCATATTAGCGAAATGGCCAAAAAGTGTATTTTAATTACACAAATTCTGTAATTTTGACATGGTGCAATATTATGACTGTTAAAATGTAATTTTTATTAATTGTGGTATTATAGTACTAAGAATGAGAATTTTATTAACAATTAACGAGTTTTATTATTACATTACTAGTTTAACTTGATTATGTGGTTAAAAATCAAGCCATACATGAAGTAGATACTTAATTGTATACAGAGTATATGTAGTAACTAAGTGTGTCATAATGACATGTGTATAGGATATTGTGAATTGAATTATTACGGTTTAGCTTACACGCAAGGCAAATTTCTAAACCTTACTTCTTGATATTGAGCCAGTTGTTCTGATTTATAACTTGTTTCTTAGTATGCAAGTTTCTTAACTCTAATTTTATATTGTGCAAGTTTTCTTTACTCTACCTTGTTTACTGTTGAGCAAGTGATTCCTAATCCTATTATTACACTTCGTGCAAAGCTATTTAACCTAATTCTTACTTTGAAAATGTTTCCTACTTTAACTTGTTACTTAGTATGCAAGCTTCTAAATTCTATACACTTATGTTGAACAAGTTTTATCGTTCAAATTGCTATTTATTATGCATGCTCAATACTCAACTCTAAACAAAATTCTAACCTTAGCTTAATATTGTTCAAGCAAGGTATGTTACGTTATTCAATGCTTATGCTTTTAGTATATTTCTAAAGTATGACCTTAATATACAATGTTGATTCATTTATGACTTATTCCATAGCATATTATTATTATATTCTTATTCAACTAATCATTGGTTGATGTTCGTTAAACTCTAAATTACCTTGAAACTTATTCAAACCAAACTTACTTTGGTGCGGACTTGAATTCTAAATACTGAGATGAACAAACCTATTATAGGGGATAATTTACGAGTAAGCGGATGTTTGTGCACAATACATTGTACGAAGGGCTGATCCCCCTAAGTACGAGGAGTCCCTACAGTCTTATGATTGTTAAAATTTATGTTGAAAGAATACTTATAACTATGGACATAGTTTGTGGTCTTATGACCCTCAAATATATATATTTCAAATTTTGTTCCTGATTATCATTGATAGAGCACATTATTCAGTTCTATTGAGCCTATTTATTTGGCAGTTGTTATAATGTTTTATTCATTGTTATTTCGAGTGAGCATTGTTTGCTCACTCTTGCTTATATAAATATTATAGCTAAAGTTGAGAAGGTCGATGAACATACAATCAATAAAGGGAACGGAAAGATGAACAAGTATTGAAGACTTGTAAACCTATTGACTTTTATATTTTTAGACTTTATTTTAAATATTGTGATGTAGTTATTTAATTTTCCGTACTTGATGTTTGTATTTAAAGGTTAGATAACCCGACAGATTTTATTGAACTTATTGATGTAATCCTTTAATGGGAATGTTTATTGTTAAATTTTATTATATTTGGGTAGTTAGAAAAGAATGTTTTATCAAGTGAACACCAAATCTTATGAGGTTGAAGTACCCGGATTTGGGGGTGTCACAAGTTGGTATCAAAGCTTTAGGTTATGAACCTTAGGTGGGGAAAAGCCTTAGGGAGTAGCCTTTGAAAAGATAGTGGTGATAAACTCTTATCAAGTTCTAACGAAAAAGTAATAAAACAATTATATGCTTATGTGATTGCAACCTATGTGCTTGTGAGTGTTGAGTAATAATGATTAGTAATTAAAACTTAAAATTTTGGTTGTCAGGATGGCTAATGTAGGAGAATCCAGACAAGCTAGGGAGGAAGGATCCCAGATGCCTAGGGAGGAAGAGCCTCGAGATATTCAGGTGGTTTGGGAATAACTACTACCACGGGAAACATCTCTATTGGTCACAGTGGTTGAGCATGAGGGTTTACCTGATGAGGATGATGAGATAGAGACGAACGACGAGGACCCTGTGGAGCTGCCATAGTCGAATAAGGATGAGGAGGACGAGGAGGAAGAGATTCCTCTAAACTCGATCGTTGCCCGTATGTACAACGAAGTATACGACCGTAATGTAAAACTTCAAGATAGCGTCGAGGAGTTTGAAGAGATAGTAGCTGAATAGCAGACCTCAATGGCGTAGACGGACAACGAGATCCAGGAACTAGAGGAATGTCTGGGTAATGTCAAAGGGAAGTTGATCCACACTGAGGGAGGAAACGAGCACCTGACAGAGGAGATCGCAGAGCTAAAGAACAAATTAAAAGAAGAGTCTACTAGAGTGGGCAAGAACCGAGGACGCATATGAGGAAGCTTCTAAACGAGCCGGGGTAGCAGAGAGAGAGGTACAAGTGAAGAAGATCAAGATGGAAGAGATGAATAGTGTTTTCAACACTTCGATCAATCGAGCTTAAGATTGGGTCATGTGTTATCCTATTCAGTTCGAGACACTGCCATCGTACATGTTAGATCGTTGAACAATGTTCCATATTATGGAAGAAGAGCGTCGTAAGGCTATGCAGTATTTTAGTAGGTCGTCATAAATGTACTTGATATATGATTAATGATATGATAAATAAGATTTAAATCCCAAGTGTCATGTAACCTATGGGATATGATGATGATGTTATCCTGAAACTATAGTAGTTCAGGAAAGTAATGTAAATAGTAGTGATGCTATTGTTCTTATATTCTCTAAAGATGATAAATGAATAAAATGATAATTTTTATTCAAGATTTTATGTGTTATGTGATGATATTTTATGATGTGAAAATTAAATAGAAAATACTTAAAAGGAATTGAGTAATAGTCTAATAAGTGAATTTTAATCAGAAAATGCCTCCAAGAAGACGTCAGCCATGACAACAAACCCCTGAGGGATCTACCAACAATAATAACGTTGAAGCTAATCCAGTTCAGCAGTTGATGACGCTTTTGGTAGGAGCATTACAGAATCAACTGCATAATCAAGCTGTGACATTTAAGGACTTCAAGGCGGTTGAACCACAAGAATTTCATGGGTCCATGAATCTAGTTGAGGCACAGACCTGGATCATGGAGATAGAGAAAGTGTTTGATGTAGCTAGAGTAGGTGAGAATCAGAAGACTGCTTTCACAACATTTATGTTGAAAGCAAAGGCTAGTTATTGGTGGAAAGCCAATAAAACTCGAGGAGGACAAAGGGGTGATGACTTGGGATAAGTTTAAGGAGATATTCTTTGAGACTTATTTCCCAAAGACTTCGAAGAATCAGATGGAGGTGCAGTTTCTAGAACTGAAGCAGGGATCAATGACGGTATCAGAGTATACCACAAAATTTAACGAATTGGCGAGGTTTGTGCCATATCAAGTCAACACAAATGAGCGTAAGGCTAGGAGGTTTGAACAAGGATTGAAACCCTGTTGTATAGTAGGGTCTCCATGTTTCAGCTGAAGACATTTGCATCGGTGCTTGAGAAGGCAATTCTCGCTAAGGGTGGAGGTGAGGCTGTGATAAAGTACAATCAAGAACAAAGAAAGAAGAAGAATGAGGGTGAAGGTAAGAATGGTGGTGGTAGTGGTGGAAATGGTAACAATAACCTGAAGAGAAAATGGAATGGAAATGTGGGTGCTGAAAACCAGCAAGGTAACCAGCAGAAGAAAAAGTTTGAAGCATGTGCTAGATGCGATAAGTTTCACACGGGTGTGCGCTTAAGGGGGAAGCGTGTATGCTTTAACTGTGGCCAGGAGAGTCACATTGCCTTAAATTACAATCAACCCAAGAAGAATGTTTGTTACACGTGCAGGTCAAAGGATCATTTTGCTCGTGAGTGCCCTAAGAAGAAAACTGGAGAGACAACGGGAAATAAGGGAGGTAGCAGCAGAGGTACATTGACCATTGCTGGACCAACATCATCAAATAAGCCTACAGCCAGAATCTTCAACATGACAGTGCAAGACGCGGTGCAATCAAAAGATGTGGTGTCAGGTATTATCCCAATTAATGATATAGATGCTTACGTATTATTTGATTCGGGTGCTACTTGCTCGTTTATATCTGATATATTTGCTAAGAGGTTAGGATTGCCTAGTGAAGAATTAAATTTCCCTTTAAACATAGAAATTATGAATAAGGAGGTGATTCCTGTTAGGTTCGTATATAAGAACTGTAGAATGAATATTAAGGGAAATGTTATGACATTAGATTTAATCCCGATTAAACTTGGAGAGTTTGATGTTATTTTGGGAATGGATTAGTTGTTTAATTACGGAGCAATAATTGATTGCCAAAAGAAATGTGTAAACCTTGTGACTCCATCAAAGGTAGTTTTCTATGGTAGTAGATCGCCTAGACATGCGAGATGTCTGACGATTATGCAGGCCAAGAAGTTGTTGAGTCAAGGCTGTGTGGGTTATTTAGCTTACATAGTCGATACTCAGAGGAAGGGGTGAAACTTAAAGAGATGTCAGTGGTTAGGAAATTTGTAGATGTGTTTTCAGAGGATTTACCAAGACTTCTACCTGACAGGGAGATTGAGTCCGTGATCAACTTAGCGTCAGGAACCGCTACGATATTGAAGACCCCGTACAGGATGACTCCGGTAGAAATGAAGGAACTGATGGTAAAATTGTAGGAGTTATTAGACAAGAAGTACATTTAGCCGAGTGTGTCACCGTGGAGAGCAGAGTGGTATTCACGAAGAAAAAGGATGAGTCAATGCGTCTTTGCATTGATTTTAGGGAATTAAACAAAGTCACTATTAAGAATAAACATCCATTGCCAAGAATAGATGACTTGTTTGATCAATTGAAGGGTGCTAGATACTTCTCAAAAATAGATTTGAGAAGTTGGTATCACCAATTGAAAGTAAGGAAGGAGGATGTACCAAAGACGACATTCAAAACTCGGTATGGACATTACAAGTTTCTGGTGATGTGTTTTGGATTGACAAATGCCCCTGCCGCATTCATGGATTTGATGAACAGGGTGTTTAATCCATTCTTAGATAAGTTTGTGGTGGTATTCATTGATGATATTCTGGTGTACTCCAAATCTCAAGAAGAACACGTGGAACATTTACGTTTGACGTTGGAGATGCTAAGAAAGGAAAACTGTACGCGAAATTCTTGAAGTGTGAATTCTGGCTAAAACGTGTACAATTTCTTGGACATGTGATTGACAAAGATGGGGTCTTAGTGGATCCATAAAAAGTTGAAGTTGTAATCAATTAGGAACAACCAAGGACCCCATCGGAGGTGAGGAGTTTCTTGGGACTAGTCGGCTATTATAGACGGTTTATTCAGGACTTTTCCAAGATTGCCACTCTGTTAACAAATTTGACAAGGAGAGTCAGAAAATTTGTTTGGACGGAGAAGTGTGAAGAGAGTTTTCAAGACTTGAAAAAGAAGTTAAGTGTGGCACCTGTGTTATCATTATCAGATAATACAGGAAACTTTGTGGTGTATAGTGATGCCTCACATAAAGGATTAGGTTGTGTCCTTATGTAGAACGACAAAGTCATTGTGTATGCATCAAGACAATCAAGGACTATGAAAAAAGATACCCGACTCATGATTTAGAGTTGGTTTCGTGGTATTTGCTCAAAAATATGGAGACACTATCTCTATGGAGAGAAATGTGAGATATATATAGATCATAAGAGTCTGAAGTATATTTTCACTCAGAAGGACCTGAACATGCGTCAAAGGAGATGGATGGAATTAATAAAAGATTATGATTGTGAGATCTTTTATCATCCGGGCAAGGCGAATGTAGTTACAGATGTTTTAAGTAGGATAGGACGGGAGGAGTTAATGCTGATAACCACTTAGAAGGAGATTTTTTCATCAATGATAAAGCTAGAGTTGGAAATAAAATTTCCAAAAGAATTCGATGAACGACTATTCCAGATAAAAGCTAGTCCAACTTTGGTGGACAAGATAAAGAATGCTCAACTACGAGATGAAGAATGTGGAAAAATCAAAGAAAACGTGGTTGAGGGTAGTAAAGTGAAATACAAGATCGATACTGAAGGGATACTATGATTCAAAGGAAGAATTTGGGTTCCAGCAGTACCAGATATTAAAGATGATATCTTGACCAAAGCTCATAACTCAAGATACTCGATTCATCTAGGAAGTATGAAGATGTATCAAGATTTAAGATGACATTTTTGGTGGCCAAATATGAAAAGAGATGTCGTAGAATGTGTGGTGAGATGTTTGGCATGTCAAAGAGTAAAGGAAGAACACCAGAGGCCAAGCGAATTACTTCAACCGTTGGAAATACCAAAATGGAAGTGGGAACATATCACAGTGGATTTTGTGGTAGGTCTTCCAACTACTCAGAGAGTATACGATATGATTTGGGTGATAGTGGACAGGCAGACAAAATCAACACACTTTTTGCCAATAAAGATTAGATTCAATCTTGATCAGTTGGAAAAGTTGTATGTTAAAGAAATCTTTTCGAGACATGGAGTTCTAGTGTCAATTGTTTCAGATAGAGATCCGTGATTCACATCAAACTTCTAGAAGAGACTACAAGAATGTATGAGAATACAATTGAAAATGAGTACGGCATACCATCCGTAAATAGACGGCCAAAGCGAACGAATAATTCAGACTTTGGAAGATATGCTCAGAGCATGCATCGTGGATTTCAAAGGGAGCTGGGATGAACATTTATCGTTGGTGAAATTTGCATACAACAACAGTTACCACGCAAGCATCGGCATGCCGCCTTATGAAGCATTGTATGTCATGAAGTACAGAACTCCACTCTGCTGGGATGAAGTTGGTGAACGTCAACTATTAGGACCAAAACTGGTACAGCAAACTGTTGAGGTTGTTAAACTCATCAGGACACGATTGGTAGCTGCTCAAGACAGACAGAAGAAGTATGATGATCAACACAGACAAGATCATGAATTTGACGTAGGAAATTATATATTCTTAAAAATTCCTCCTTGGAAGGGAAAAATTCATTTCGGTAAAAAGGGAAAGCTAAGCCTGAGGTTTATAGGACCCTTTGAAGTGCTGCGAAGAGTAGGAGAAGTGGCTTACGAGATAGCTCTACCTCTAGAGTTGTAACACGTTCAAAATGTTTTTCATGTTTTGGTGTTACGATCGTATAAACCTGATTACAAGCATGTGATCGAGTACGAACCATTACAGTTCGATAAAGACTAGTCTTATGAAGAGGTTCCTATCAAGATAATTGACAGGAAAGAACAAGTGCTCAAGAATAAAGTAATACCTTCCGTAAAGGTGATATGGAGAAACCACAATGTCGAAGAGGCTACGTGGGAACTCGAAGCTGAAATGATGAAGAATTATCCTGAATTATTTGTTTGATCTATGTCTTCGATTCTGGGGACATAATCTTTGTAAGAAGGGAAGAATGTGACGAATAAATTATTTGAGTTGTGATTCCTGAGACAGAATCCTTGTAAGGAGGGAGATGTAATAATCCAAGATTTTATTTTTTGTAATTTAAAATATTTATTAAATTAAATAAATATTTTATTGATGTGGTTGTTGTTAGTAACTATTTGTGAATGAATTGTTTGAGTTGTGATTCTGGGGACAAAATCCTTGTAAGGAGGGAAGGACGTAACAATCCAAGATTTTATTATTTATAATTTAAAATATTTATTAAATTAAATAAATATTTTATTGATGTGGTTGTTGTTAGTAAATATTTGTGAATTAAATTTATTGATAACATTCTAATTTAATTTAATTTAATAGTTGGAATGTTGTAAGATAATATGAAATGATATATTACTGTTTTAATATTATAATTTAAAATGGTATGTTAAATTATTAAATAAAATTATAATGAGATTATAATTTGTTGATAATTGAATTAAGCGAAAAAATTTATTTAGTGTGCTTATTGGATATGGAAATCTAAATAAATAATATGTGATTACAAATAGTATGTGATTATAAATTATAAACTAAACTATTTATTAAAATAAGTTGAATTAGTTTTAAATGGATTTACCCAAATAAGGCTTAAAATATTAAGTCTTTATTTAAAAAAAGTTTCTGCCAAACAAAGCCTTATGACTTTTGAATTTTGAATTTTAATTATAATAAATAAAATAAATATAATAAATAAAATACATTTATAACCTATACGTTTATATGTTTGTAACTAATATATTAAGTATGCGTATGACTAATCAGTTTTATTTTACGCATACTGTTAGTTGGCTTGGTTATCAGTTTTGTTTACGCATTTGAGTTATTTGCTAAGCCTAAGAAGAAAATATAGATAGTTTAAGAGAGACTTGTGAGAGATTTCAGTGGTTATCAGGGATTTTCAAGCAAAAGAAGGTATTATTCATAACCTTACTATTATATATATATATAAATATATATATATATATATATATATATGTTTTACGACATGAATTTTCAAAGCTCTGTGAATCTAGTTTTCTAGAATTATTGATATACAACTTGTTTTTGATGAATATATATATATTTGTGATGTTAGAGTTTGTATTTAAACAAGAATTTGTATATTAATTATGTTTAAGAAGGAAGGAAAGTAATTACAGTATATGTTTTTACATATGGCTTGTGAAAGTACCCAAATTTGGTGGTTAATTTGTATAATAATCTGTAAATTGATTCTTGAATATGGTAATTCGATAAGAAACGAAGAGAACGTAGTTGGAATGAATTAATTTGGTGTATAATTGTGATCACAGTGCTAATTTTGTCAAACAATGTCAAAAAATAGAGTTTTTGGTTTAAAACATGGCATCCAAGAACTTAAATTTTTTGAAGTTGTTGTTTAGTTATTTGAAATCAATATATATATATATATATATATATTGGATAATGTTTGTGTAATCTATGTAAGTTATATGTGTTAATTTGGGTGCTAGAAATTAAGATACAGGTCAAATTAGCTTTATTTCGCTTTTTCGTGCCCGATTCTCATAATTCATTAATATGCTAATCTTAATCTTAGCGCTAAGCCTCACACCTCACGTTGCTTAACTCCAGTGCTGCGCCTCAACAAACTGCTTACCGCTTTCGAGTGTAAACTAGAATCTAGCAAAAGCAATAGGTTAAGCGAATGGCCAGAAAGTGTATTTTAATTACACAAATTCTGTAATTTTGACATGCTGCAATATTATGACTGTTAAAATGTAATTTTTGTTAATTGTGGTATTATAGTACTAAGAATGTGAATTTTATTAACAATTAATGAGTTTTATTATTACATTACTAGCGTAAATTGATTATGTGGTTAAAAATCAAGCCATACATGAAGTAGATACTTAATTGTATACAGGAGTATGTGTAGTAACTAATTGTGTCATAATGACATGTGTATAAGATATTGTGAATCAAATTATTATAGTTTAGCTTACACGCAAGGCAAGTTTCTAAACCTTACCTCTTGATATTGAGCAAGTTGTTCTAATTTTTAACTCATTTCTTAGTATGCATGTTTCTTAACTCTAATTTTATATTGTGCAAGTTTTCTTTACTTTACCTTGTTTACTGTTGAGCAAGTGATTCCTAATCCTATTATTACACTTCGTGCAAAGCTATTTAACCTAATTCTTACTTTGAAAAGGTTTCCTACTTTAACTTGTTACTTAGCATGCAAGCTTCTAAATTCTGATACACTTATGTTGAAAAAGTTTTATCATTCAAATTGCTATTTATTATGCATGCTCAATACTCAACTCTAAACAAAATTCTAACCTTAGCCTAATATTTTTTAAGCAAGGTATGTTACGTTATTCAATGCTTATGCTTTTAGTTTATTTCTAAAGCATGACCTTAATATACAATGTTGATTCATTTATAACTTATTCCATAACATATTGTTATTACATTCTTATTTAACTAATCCTTAGTTGATGCTCGTTAAACTCTAAATTACCTTAAAACTTATCCAAACCAAACTTACTTTGGTGCGGACTTGTATTCTAAATGCTGAGATGAACAACCCTATTACAGGGGATAATTTATGCGTAAGCGTTTAGATGTTTGTGCACAATACATTGTACGAAGGGATGATCCCCCTAAGTATGAGTAGTCCCTATAGTCTTATAACTGTTAAAGTTTAAGTTGAAAGAATACTTATAACTATGGACATAGTTCGTGGTCTTATGACCCTCAGATATATATATTTCAAATTCTGTTCCTGATTATAATTGATGGTGCACATTATTCAATTCTATTGAGCCTATTTATTTTGCAGTTGTTATGATGTTTTATTCATTGTTATTTCAAGTGAGCATTGTTTGCTCACTCTTGCTTATATAAATATTATAGCTAAAGTTGAGAAGGTCGATGAACCTACAACCAGTAAAGGGAAAGGGAAGATGAACAAGTATTGAAGACTTGTAAACTTGTTGACTTTTATATTGTCAGACTTTATTTTAAATATTGTGATGTAGTTATTTAATTTTCTGCAC